>NW_019091372.1:428358-478627 GCF_001949145.1 Acanthaster planci
CTGGGTATATCAAGCTTGATGGAGTGGACCCCGTCTAAATAGGTTCGGTATATATAGGTTCTGTATGACGTCTGGAGACTATGTACGGACGGGAACTGCCAGTCTGTTGTCTATTTCAAGCTTAGCAGTCGCCATCTTGCACATATAATAGAACTGCCTATTTCTTTACTGACAAACCGGATGTGCCGAACTCTTCTGTTCTCGACTGACGTTGCCTTTTTTTTATTAAATAGCGAACTGGCTTGCTACAATTATCCGTTTTTTAGTTTTCACATACAGTGGAACACAAATGTAGACACGCTGACTGTACTTCAGAAAAAGAAGAAAACGATAAAGGGAAGCCAAAGTATGTTAATTGCTAGCTCTTGTTTAAGGAGAAAACCGATTTAAAGCTCGAATGTCGAGCGATTTAATGCTCTACAAAATCATTGACCGATTTTCAGTAAACTCTTATCAGCGCAAGATACCCTGAATCGCTCCAATTGATTATATTGAAAATAATTCTACTTCAGGCGGGATTGGCGTAGATAATGCATTTCCCATCGATTGACCGCACTGCCCTATCGGTCCTTGTCAGTCCTGTGTGAGATCAACTAAACTCTACCTTTTCAAAACAATCTTCCACTGCCGTGTACTCGAACTTGAAGCTTATTGGCTGGTCGATTACGGCAGTATCATCAGATCGTGCCCCATCCCAGGATGACCGATAGGGCAGCGATCAAACCTCTCCTGTAGGTTCTTCGATCGTGTCCAACATACCGAACAATTGATCATCAGCCTGACCCTTGAGTACACAAAGACATGCTTGCCCTGGACTGGCTAGTCTGCTACCATGAATTTCACATTCGATTACTGTAGGTACGTGAAGTGGTGACTTTTGTCCTTACAGTCCAACATGCATTTCAACACCGATGAACAGAAGAAAAGGAGCAGTTTAAGTTAAACTGCTCTAGATGTTCTCGTTGAAGTACATGTGCTCATTATAAGTCATAGCAATTATATTACAACAGTTCTGTTCTAGTTCACAGTGGACAGCCACGTAATGCATTTATAGCTATACAAGCCACGTTAACGACGATTTATTTCGGGACCGAGCTGGAAATTGCGTTCGAACTTTCCTGTAGCCAGTTATAGTTCTCAAACAGGCCACAGATTGTTTGTTCCACCGTAGCTTAATGGCAGAACATGGTGGCTGTAAATTGAAAATGAAAATTTAGGTGCGCATTTTACATCGTACGATATTAAAGGGTAGCTGCGATCAAGTTTTTTAAAATTACAAACCTTTAAAATGCACCTTTATGCCTCAATAAATGTTGTTGTCAACTTTGGTTTCACAACGTCAAAGGATATTTTAATGCCTTTTTGGTTTTTATGCAAATGAGTATTTCTATATTCATGAGCAAAACTGTGATGTCATTTCAGGAAGAAGCCTCAATGGTACATTGGTTTGTACACAAAAAAGTCCTGCGTTTTGGTAGATTTTCCTGGACTTTTTCTCTTCTTTGCTGATTCGTTGTCGTTTATGTGCATAGCAATAAGAAACCGTCATTGCCTCCCTCAGAAATGTTTCCAGTAGGTAAATTCTGGGTTCACAATTTGAACAGAAATAAATATGCACTGAACAGAAATAAATTTGCACTGAACCACGTCTTCCCTAGATGACTTCATAGCAACAGCGTCCTCAGTTGTCCGGGAAAACATGGATAATTTTGATTGTTTAAAAGTGTGCACTTTTCAATGCATTTTAACCAAAAAGTAGTGTGTAAGAGTATTCATACATTGAAGAAAAGCACAAAAATGCAGCAAATTGTAATTCATTGCAGTCGAATAAACGTGGCCTAGCCTTAACGTTACCTCAGAATAATATATGATCATACATTTAACAAGTAGGTGGAGTTTCATTTTCACAATTTTGACTCGGGATTTTTCTCACTCAACATTGAAACAGTGCCAATAGCTGATACATTTTTTTTCCTCATAGCAGGCGCTGTCGGACATAATTTTGCCACTTGAATGACATCATAACACTGATATCGAGGCTGACCTAACTGAAGAGTAACAAAATGTGTATAGAAAACGAAGTTTGGGTACCACACGCAAGTTTTGGTACAGAGTGGCTTCCACCCAGCGAGTTTCCATTGCAATTCCAATGTAGGTTCTATTCAACGACATCGTTGACGATCATCCCGATGCTTGTACGACGGAAGTCGCTCCCCGATGCATGTTGTCTCCGCTGCCTGGCATCATTGGGTCCTCTGCGATAGCTTTGTGCGTGGTGGACTGACCGCATGTCTTGCTGTGTGCGCCAAGGAAAGGTGAAGAAGGAAAATCAACTGACGATAGTGCGGACATGTTGGGAAGTGAAAAGAACTCCAATTTGAAGGATACTCCAGAAAGTCACGAACCTATTGTGAGGTCAGGATTGGATCACGTTTAATTATAAACCCCTCCCCCACACACATCTAGAATACGCATGGAAAATATAATCTTGTCAAGACAGATGGGGAGTTGCACCCTCGTCTCGTTTAGTTCAACCGGTTGACTAAGCTGTCTTGAAGTTTTCAAACTTAAAACCTCCGTTTGTGAGTGTGCTCACACCAGTCTTCTGGATGGTGACCCTAGGGAGTGCATCCTTGTTTGATTGTAACGACCTACCGGTTACCAGCGAGTCATGGTTTCTCATCATGGGCGTGATGTTGTCAGCCTGACGGTGCTGCTTCTTCTTGAAGTACGTAGCAAATGCATAACAGCAGATGAAACCAATGGCAAATGTCCACTTGATGACGTCAGCGCTCCACCACACCCAGCACACGACGATGTAGGACAGTAACGAAAACCAACCCCACTCGAGCAAAGACATTTTCAGTTTGCCTTTTGAAACAAGCGACAGATTTTGGCACAAATCGTTTTAGCTATGGGTGCGAAACTGGAGTGTGCATGGTAAGATATATGGGTGATAGCAGTGCACTCGTGGATCACACAAAGCCAAGGGTAGGCTGTTTACCAACCATTGTTCCGACCTGAACTTTAGATTCTAGGTGAAGTTCAAGTTCTTTGTCATCCTTATCTTATTGTTTTTTGTGGTCAGGCCATTCATTGGAACTTACGCTTATCACGAACAAAATACCACCCCAGTGTAGCTCCCAGTGCCAGACTAAATATTGGAAAGGATTAAAAGAGCTTGTAATGTGGGTTGGTTCTGTATTTCAAAAAGGCAAGCTATAGGTCTTTCGTGAACAAAGTGCGCGTGTGCGTCAGTGTATGGCTGCGCTGATAGGGTGCGTGCATTGCTGTTCCCGAATGACCTCGGACGCGCTTCAATTTGGGCATTCGCTGTTGGAATACCAAATTGGCTCATTCGTTCCTTTTGAGGAACTTGAATCTTAATGTTCGTTGGATTTGCCCCACTATTTATATGTATATCTTGCTTTAGAAATTAGGAAATGTAAACCCTGGAAAAATTTATAATTTTCAGGTTTTCACAACTTGCGCGTGAGGGAGAATAAAGACATGGCTCGTTCACAGTGCATTGTGTGAGAAGCCAAAGTGTTTCAAGCCCAGATAAATTCGCTTATTTCCGACACAATAATGATTAATTTGAATAAGTGCTCTATAACACATTATAATGAAGTCGTTTTCCTGTGCTTTTACGATACATTTCTGAAACCTTTAGGGAAGAACCTGCTACTCCTTTGTAGAGTAACTAACGAAAATAAACGCAGTACATGTTCAGTCTTTTCAAAAATATTTTATCAAGTCATTAGGCCAACTATTCATTCACTACATGAGAAAAAAACTCAATCCTGCAAATTCTGCGTTGTTTGAAGCACTTGCCACTAAAACAATTTATTAAACTCAAATCGTTACAGTCCTTCGCTGGCGAATAAATATTTATACATAAAATTGCCAGTGTTGATATTTGAGCACAGTTCTCACAACCGCAGTGTCGCTGTTTAGTGGAAAATATTTACTGATCTCTTCGTCAACACACTAAACATGTAGTTTACAAGCCCGGGATTCAAATCGTTACATCTGGGGACGAGCTTTGCTTTTTAAACAGATTGGCTCCCAGACTTGCACAACAAGCTGATTGCCGGCAGGCAATATGGGAACCATACCCGGAGACTTTAGATTTGAACAGAGGTTGATTTTGAACACTGGTGTCGAGAAAATACCGGCAAGTGAAATCTAAGCATCGATTATATAATCATAACCTAACCGCCATACTCTGCCCGTTTGGAAATAATTCAGTACGGCGCTGGATCATCCTCTAGTAAAAATAACACCATTTATGAATCTTGTTAGAGCATGCTGTATTTACATGTGCATTTAAAACAAAATTACATGAGGAATCTCTTTGATGTTTACATAATGGTACGTCATTAGATAAATGCCACTGTTTGGTGTAGGCTTTGTCAGTGTGGGCTATAGTAAATAAAAACGATGGTGCAGAGTGCGGGCCGACGCGTGCAAGTGCTCGTATTTTGCTCTGTTTGGCTTGTGACAAAATACTGCAGTAAAGAAATATCGAAAGATCGACGGCGCCATTTACCCTTGAAATATTTGTCTTGATCGAATTGTGAATTTGAATAGAAATCAGGATTATTTACACAGTTCGTTCATTCGTATCATTCGCATAGTACTAACAGCTCTAATGGTTTAAAACAAACTTTTTCTATCCGTTGATTTTTTTAAGCAAGAAAAATGCACGCGGCTCATCAATTCGGTAATCTTCGATTTTCTTTGATAATGAACATGACTTTGTTCATATTCCTGAAAACGGAAATGCCGCCATATCTGTTGACAACCGAGGATGCGCCAGGTGAGGTTTTCGTGAAGTACCAAGTGCTTCGATCATTGGACCGTCAATATGACGCTCCATTGGAGGAAAGCAGAATTGTCTCGTAGATGAGCAAGACGGCACTGCTAAGGTTGACAAGCAAAATGGCGGCAGGGTCAAACTTTGACGCGGTGTGGTACGGTGGGGGGATGTTTGTAGAAGCGTTGTGGGTTGAACAAAGCCCTGTGGTGCATCGTCCTGTAGGTCGAAAGACAAGGAACAACATCCAGTATTCAGTGACCTCATACAGGAGATGGTGCAACTTTGCTGCAACGCATTTTTTCTCCTTGTATGAATAATCAAAGAATCCGTGAAGCCTGTGATTATCAAAAATGAGCTGACTATTTTCATTACCACCATGCAGTCTACTAAAAACCTATATCAAATCAAGACGGCCCTTTTTATTTTATTCCTTGATTCAGTTGTCCATCACAAAGCAGCTCTTTGCTGTAACAAAGTTTTTTCAGGATTAATTTTGTTTTTTTTAGAAGACAGTATGTTTTGTTCCTCAGGATTCCCCAGCTATATATACACGCATTTAAATGCGCAGTCGTCACGTGCATAACAAAACGAAAAGGCCAGTCTGGTACCTGGACTACCTAATGGAATGCATCCATTTACGCCTTGTCCTCAGCCACCGCGTCCACAGATCGCCTCCTCTTTCCTGGCCCTCCACTGCCGAAGCGGGAATTGCTGTCTGCGAGCATGCGTGATAGGGCATCTTGTCCCAGCTTCAATTGTGCGCAGCCGCCGAAATATTCTGCGCACCCGGAAGAGGACCGTTTTAGCCTGAAAAGGTAAAGTATCAGTTTTATCACCATTTTTATCATATTTATCACTTGGCTGACCATCCGGAAGATCCTCATTTTGGAGCCCTTTCATTAGGCAACTGTCATCAACCTTAGTGCCACTGTCAAAATCAATCATTCGATTGACACATCCATTCTTTCTTTTTTTTGGAAAATTGGATCAAATGAAAATGAACTCACATCGACTGGAATTCGCTGCTTCTTGAAAATGTGTGGACAATTTGGTTGTACGCGTCCACCTTGTCAGCCAAATCTCTCAGCTCGTCTCCTTTCAGTGGAAAAACAGTATCTGCTTCACCCCTGAATAGTGACATAAACCAAAATTGAGGTAAACTTTGACTGTGGTCCAAACGTTTTGAGCAAGATTGGGCTAGTCTGTAAGCGAAATGCAACAATGCAAACGACTGTAAATCAGCAACATTATCAATGACTGTGAGCTTTGACCCCCGTTGGGGGCACAAATTAACAACTAACATTTGAAGCTCTTGGTGGCAGCAACTAAGTCGGCCATTTTGAATTACGTATTCAACTCAACTCAAGGCTGCATCCGAATCTGTTGTCTAGAGCTAGGTCTAGGTCTTCCCTCCATTGAAAATGTGTGGACATGCGTAGACATTAGACCTAGCCGTAGCTCTGGAAGCCCGTTTCGGACACGGCCTAATGTTACGGGCGGCACGCTGACTGCATTGAATTTTAAGCGTCAAATTCCGCCGTTCGCTTTTTGCATTTTGGAGGGATCCAAAGGATTACACAGTTGTCGACGACTGTTCCGTACATACCTTGATAACGAGGCAGCTGTGGCAATGGTGTAGAACGTGCAAAAGACTGCTAGCGTTAGTACTGCTGTTGGCTTCATTGTTGGTAATGGATGACGTCAGTGATCTGCGTAAATAAACAGAAATGACTACATGTCAGCCACAGTTTATGCTGATGACGTCATCCGTGACACTAATTTCAACTGGGTCGTTGTCAATAGCATATACGGGAGCACATTTTAAAAGCAACACTGATTGGTAATATAGGTCCTGTAATCTTCTCCCTCATCTTAGACGTCAAATGGTTCTGACCTCTGGAAAAATTACAAGTCATCTCCACCCGGAAAAGGATTTCCGTGTGTTAAAAGCTAATCAAGTACCTTTATATGTATCTAGAGTAGTAGATGAATACATGTAGGCCGTAAAGCTGGCTGGTTTTTTTCCTGGGGTTTTTCATTTCTCATATTTAAAGTTGAGAAAGGATTTGTTTCCTTTGAATGGGGCAGAATAGGATGTAGTGTGTTCAGCTCCCGAAATCAAACCCAATCTCAAAACACGCCCCAAATGGAATCTAAATCATGGAATTCTCCACTGACTTTGACATCCTACGCAAACAAACCATACGGCCTTGCTGTTTAAAAAGACCTGATATAAGGAACACCAAAACAAGAGTTGAAAGGTGAGGTCCAGCTGACTTATTTTACAACCACGGCCGGTTATGCTATTAATACCAGCGCGCTTGGGAAAAATTCTGCGCCGAGGAGGCTTGGTTACTGCCGGCAGGCGCGAGCGCCGGAGAAGATAGCCCCGTGGTAAAGATCGATAAGCGAGCGCCCGGTTGGGCCGGGGATGGAGTGTCCGATAGCCCACTACAAGGCTACGGTGTAAGCGCAGGAGGGCACTGCCGCATTGCGGTGGATGGCTAGATCGTGTCGGGGCATTCTAACCAGAGACAGGAAGAACCGGGGTGGTTCTGGCAGAGTGAGCCACGCGTGTCACGAATGCACAGGAAGCCGTGACGTCAGAGATGAACTGTCATCGGGGAGAGAGATTTCAAGCAAGAGTTGCGCCGTTCGTTCGCCGTTGGGGTTTAAAACATACATGTGTATCACACTCAGAAATAACCATTAATAAAAAAAAAACCAGTACCAGCTGCGCGTATTCAATGTAGAGCAAGGGAACCGTTAATTGAGTCGCAATATCACACCTGATATTTGTATTGAAATATCTCTGATAATGCATTATCTTTTAAGGTTATCATCACGTTAATTGTTCAAATTGTAGCAGTCTTTCATGTTAAAACCCAAGGCTGTATACACAACGATTCATAGAATCAATGCGTCAGAATGCTCCAGGAATCTTCGATTCCTTTTGTTTTTCAATATTAGTTATATTTTAAGACACTTAGCGTGCCTAGAAGGCAGCGGTAATCGTGTCCAACGTATCAATCTTGACAAAGGCGCTTTCGAATGACGACCCTTCTCCAAATACATATATCCGGCTCGGGCCGTGCGGAATGTCAAGATCTAAACTCCTTGCCGCCGTCTTCCAGTTGTTCCGTGAGCTTTTCCCTAATCTTTGGCCTGGCCTTCTTCTTTTTTTTTCAGATGGAGTCCCCTTCGCTTCTGTTTGCAAGCTGGTTTGGGGGCCCGCTGTCACGGATTTAAGGGCCACTCAAGTGGCGTTTGAAGACAGCGGGGTGGTTTCACGTTGCGCGGGAGCGGCGCAGCTGCACCAAGGCATCGCTCGCCCTTCGCTCTTTATTTCTGTCATACGAAAAGACTGAAGTTGTAGATTCGAGATTTAAGTGTCTGGATTTCTTTAACGTGGCACGTTAACATAAAACATCTTTGGATAATGCCACTTACTTTGACTGTCGGTTTCAAAGAATTTTGAAATGTTGTTACGAAATTATTGTAGTTTTCTCGTTCATTCTGATTAACCATTTTTCCCAAGGCAGCGAGGTCTAGAGGGATTTCCCTATTGAGTTTATATTCCTTGTTTTGAATTTCAAGGTATAATCTCTTTTTATTTTATCCCCGTCTTCCAAAAGTAGACGAGACAACGCATTGTTCATATGTTTGTAATAGACCTGTCTAACAATTTTTCATATACAATAGTAGTTAGGTAGTAAACAGGGTTGCATGTCGTCACGGCATTTTAAAATAAGACACCTATAATGATTGTTACTGAAAGCTGTTGGTCACAGCTTTAAAGCAAATCCATCTGCCGACATCCCACAGGTTTCCCATACAGCCCCTCTTGTTCGTCCCAGACCTCAAATCTTCCGTGGAGTGTACACCAAAATTGTCCCTTGGTCAAACCCTCAAGTCCTTCCACCAAGAATTTGAGTAAATATCCGTTTCCTTGTCTTGTGTTTGGATGCGGCCCCGGTGGCATTATCGTGTTCAGGATTTGGCGCGGCCGTCTTTTCATCGTGGAAAAGACTCCTCGGACTGCGCTCGACTGCCAACGGCCGCGTGCAAATGAAAGGAAATGAGAAGACATTCCAGTTACTGGGAAAAAATGAGCGAGGACGATCCTAGAATCGCCCAGATTAATTGAATCGGGAAGATATCTCTGCTTTTGCAAGTAATGATGTTTCGGTGTGCGCAGAAGTGATGTTTAAGGCAGTCACGAATGATTTTGTGTCAGGGCAAATGCACAATCATTTGATTGGGTTTATCTTAAAAGTTGAGTACACTTTCTGTCTTTTCACTTAAGCGCTCTGCGTTTCCTCGAAGAGGGTATGGTAAAAAAAACCTTCACCAACGGTCATTAATACACCTCAAACATAATGACTTAACCCCACGCTTACAGCAGTGCATCGTGGGTAAAAAGTGGGGATAGAAATTAAAGATGGCAGACACCATCGTCAGTCATGCGAGCCTTTCGCGAGACTTTAGTCGGAGCAAATATGCGGTCTCATGGAAGCTTGAAAAATGCAGTTCTGACATTCGCCGTGTGCTTGATACACACAATGACACGCAACGGTTAACGAGAACCATTTTGGAAAATACAGACCTTCTCAATCCCTGGATCTTTTTGACAGTTTTCCATGCGTATCATGTTCTTGCAATAGCGCGCATTATGTGTCGGGACTATCGTCCCCACTCTTCACCCATAATGCACCACGGTAAACAGTGCGTTACGTCATTATGTTTTACGTCTACTGCAAAAACACTAACTCTAACATCATCCTGTCGGTTGCAAACAATGACTTGGATGAAAATCTTGGTAGAATTTTGGTCAGAAAAGTGGATTAGAGAATTTAGTCGTTCTTAACAACCGCCTAGTTTTTAAATATCACTTAAAAATGTCACTTTAAATATCACCAATTCGACGATTATACCATTAACTGCCAGCAAATTAAAGAAAACAAGTAAGTTTTGAAACATTGGAGTAGTTGATTGAAGTAGTTGATCAAACGCTGGTAAATATACGTGTTCATTTCACTCGAGATGAAGACTGTTCCTGCCGGTACAGCGACGCACTGGTCCTCATGAGGAAAGACCTTCGTGATCCGGTATGGCCAAGCACAGAACGGGATGCGTACCAGTGAGAGTTCTCATTATCGACTATTCCAACAACGGAGGAATTGGAGCTGTTCGGAAGTTTGTAGACGGGGTTAAATAAACGCTGCCAGCGTCAATTTGTTTGGATGGGGGAAAACGATTTTACAAGATTTCTCGCCTTTTATCATCCCAGAAATACTTAGCATCTTGCCAACTTCTTAAATATCTATTCACTTTAACCAAGCTTAACCATTATATAGGATGTGTATAAGGATTTTCAGTAATTTTTAAACATGAAAACAGACGCACAAGTTTTAGAGGCATATCCCTAGTCTGTATAGGTGATATTTACTCAGATATTAACATCTCTCATTATTTATTAATGAGAAATTTTAAATAATATCAGAATATTAATAATAACATTAATGACATCGTCCCATCAACTATGTTGTTCAACCCTCTCATTTATTGACATAGCCTCAAGTTACATTAATCTCTTTCACATGATATCTTTCCCTGCTTGTAATTGCTACATACATGTACACTTGCAGCCACGCATTGTAAACTCAAGTGCACTACGTCCCTGGGGGGTGTGGTAAAATGTTTCATTCGTGCGTAATTCATGAACCGGCTCATCAAGCGCGTCATATGCGCAATTCGAAGTGTCACTTGGAATGCAGTAACAACACTGCGGGAAATGAAGCGCTGATAGTTATACCCCAGTCCAATTCACAACCGGTTGGGAAGCTGCCGCGGGATAGGCCATCCAAGATCGAAGCAGCTGATGAATAGTGTTAAAGGGCAGTTTCACATTTGTGAAGTTACTGTAAACTTTATAGCAATATCCATTCGCAGATAAGTGAAGGACACACTGCATGGGCCAATCATAATCGTTTCGTTGGTGTGTATTGCAGGTGCATAATGTTGGCTCAGTATCACCATTTAGTTCAGTGCTTTAACCTTAACAGTCCTCAATCCTTCACCTGTTGGAGGAGTAAGGACTGTTAGGGTTAACGTCCTTAGTAAATTGACACAAGAGGCAAGTTACTTCGCCCACGCCCGCGCGGTTTCTAAGAGGTTAATAGTCGAAAACAGCTGCCAGGGAGATTTTCATTTAGGCCTACATTTAACCAGGGGACTACATTTTATCAGAAGCTAGTCAATTCACACTGAGAGGAAAATAGATCGGCATATCGGTGGTTGGCTGTGGGAAGGCTCTGAGGTGACTGTGACAAGTACAAAGCCTACACAAGTAGGTATATAACCCACTGGGTGCCCCTGAAGTGGGATCTAAACCAGGAATAGTAGGGCACAGCAGAAGATCAGAGCTCCCCAATGCCTACCGGAGCACCTTTTAACAAGCCAGGAGTTGGCGAGAGAGCCGAGAACAGCAGACGCATCAGTTAGTGCCTCTCAGAACTTCCTGAACAGGGAGAAACAATCATTAGGATTATATCTGCGCACCTGTGTCATGTGGCTGCCGGTCCCGTCATCATAACAAGTATAACGGTATTTTTTTTTCCAGTGTGCATTACATGAGGGCTTGGCGTGCCCTGCCTCAGTAATTTCACATTTACCGTCTCTAGATCCCATCGGGACTGGAGTGATAAAAAGGACTTCCAGCACTCTCACAGCTAATAATTAGAAGCTTGAAGGCTGCCCTAACGTAAAATAAAAAAAAAAAAACTAGCCAGTTGCTTGCAGACCGAGAGGGGTTAGAAATAGCGAAATAGCTAGTTGTCAGTTCTTTTAAAGGTCCTAATTGAGTGTCCAGATGGGCAGTAACAGCTTTAGAATATCAAATAGGTGGGCCTGTTATTGCGCAGAAAACCCCCATAATACGTTGGCTCTTACCACGCGGAATGTTTATTACGGGCGTTTCACAAAAGTGCGCCTCCAAGAGTTGACAACGCACTGGCCTATCATAGTGCGCGAAATCTGTCGACCCAATGCGCGTTCGGAAAGTGTTGACAGGTTTCGCGCGTTGTGATTGGCCAACGCGTTGCAAACTCTTGGACGCGCAATATTGTGAATCACCCGAATTGGACAGAATGGATACGGGAGGGCGGTGAAAATGTTGCATCGAGCAGACCAAAACTGCTAACTGTGAAGACGCATGGGTATTTAACTTAGGAGAATAGAGCTGGGGGTGGATTTGCTCATCTTCATTTGGGCCTGCCAAAGTTTACAGGCGACTTGGCTGGGTGTCGATTTTCACGGTTTCTGTCGATGGCTGCTAGGATCAGACGGTAGGCTCTGTTTATGAATAATTCAATTCTCATATTTTATTCATTGGCCGGAAAACTTCAGCACAGGCACGCGCTATATCGATCCAGGAACACGGCGAAATATTGTCCGACAAAGGTCTGCCCTTTCGCAAACATTGGTTCACGCCGTCCTATGTGCTCTCAAACTACTCAGTTAAAATCTACTTTCATTAACAGATTTCCTCTAACTACGACCTTAAATTTTATTATTCATTAGCCTTAACCCACTAGCCGTGTGGTAAAGATTATCTTAGAATTGGGTTGGAATTGGACAGATCACTTTTTTAGGGGAATGTTTTGACTATGCAGAGAGAGACGTCACGTTCAAATTCCGGAGAATTTAACCAAAAGTTTGATAAAAAAGGGGTAGCTTCCATGCCTCGAGGTGGGGTCAAAGACGCATCAAAGGGCTGGATATTTGCAGATGCCAACAGATCCTCGTGTGAGAGATTAATACGCAAAGATGATCGCGATAGGATCAGTTCGTGTACTGTACATCGCGCATCGTGCTACATTCAATATTGAAGTAAACGCCCGCGCGCCCTAAGAAAGGACAGGGATGAAAAAATGGACAGATCATGTGATTCCGAGTCATGTCGTGGTGAAGACAGTTTGAACCCTTTCTAAATAATCTTGACTCAAGACGAAGAAATAGTGCAACATTTCCAATTTCTCTTGGAGGAGATAAAAACTTCCATTTTGTTGATGAACCGTGTAGAGTTTCCCCTTCATCATCTGCCCAAAACCATTAGTTAGGGCTCTTAAATCTTGGTGCTGCTTTTTCGTTTATCGAACAGAGCAAACGAGCTCCGTCTGCGGTAAATTACGAGAATAAAAGAAATAAAAAAACGCAGAAAGGAGAAGAAATATTGGGTGAGAGGGATTGCTGCGAACCCTCTAGGGTTACCGGTGTGCGATCGTTCGGTTGAGCCAGGCGGCCAACTTCCGCTGCCACGGTCCGAAAGACGTCAGTGAGGTTTGGTCAGACGTAAAATCGGACGACGGTTCGGAGCAAGGTCGAGGAACTAGGAAAATGCCAACAGCAAGGTTGCACAAGTCGGTCCATTTTCTTTACCATTCAGTTAATCATAATAAGGACAAATGCCATTAGAAAAGGCCCACAGTTTAGAACAACAGACAGAAATTTTGTGGTGAATGAAACCCATAGATCTATGTATCTATACGACCCAATTGGTATTTGAACTAATGCAGTCGCAGCCAACCACATGATAGTTGATATAAGTTGGGGACATATTTGAAGACCTTTTCACCCTTCAAACTTGTCCGAGGTAGTGATCACTGATCTGTCATGGCTATACACGTGTATCCTGGAAAATAAGACCCAGCAGAACGGAAATTTGGGCAGGGGAGAGGAAAACATACCACGGATAGTACGTGTAATCCTTCCAAAAGACATTGGCAAAGCTTTGCGTACCAGCTGGTGTTGACTTTGCATTAGAAGTCGCAGAGAAATTCTAATTACACCTGCCCGAACCCCCTCTGAAAGTCAGCAATTCCCTGAAGTTCTCCACGGCATGGCTCACCGAGTGAAGTACACCTCGCTCATTCCCTGGTGGCCAACGATCAAAATGATGTCCACCCAAGAACGAGAAATTCAAACAAAAGATCGTGCTGTCTAAATTTAATTTTCCCTTCAAATCAATCAATGTCGCGGCGTGTACGTACCCCGCGGCAGGAGACGAGGGGACCCCTGGGGACCAACCGTCCAATGACGCGCCTGTGTGTATTCTATGAAAGATTAAACTGTCCCTGCCCTCCAGATACAGACTTTTCAATCGGAGTCGCCGTCCTTACCTCCACCATATTCGCTTTTGCTCCCTCGAATCGACAAATTCAGAATTTGAGGAAGATACGGGTATCGGATGCTCGCGGGAGTGTCCATAGGAAAAGCTACAGTTTAACTTTTTTAGGTATGCGGTATCGGTTCAGTGGCTACAAACTCGGATGGCAGGGGGAGTCATATTACGCCACGTGAACGAAAATCGTTCATGACTGAGGACATCTTCTTATCCATTCGAATCCATCATGTTTTCTGAATAAATGACCGTTTGCGATTTTAATTAATAGTTATGCTGCTTGATATCTTCGGGGAGACTCAGTGTCAGAAACCCAATACTTGTTTTCATTACCCGGTCTAAATGCATCGGACTTCCTGCATATGAAGTACCGCTTTGCCGGTGAAAAGAGGAACGGACGTTCGGAATGTTCAATGCCAAACACAATTGCTTACTTTGCGATGACCGTCAGTACGTCCGTTTGCTGTGAATCGAGCATTTACGCGCGTTCAACTGAAGACCAATCGCGCTTAAATCCCACTCCCTGTCCGCCTCGAGCAGAAGCACACCCCTTACCGGTTGAAGAGAGCCAATCAGGTCGGACACGCTCATTTTGTTGGTAGCGATGCGATCGTAAAGCGTTCATCTCATAGTCGTTTGTGAACCAGCGAAATGCAGTTCCTACCAAAGGAGCCTGCGTTGCTAAAAAAATTGCCCCCTCTCCTGGTCCAGCGTGGGGCTCATACGCGCGCGCGTGCAGGCGGTGTGGCTCACTCTGGCTGTTGCGAGTGGGCGACAGCGTCACATGTACCGACAGTAATCATGGCTGTAGTGGAAATCCGTTCACTTACAGCACACGCACACTCTTTTTTGGAAATTTGAAAATTGAGCAGTCCTGTCATGGTGTCTTCTATAGGGAATATTCAAGTGTTCGTGAATCCCTGTGCAAAAAAGTTTCTCTTACGGTCCGCCTTTGTGTGGGCATGCTCACTTCTACGGGCACAAAATCATCACGGAGGAAATCAAGCTCATTTATTAGCCCAGGAATGATTAACATTTTCTTAACTTTAGTCAGTGCAAATAATGAATGCATATCCGCGTATGTTACTGTCCTCTACATGTCCCCCATGCTCACGTGTATAACACTTGTTCATCACAGCAGATACCTTGGTACAATTAAGACCCTGGAGCAGATCTATTAATGAACATTCAAGGAACAATGTTGATTCAAACAGTAAATCGGGAACGGTAAATCAAGGTGACGTCATAAATAATTTTGACAGTAGTTAACGGCAAAGACAACCGGCACAACATCAAAACAGTCAAATTCAACTGAAATTAAATCTTTCACGCAGTGGTAAGCAAACTGTGTCGATAAGGCGTAAGACTAAGCTAGGAGCTTTCGATAAATTTCAGAACTGCTGAGCAAATTCTCTAAATATCATTGCCTTTTGGGGGATGCCTTAGGCTGAGATCGTTTTCGTGATCTGACCTAAAAATCAATGTGTTCTCTTTTCGTGCCCTTTGGGAAAACGAACCCATTTTGTCAAAGCGAACCGATTGCGGCTTCTATGGATTACAGACACGCAGTATTCGCACTCTTGTGTGAAGTTTTCTTTGAAAGTTGGCATAGGGTATGACATCAAAATGATTGCGTTATGGTAGAGGTTGCATTCTGTTTCAAAAGAAGTGTCTATTCCTAATAAAAATAAAGCAATCTCCACAGGTAATGCAGAAAAAATGGCCTACTGTTTGGTGTTCCTTTTCCCAATGTCCTCGCGCAAAACCCTAGAAATAGGGAACATATCAAATGCCAAGTATGAAAAGTAATCCTATGAACTTCTCTGTACCGACGGGCTGATGTTCTCTGACATCTTAGCACAGAAGCAGACGGGGCCAGACATGTGCAATACAATGTGGGAACCAGAAGCTAGGAATAGTCCGGAAATTGAAATTTTACACCGAATTGGCGCCAATATACGCTGGCACATGACGTCACCGCGTCTGTGATTGCGCGCCACTAAAGCTTTGACGGAGGATTAGATGCCGGGTGGATTGTTATGACGATGGCCAAGCATGTAAGATCGTGTTGCTCGGTCCGGTCTTTAAATACCCGGCACGCGCCCAGAGGGTCAGAGAAAATATTGCCAAACGCGTTCATTTACCGACGCACTTTTCTTCTCGGAACGTTAATGAGAATCAAGAAACCTACGACGTGTGAAGTAATGTACAGAGCTACGAATCTGGAATGATTACAAGCCTTACCCTCCACAATAAATCATTGGTTTATCTAAGAAAATGTCTGGATGACTTTGCAGTCCATGGATTCTTTAGTTTAATAGTGAACCTGCACTCACTCATCCTGTGTAAAGCGGACAGTGGTAAGGTCTCAAACCAACAGTATGACTAATCCTTCGACGATGCATCTTAAAAACAGTTTTATGAGGGTGTTCCTTATGTCAAAATTCAGATTTGATTTACGAACAGAATATAAACTGTTGTTATGTACACAGCTATGGTCCGATAAAAAGTAATAAAGTGGATTTTCTTTGAAGTTAATGACCTCGGAAAGACCAAGATATTGAGTTCTGATTTGTAATCTCCAGAGATTTGATAGCAAATGACCACCAGAGCATTTCACTGCGTCCAAATTACGAAAAGGCACGTCTAATGTGGTTTCATGCCAAGCAAAACTACCATCCAAACAAACGTATTCCCGCAGTATTGCACTGGACATTTGTCGACGTCATTTAAACCCATTACATGTGTAGTACCTGCACAAGAGGTTTTCATTGATGAAAGTCGACGTCTTATGACGTCATATCTTCCATTTTGCGGACAAGCGCGATATGTTATGCATAACATACTTACTTTAGTTTCCATAGACCGAGATTTTACTATCTGAAACATTATACTCCCCCTCATGAAACAATAAATCGGCAGTGTTTACACAACTTACAGCAAGGCCTTGAATAACTTCATCCTTGAAGTAGTAATGTTTAAGATGATTAAGTTTTGAGACCAAACACGAGGTGGCGTCGCAAAGATCTGTGATCGTTGTCATAGATAGAAGGGGAAAATGGAGCATCTAAAAGAGGGACAAATATCAACAGGATAAATTTCATAAGTTATAACTTACGAGATTAGCCGATAGCCGTTTTCAGCGCTGAACGTTTGTCATGGCGATCTTGATATGAAATCAGGGCTAGAAACCATGTCGAAGAGTGCGCAATTACGCAAAATACCTTAGCCCGCTCCGATTACACGACCGTGGTTTATCGTTAGTCAGTACCTCCACTTTCATCATAACTCATTGATTGAATGAACAATTTAAAGTAATGGGTCATTTTATTAATTTGGGTTCGAAAGTGTGACATTTTTGTGTCCTTGATGAAAATGATATAATTAAAAGTGGCTTCAGACTATGTGTGATGCGATCTGCGCAAACTCTTCACATGGTGAGCTTTGTCATTTCGGTGCATATAAACTTCAAATCAATATGGACACGCTCTTGTTTTTCAGGTGTATTCCATTTATGATTCTAGATTGTCTATAACATGAATCTAGGTTGTTTAGAATCATAAATTAAACAGTTTTGAAACAGGACAGTGTCCAGATCAATTTGAAGTTGATATGCACCGAAACGACAAAGCTCATGACGTGAAGGGTTTTCGAGGGTCACTTCACATATTTATTTAGCAGGCAACTTGCATTACTTATCCGCTCTTGGATATCAAAAAAAGTGCTCTAAACTAATCAAATCTTGGATGTGACAGGGACATGTAAAAAATCGGACCCTAAACTTATAGAATGACCGATATGTGAAACAGTATCGGTTGTAAAATCGGTTTAACTTTGATGAGACTGCCACAAGACTGTAAAGTGTCCACATGTATATGATTGACATAAGTATCGTTCAGGTACCGTACAAACCTTTTGTTGGATAAATATCCCAAGCCAATTCTTTATGCAAAGGCATAACTACCGTGTAGATCTTCACATGTGAGCAAGTTTCGTCTCCTTATTTGAAATTTCAAGCTGTTATCGTAAGTAGATGTAAAAGGATTTTGGCAGAACTTGGAAAGCGTGAAATGATCAGAACCCTGAAGCTCCTGACCGACAGAAAACGACTTCCCACAGTCAGTGAGATCGAAAAAAATAATGAAATTTGCTCAAACTTCGAGAGAGTGTCAAGGAAATTACCGTAACCGAATTCGCTCCGAAAAAAATCAAGGTAACTCGGACGATAACGCTCAAGACCGTCCAGCAGCTACACGGTTGTACAGATGTGTTTCGCGATATAACGACATTCAGTTTAAAGTGAAGGAATGTGGAATGACTTGAGGCACTGAATGATGTTCCAATTAAGCTTGTTCAAAGTTCAAACAATGAAGGGGCTGTGCATTTACATTTAATTTATTTGAATTAACGTCTAGGAGGCCTAACAGTGGGCGTGGCTCTAGATCATTCTTTCGACGCAACGAATAAGATCTGACACATGGAGAATTTCTTGCCATATCTTTAGAATTAATTTCCCGTATTCAAGTCGAAAGCAACTGTTTCGTGTGATTTAAAATAACAGCACATATTTGTCAGTTCACGGCCATTTATTGTTTGGGCACGGACGATGCAACCATTCAAGATGGACGATAAAAATCATCTAAGAAGTGATAAATTGGGTACACACAACCTAATCCGGTTACCAATCTTATTTTTGTGATGTGGAAAGAACTTTCAAAAGCAGCATTATTTCATAATCGGGACAGTGACGTAACACCAGTCCCCCACACCTCCCAGTTCCTGGAATTAATAGTGTTATTGCTGGCCAGTTTTCCGTCGAAAATGAATATTTCCGCAGTGTACTGAACAGCACTCGTCCTCTGAAAGGGTTCCTGTCACCTGATATGCTATTACTCTAAACGAGAACCTCAACCAAACTCCAAGTGAAGAAACAAGATCTCACGAGATGAGACCAGCCAAGAAATGAGAGTGCCAATTACAATACATCTGGGAAACGCAGAAATGTTTGCCGCCCATTCGAAGCCATCAATAGAGCGTTTTTGTCTCGGGCAGTGTTGCATACCAAATTAAGCTGCAAAATGTGCGGAAAGAAATCCAATGGGTGACATAATTTACTATGTTCATTGAGAATGAGTTGGTTTTTGTTTCTTTGATTTTTGTTATCTGTCAGCCTGGACAGACTTAAGCTGTTCATGTGGTTTCTGACAATCGTGGGAACCACATTAGTAATGAAATCCAGAGTGCATCGTTTCAATAATTCTAATCCAGCGAGGGGCTGCTCTTGTTTTACGCACACTGCGACTGGCCTACAGCTAGCAACAAATTCTACACGAGAAACTTTTCAAGAAATACAGAACCTAAATGGAGTGATTGAGAAGATCTCGGTGCAGCAGGGCCGTTCCAATTTGAAAGTCCAAATATGTTCAACCGGCAGCTGTCCTGAGAGACGGGGGAGAAAACCAACAGTAATTTGTTCCATTGCTCGAAGATAATTGATAAGGCTTGTCCATATCAATAAGACGGTTGATTGGCTGTGTGATGTTTGTTTACTCCAGTGATTTGACTATATTCGAGTGTACGTGCCATCAACTATGTCGGACTTAAACATGTCGCCTCACGCCAAAATGCCCCAAAGCGACACAATCCGAGATATAAATGGAAACTGATCCCCATGATGTAAAATCTTTAGCACTCCAATTCCCATCAAAGCATTTAGTTTTTAAGGGGAAAATGATGTCCCGCTTCTGCTGTAGTGAGAATTTTTGGTTCAAAAACGCGATCAGTGTTTTACATGCTGGTGTTGCCATAGTTCATAGCCGCCAGTCAGAAGTTTGAGGGCAAGATTTTACAACAGTCACAGTGTCGAGAGGGGATTAAACTTGTGAGAAAAACACAAATGGAAACAACAGACAGGGGAGGCTAACACGTTTCATTGTCTTTGTCTATTGGCATTTCTTTGTTGAAATTGCTTTCTTTGAAACAAATGAGAGTAAAG
This sequence comes from Acanthaster planci, assembly GCF_001949145.1. The sequence goes on from NW_019091372.1 coordinate 448,357, forward strand.
CATTGAAGAATTGATATTAATAGATGGATTACAAGAATAAAACCATGGTTGTGAAAATCTCCCAATTTTGTTTTGGAGAATTATCCTACAAGAATAGGACACCATAAAATCATTCTCTGATTGAAATGATTTTAGATTTCCGTCTTGTTGTCTGGCTATCTGTCTGTTCCGTTCATCAGTGTCTCCATTCGTAACCTCGTCCCATCTCTTTATTCCCCCTTTTCCTCAAAAAAGAGAAATGATTACTTAACCACGAGAGTATCTGTCTAACCGGATTACTGCGCCATCCGCGGTCGACGCCAGATAATCGCAGAACTGACGTGTATCCATAATGGATTGAAGAGGAAGCCCCAATCGGACCCACCGAAGGCTGGACAGAATTAGCCGGCACTTTCGAGACAAGCAGGGAGGCCGGGGGCTGTCCGTGAATAACCATGCAAGGGATGGAGCTTTGTTGATTTTGAAATTTGCTTCATCTGATGGAATCACGCAGGAGATCTATGATTTTACTACAAGGGGTTACAGACGCGAGCCTTTTGTGAACTTAAATGTTTCCTGGGTTTTGCGAATTGGCTGTCTAGAGGAAGAATGTACTCTTTAAAAAGCCGTGCTCTGTGGAAGAAATCCCTTGTCAACTCAGTTGACCCCTTGAGCAAAAGGATGTTGTCGCCTGGTTCACTTAAAGCAAGGGCAAGCGGTATCTTAGAATACAGAGGCTTTTTAGAGTTGGGAAATGGCCAAAAATTCAATATCCCGAGCTTTTGAGTAACAAGTTTAAAATAATGCATACCATTATCACCTCTGTTCAACTTTGATGGGTTCAGCCCTAGCCTGTTTTAGTATCATGACCTTAACCCGTCCAGCTAAACCAGCCCACATTTTCAATTTTACTCATGTTACAGCGCCGATATCCACGCCAGGAGTCTCTCCATGCACAAGTACCCCCACTGGTGACAAAAAGGAAGGGTGGGACGACACGCCCATTAATAGGCCTACACGATGCGGCAAAGCCGTTGGAGTAGTGCCAAGTTTGCGTGTTAACCAACGGGTGCTCGTAGTCGGTACAGCGTGCGCGTGTGAACCGACTATTGCTTACGTCATACGCGCGCACGCGTTGTGTCGCCTCAAGGGAGATGTTGCTTGGTGAAGATAAGCCCCCTTCCCCTTTGCTCACGCAAAGAGCCCGTGGTACGTTGAAGACCTTCATCATCACATGAATTCATCCACTCTTTATCTACGGCTCCAATCTGCTCTTCAATAATTCATAAAGATCACCCTTTCATTAGGTGACAGTTTACTTAATTGCAAATTGAATTTTATCGTCGGCGATTTTTTTTATAGCTTAAACACGTCTAACTTACTCTTCAAGCGAACCTCCTGTCAAGAAATTGTCAAAGTTTATTAAAATGACCGAGTAGATGGCTCTTGATTCAAAATCGACTCACTTGTTTCCACAGATTTTGATAAAGGACAATCTAAAATGATCTGAACTGCCCTCGATATACAAAACCTAGTCAGTTAGCTTTGATTGATGATTTTTTTCCTTCAAAGTCCACAGCTTGCGTAAACTCATGAAAGATTTAGGCCTATTTACTTCCGAACATAGACTGCAAAATTCAGATACAGGCACGGTATGTAAATCCGTGAGTATTTACATTGGTTGTAACCGCAACAGAAACCTGCGGATCGTGAAGACAGCCAATCTATTAAGAATGGTAATGACACATCGAAGAAATGTCACACCCGAGATTTGTAGAGATTAATACCTCGTAACGCGAGCCCAAACCATCTCGAGATTGTCACTATCCCGTCAACGTGGAAAGACCGTTCTTCCCCACTTGAACACTGCCGTGTGAGATTGAGTTTCCGGCCGTTGAAACCGAAACAAAAACAGTGAAGCTAAGCGAAGCCAAATTATGGTGATATTTAGACGCGGCAAGAAAACGCTTTATAGTAGCAGGTATAATCCAGCCCGCCTGTTTTATGGCCTCAGAGCGTGCCGCTGAGGCGATCCCAATTCCCGTTTGAGTAGTTTAAAGACCGTTTAAGTTTGCATAACATGAAAAGTGACCGTTCTGCATGTTCTGCCCACAGTAACGTGTGTCACACACCATTCATGACCACCCTAGTTAATTCTGGCAGCGGTAACGAAGTCTGTTCATGACTTTTTGTTCACATTGCATGCAGTGGTACGCTTTTACTATTCTTTAACCAAAGCTTGTAAAACACTTTTTGAAAGTATTGAAATATCCTTGTCGTTTACTTTACCAGAGGAGTGTAATCGAATAGATAAATTAGAAATCCGTTTACGGTAACTCATTCCATCAGCTCAATCAAAAGCATTCTTTTATGGGGTTTGTTCAGGATGGACGGAACTGACCAAGCAACCTCAATCGTAATGATGACGTCACTTAATACACGCTATGGAGTAATGCTTATTTGAAATAGACTGCCGTTATTCGAATCAAAATGAGAAGACAAGGCACAATCCGCCGACAATAAAAGTTTGTTATTTTTAATTCAATAAGGGTCATTAAACGGGCTAGATATTTGCGCGCAAGCCACAATTTCCCGCTGATTGGAGATATGCACAATATTCTTTATGGCCTTAAATTCGAGTAAATAGGAAGCCGCTGTGATCTTCACCGCCAACTGAATACGAATACGCCACCTGAGATAGTCCCTCAGGGTTAAATGCACGGAAATGAGGATTCACGACCGTGCGTTCAACAGTAGTTAATAACACCCTCGTTCGTGTCCTCTGAAGAGCTCTCAGTCGAACGCGGGACATCATTTTCCCCGATTCCTCCATGGTATAAGCTAGCAGTTAGAAACGGTCGATGCCACTTAGCTTCGTTGTGATTTCTTTACAGAGGATGAAAAGCCGAGGTTCAGAGATTGTTGAATTGAAGACCTGATTTGTGTCCCACATGCTTCGACGATTTTGGCAGGGACATTGCGGACTGACGAAATTTTTACCTGCCCAGTACTTCACGTACTTCACAGAGGAGGGGTTCACTTTATTGCTTGTAATGTCATCTAAACAGGTCATACCAAAAGGGAATTCTGCGGATGTAGTAATTTTTTTATTCACTGCCAAGGGATGATCCCTACATTAAATCGTTTTAGCCTATTATGTTCACCGTGGGGATGCGCTGCCTATCTCTACACGGGTAATGCATGCCAGGCTTATCCTCTCTGTGGGTATTATTAGAGTCTTGATCACGGGATGCGGAGGTACGCTGTTTAAAAAATAAAAACCTAAGTCCGAGCAGAAAAAAATGACGTCACTGCAGAATGGATGCACAGCACCGTCCTCTGAATGTCTGCCCTACAAGATGAGGAGACACACATTGTGCACTTTAATAGCTAAGACTAAGTAGGAATTATGCCCAACTAAGAATATGTACCGACTTTACATCTTGATAAATGCTACTATTAATTTGAAGACATCCCATCTAGGAGGGTCTGGGAGGTGGTGACTGAAGAGAAGATGAGTATGTATTACAAACCAAACATGAAAACGTACAAGACATCAGTCATTGTGGAAGAGACATAAGGACCAATTCGTAATTAGGACTGAGTAGTTCGAAACCGGGCATGATGACCGGGAATGCAAACTGTGTACTAACCACAAGTACCAATCAGGAGCAAGAGTAATGAAAATCTGATGTCTTGGAAAACAGATGTCATATGCCGGGTTTTAAATCATTTCCCAACGTGCCCTAGACACACAGCTACTCCACCCTGTCAAGTCTCTATATCCTAAATCACAGCAGAAGGATATGTCAAGACCACTGTAACGCAGAATCATTGCTACACGATCCCCCGAATGTGCCCACGGTGCCCCGCGGACTATCACGGCGCAGGGGCCCGTATGTACTCAGCAATATTTGCCGGGCACGAATTCCGATGACAAATTAGCTTCCGTTGGTCGTCTCGTCTGTTGATTACCCCTTATCTGCAGTCCCAATTTCTCCGTATTTCACATTAGAACATGAGCGAGCTGGGAATACACATCTTGACTCGAGCTCTGCTTAATGGATGTACGGCAGTTTCTGGGACTTCCAGATTACTACAAATTTTGCCTGGTTTGCTGATAAAGCTGTCAAAGTTTTACGAGCAGACTGTGATAGCAGATTGAGCAAAAGTGAGGTTGCCCTCCAAAGAACTGTTTGGGGAGGGGGGTAACATGTGAAGTTTTGATTAGTATATTATATCCTCTGGTTTGTAGTTTTTGTGATAAAACGAATCTTTGAAGCCCTATTGGCTGTTAGATTTTGTCAGCTTGTTATCAGACAGTGAGATCGTCCTTCGGGTCGCATTAGGCGCCCGACTAAACTGACCCCACGCAGAGCAACTCGTGCGACACTGTAAGATTTTTCCATAGCATGACTACACTGAGAAGATGGATGGGTCTTTTCACGGGTACCCGAATCGACATAGAGACTGATGTTGATCAACTATTAGCCGAGGGAACTTTGCTTGGAATGTGATGTCTTAATCATCCAGCAGGAAAAACTGTTCCTAACACGACGAATGCAACCACAACTCCGGGAAAATCTTGCTCATAATGAGCAAAAAATGAATGTGTCTTGCCAGCCATCTCGAGGCTGCAGAAAGCGGGCCGAAGTGAAAACATTTCAACCAGTTCTCACCTGGTCTTTTTCATGCTCGGCTTAAAATTAAAGCCTGTGGTTTTCTTAACCTTCTGACAAGCCGCTCCTGAAACAAAGATTTATTCGCTCTTTACATGCTACCGCCATAGGCATTCAGATGCTCAACTTCTGGCAGCTTTGCACAGTCAATATAGCCGGTTCAGTGATTCCCATGTTTTAGTTCTTATACCATGTGATTGGACAAAGCGATTCTGACGTGTTGTGCGAGCTGCCAGTTCGAGGCTCTGCGTGCATATGGCGACAGCGTGCAGAGAGTGAATATAGTTCGAGATAGATCAGTCGCTCTGCCGCCGATGTGGTATCCACAGGTCAAAGGTCCGAATACCGATTAAGTCAGGGTTATTTAGGAAGAAATTACAAGGTTACAAGTGGTCCGTGCATAACAAGTTGCCAAAAATTACAAGCTTACAGGCGGTCCGTTTCCAATTTAATTGACTTTAATTGACACAATAAAAGCCAAACATGGAAGCCTTTGGAATGGAAATCTCTTCAACAGAAAAAAGGTGTCCGTTCCAGCTCAAATATCTTTCTATTTGGGGGAAAAATCAAAGGCAGGTTTGCAGAAATGCAGCAATTATAAAATTATTCTCAATAACTGTAGTAGTTTCATGAACTGAGGGAGTAAAACGTAGTGAGGAATGTCAACCTCACACCAAACAACATTTTCAATGTGTGCAACAAAAAAGGAATATAAGCATACCTTTAAGACGATATCCTTTCAGTTGCGTTTCCGACTGCAAGCGACAGTGTCAGTTCCGTACTTTCCTCGCGTTTAAATGCACTTGAAATGAAAGTTTACCCACACGGAGCGGCAATTTTATACCTTACTGCGCACCATTTGGGCCACTTTGTTCATTTTTTGTCCGCTGAGATTCCGGCAAATTGATTGGTTCCCCTAGAGAGGCGACGCGTGTGGCATTATCCGCGGCGCGGCGCAATCCGATGCCGCAACAGTGGGGCTACGGGCGCGTGTTCCAAGACAGCCGTTCTGATTGGCTACGGGGGATTTCCTGCGTCGAACGAATGATAGCCATCGCGAATACCGCACGTACGTGCATGTGATCACGATAGTGGCGTTTAATAACTGTCTGTAATTAATAATATGCGACATCTGCACATGGATGAAGGATTAACGTCATATGACGACTGCCGTTGAGTAAGAACAGGAAGAAAATTGATTGGCTCATTTCCCGCCATATTTGAAATAGATTAACAATAAATAAAAGCACAATTTTAAACCCTATACAACCTGTTAGTGCTCGAACGTTTATTGAAAAATAAAATCCTGTAACTGATTTTCCGAATTCAACATGGGAACGACCACAACTTGCCAACTCAACCCGAACAAGGGACTGACCTTTCTGTAAACGGTCAACATGCAGAAATAATGACCCTCCTGTGATTTCTCTGTTGTTTCAGGAAAGGTTAATTGGCGTCAGAAGGGGGCTACCATTTCGGGTCCGACGGGACGAGGGTGGGTTCAGATGGACAACCGGGGGCCATTGAGTGGGGTTTTTTTTGCACGGTCGCTGTTTCACTTTTACAGGGAACTGTGCAAAACCATCCTGAGTGATAAACAACGCAAAACATTTTTCAAGATACCTACACTTCAAATCGAGTCAATAGCACTGAGTAGCACGTTGGCGGTAATTAATTTAGTTTCAATGATTAGGCCTACCACGCTAGGAATACGTTGCTGTGTATAAAGATGGTAACCAGTCTGGTCTTTATTCTGCCCATGTTTGAAATGACTTGAACGAAAGGCATACATACGAAAGTAACAATAGTTTAAACTAAAATGCGCATGTCGGTGATAAATAAAATACAAATTTGCCCATTGTTATTATGATTACAAAATACTTCCACAAGGCCGTGACAAAAAATCGGTCATATCATAATCAATTTTCACCAGAATTCAAACCACACGAAAGAAATGGAAGAAGATTATGATATTTTGTCCCCTAATGTTGGTGCCTTTCCCTTCTTACTGAAACTTACCCGGTATTCTAACAAGAAGTTATTCTTGCTGCAACCAAAACGATAGTGACTAGATAATACGAACGATTCACAATAGTACGCCTCCAAGAGTTTGTAACGCGTTTGCTATTCACAATGCGCGAAATCTGTCGTCCTAATGCGCGTTTGGGAAGGGTCGACAGATTTCGCACGTTGTGATTGGCCCACGCGTTACAAACTCTTGGTGGCGCACTGTTGTGAATCGCCTGTATTGACTTCTAAAGAGTGTTTGTTCTTTTATTTAGTATCTTTTTTTTCAATCTTTTTAAGCACTTCATTGTTGTTGAAGTAAAGTTCTCGTCCTCAAACACATGTGTTTGTTAGAGCAACAAGTAATTGACTTTTTTCCAGTCCCGCGGGAGACCTGGACTATACATGTACTCATTCAAAACTGAATGGAAGAAAGTCAGACTATTAAACAAAAAAGTCTTTGCAAGGGACATCATTAGAGATGGCATTTCCGGATTCAGTATAATTAGCTTGCCTACAGTGCATAATTCACGAGTTCTTCTTTCGTAGGTAGACCAACAAACAAAATACTCTTGAAAAAAATCGCAAATGATCCTCAGGGTTTTCGTAAGAATGTAATTAACCCAACTTTCTACCTGCTGTGTCCTCGTGTTAGTTTTCTCCATTCAACTAAAAAATGCCAATCGTTCCTTGTTTTCTGTGCGGTTTCCCTGACATCCAACGAAAAGAACGCTCGGCAGTGCATGTAGTTAGACAAGAAGTGAAATTTCTTTATCCGTGGAAAGGAGAGATACTGCGAGCCGCAAGAGGGCGCCATTTTCTTGTTTACGTGCACGTAGCGATAACTGGACTACGAAGGTCACGAAATTGCGGGCTGGTCTTACAAAGACAAAATGCCGAATGTTCACAAAAGTGCCATCCATGATAGGTCTTACTTTTGGGGCGGCACCGTCAAGAAATGGTGAACACTTGTCAGGCCCAGATATGACATTACACTTGTGGTATTTTAGGTTTCCGCCTGCTTTCTCAACGGAAAATCCCAAATGGCCACGTCATCCAATTACCTTCGTGAAATGTGAACTTCCCTGTTTGCATTTTAAAGTCAATCAAGTGAGACAGGACTCGCACAATGAGGTCCGAGTACGTTTTCAAAATAAGTGTCTGGTTTTTTTGTGGTTTGTTTGATTTTGCTGTGTGTTTAGAGAATCCATAGTGTGCCCTGCAACTGGCATGTGAATAGACGGCAAACCGCACAAATCTACGTTTTCTGGTCTTCGGTTAATGAAGCCATGAAGAAGAAATATCGTGAACATTTGGTCAGCTCGTTAGAGCGTAGTCTCAGATCGCGTATTAAGTGTCGCCCACGCGGCATCACGCCTTCAATCTGTTTTTGAGTCCGATGTCGCTTTCTCTCCGCCTTTAGAAAGACAGCGAGGACATTCTGGTGATTGGGTGCGACAGGTTGCGATCGATAGCAAATGTATCCTTTGGCAGATTTTAAGAAACTCGGCTTATGAAACATCTCGAGTCGTCAGTTTTTTTGGCCAGAATTGAAGTAAATACTTGTCTACTAGGAGAGAAACGATATAGCAACCTATGATTGGATGTGGCATATTATGTTTCCGTTGGTAACGTTCGGATTTCAAGTTGATGTGACTACAAGCCTCGCTTTCCTCCGTTTGTAATGAAAACTCTCATTTCACTGCGGTGTCTGGCTTTTAAATTTCCTTATTTACATCAAGAATGAAATGCAAAAAGCAAAGATGTGAACAACAGAAATAAAGGAAAGCAAGACTGTTAGAAATCAGTAAAAGGTACATGTTATTAAAAAATGTCAAAGGAAACGAAACAAAATTTTTATGAAACACTTTGAGAAATCCGTAGCAATAATACAGACTTGTAACATTGAAGTATAGTTTTCAACCGAGTAGGGACGGTAACTTCCATAGAGTTCAGGATTTTGTCTCTGAGAATAGTTTTCGATTTTTGTGGCCAGCGATGGAAAGAAGTTCAATTCATTTTCCGCGAATCTCTTCACCGCTTCACCGCAGTGCAACGATGCTTTCCTTTTGGCGATTATTGAACCCGCTGTAGTCTCCTCGTCGGGAGTCAAAGAGCACGATGACGGCATATGTCAGACTCTAGAATACCCCCCCCCCCGAAAAAAATCAATGCTGCTGGATCTACGCACCGCCAGGCCTGCAGGCGCCGACCTGAACACGTGCGCAGTCAGCTTGCCGCTTCTCATTACAATTTCTGAGGGAGTTTTCTGCCTCTTTTTCGCTTTCCCAGATTCAGCCAGACATGTAGTGTGGCCAACACTGAATTCCGAAAAAGCAGGCGTTTCGGTAAAGACAAATCTTGGATTGAGTATTTAATTTTAACTAAGAAAAATGGTGTGTGGTGTCTTATAAAACACAGCAAGGCCAAGCAGTGGATATTCGAATCATGCATCAAGGCTAAACTCGAGAATAATTCTTAAAATAAACGGACAATACAAGTCATGTTAAAGATTGAGTGATTTCAAAGCAAACAGAATTTTAATAAGCAATCAGGCATGTTGCAATTTGTTGGCTTGACCTAGGAAGTAAATGTACGCTCGGTAAATGATCTATATAGCCCCAGAAAGGGAAGTCCATTCGAGGACTAAGTGCCTATCAGGGGCGGATCTAGCTTTCAGGAAACGGGGGGGGGGGTTTGTGGTTGATGGGCGTCCTGAAGGGATGCCCTGCTCATGGGGTCCACCGGAAATCGATGTAATTGTTTAACAATAGATGGATAGACGGATGGCGCAATACTCGTCCAGGATTTTTGGGGGGGTTTTTGGTGGGGGTGGGGCGGTGGGGGAGGCCTACTCATTTCCCCGGCATTTCACTAGTAGTTCCATCATTAGTCCACGGCTGAACGGGGGGGGGTCCGCCCCTGCCTATTGTTACAGTAATTGATTGATTGGGCCAACGTCGCGCGCACGTGTACAGGGATTGCACCTCACGTTTTTCAATGGTTCCTCGCTGCGTTAAAAGAACTATTAGTATTACCAAGTACCAGCTGAGCATGTACTGTTAAAATGCCGTATGATACAGTGTCAGAAAAACCCCTTGCGTTGTCCAAACTCTGAGACAAATTATTCTTCAACCAGTTTTTGTCTTGCACCTATTGGGAGCATTACTTCCTTACGTGGATTCGAACCTCCGACTGCCTTCTTACTAGTGCTGACGCCTTACTCCACTAATGCGGTCTGACCCTCTCCCTGTGTCCTGATTTGATAATTTATGCAAGCGCGGGTGAAGAGGGAGCCAATCAATAAACGGAGAATGAACTTGATCCATTTTGAGCGCGCTGAAGCCAAGCGACCGCATCCCGCCCTCCCCGGTGATCCATCGTGGGCTGGGTTCAAGCAGCGCTTACCCCTGCTTGGCTCCCAACCGGTACCGCCGCGGTGCAAGGGACACGGTCCAAATCGCACGCTAATCGATTGCCTGCAATGCTCCACGGACCCATTTCCCTAATGACTTTGTTCCACAATAGGTGTTCGATTCGGGGGCAGGGGAGTTCATTCTTCAACGAGCAAGATTGAACAAAATGGACCCTATAAGAGACTAAGGGGAGCAGTGACGTCATTAGTAAAGCTGCTTACACCGTCTTGTGTCTTTTACCGATGGCGTCATCGACAGCTAGCTAGGTTCACAGATTCCAGCCATGATCATACCAATATCATCAATTTCTGGGACTGACTAGCAAACCAGCTCAAATCGGACAATCCGAAACCCTTCTTGAGCCCTGTAAACAACAAAACGGGGCTGATTTCAGGAAAACGCGTACAGTACAGCATGATTTTCTGGACAGCGAAAGCAACTTGACCAGCTTGTGAGAGGCCGTTTATGACTGTTAATCGGAGCATTTGAAATATGGCACGTACATTTGAAACCGAGCATTCAGATTAGCCTGTTTGGTATTTCAAAAAAGACAAGGCCATTATGCGTTCGAATCGGCGTATTGCTGCGCTGATATGGCAGACCATGCGCGCGCGTATCGTTGTTCCCGAATGACCTCGGACGCGCTTCACGTTGGGCATGCGCTGTTAGAACTCCGAACTATCTCGTTATTTTCTGTTTATCAACTCAATGAAAAGCGCCCCTCACACGCACTGGGCCATAACGTTACTGCATGTACATGTACGCTAAAGACACTTAGAAATGTAAATGTAGGCAAACACATCTTATAAATTGTTGTTCTTTCTTTTTTTAATGACTGCTGCCGCCTTTGACAGCGGGATATTTAACGACTTGGGACCCAAGTCAGGCAACGAAAAGGCCGGAGGCATATTACTTATAGACAACTCCGAAAATCAGTCGTAAGCTTGGGCTGTTTTGGTTTTATTCGAAAATTACTGGAGTTTCAATCCGGCCTCATACGAGGCCCAAAACGGCCAGAAAAAAAAAAGAAAATCACACGGAATTTGTAGGAATTACCTACATCTGTTGGAGACAGGACCACCGGATATGCCCTCCCTCGAATCTGTCGAAAGCAAAAGGTAATCCAAACGAGATCCAATCCAGCGCCTATTCAGCCAAAAACAGCTGAATTATTTCGTGGAGGAAATATTAATTATGTCCTAAACTTGGATGGCCATGTATCGATGGTAATAAATGACCATTACGGGGAGCGTGCCCGGACGGCCAACGAGGGAGGGTAGACATATGCCGTTCGGCCGGCCGGGCTAATTGCGATGGTATCATCAGATGAGTCTTGTTTTCCGGATTTCCCGGAGTCGAGATGGGTTGAGATACGAAGCTGGAAGCTCGGCATTAGAAACACTCAATCATTTGGCGAGGCGTGACTTTCGTGCAAGATGGACTTTCAAGTGCGTCACTATACAGTGCGGTCGTTGCTAGGATGGTCAGGAGGGTCCTTGAACAATCAGCACTCAAGGTGGGCCGAGTATATTTTCCCAACCTTTAGCTCGGGTTCGAATCCCGCGAAAGGCAGCAGGTGGATTTGGGTGTTATGTTCTCGCATGAATCCGTGAGTTTCCCTCACTGTTAGGGGTTTCCACGTTTGTATTACAGCTTTTAAAGATCGTCTTCTATCGCTTTTTAAGGTTGCCTTGGTAACACTGTATACCGGCAGTAAGAATGGAAGTGTGCATTCGCTGAAGAAACCACACCTCAATTAGGACATATAAGGTCGTGCATCTTGGCTCATCCAATTTAAATGAATTACAACTCATTGGTAATAACTTTCATAGAGGATACAAAATTATTTCTTTCGTAAGAACATTACATTCTGATGCCAGTGACAATCATTCACGATAGCATGAGTTTTTAACAAGTTTGTACAAAGACGTCGAGGTTTCTTTTGTTATAGTCTGGTGTCGTTCTAGCGGTCCTGTCTACAGTTTAAAGTAGGCCTAATGTTTTCTTTACAATTAGTTTCGAGAGCAAGCTTTACCATCTTCATTCAAAGCCTATACTTAAAAACAATCTACAAGTTCAGATCTTTTTTTTCCTCCAAAGTGTAGTCAGCATGTGCCAACAAGCGTGCCCAAGCGTCTAAATGAAAGTCCAGACTGCGACAATGATTCAAGCATAGTGCAGAGTAATATATCTGTCTGAACGCCGCCGACTATATACGAATAGCAGCGTTACCAGACACCTCAAGTCCGTCGTGAAGTTGATGCTGGACCACGGTCGCAGGTGCAAGAGTGGCAGTTGGAGGAGGAAGTTATAGCTTCAATCTGCCCACTTATCCCGTCATTTTAGAGCTGTCAGAGATTATGTTGCCTTTTATGCAGACGCTGTTGTCTTCTCCTTTGATGTGAAATACTAAGTTTCTAAACGGTTCAAGCGAATGAGTCGACCAAACTATCAAGTCACCAAAAGTCCACTCACGGCTTCCGTTCAAAGCGTTTTTAAAGCAAATTGCTGTTTTGATGTTTATAGGCAACAGTTTTATTATTACTTATAGCAAACATTTCAGTGACTAAACTAAATCTTCCTGTTTACATACATGTAGAAGTTCAAACAGCCGTAGACAATTTCCATTAAGTAAAAGTAGGTAGATTTGGAAGTATATTTCTTAAAGTATGTCGTAAAAATCGGAACAGAACATTTCCCAAATCGTAGAGAATGCGATATTCGTTTATATACTCGATGCAGTGCTTGAATTTCATTTTTAATTCAGATCTAAAATTGCTGTGTGATCAAATTGCGATATGGCGAACAATCTCAGGTTGTCATCAGTCCAGTTTTCCCGTCAAACCTCGCACGATCTCGTCACAAAAATCTTTGAGTTCGGTTTCCTTGAATCGGGATCGCCTTATCACAACAATCCAGCTCCCGCCCACCACGATACAGTGCTTGAAATTTACGTCTTGCAAAATGCCCCTTCGGGACGCTTACATCCGACCGTCCACTTGCTTGGAAATGACGAACCGTGACTTGGCTGTTCCCGCCATTTTCTGTTCATCTGTCGCCTGCTTACAGCGCGCGGTGCGTAGTCAGGGCGAAACATGAGAGCGGTACGTGCGCGTGCACATAATTCCAGCTGGCTATTACCGTGATCACCTTACCCGAAGAGAAGCTCTAATTACCGGACTGCAATTGGTCTTAAGAGGCCGAGAAAATGCTCCACCGGGCCTGGCTGAAGGACGTGGGACGATCGGCGGAGTTGAGACGGACAGCAGAAGCGGCATTATGGTGTCTTGTGAGCGAAGTTAACCTGCTATGCCTGGAAGACCATTGTCCACCACTTGATAGATTTATTATAAGAAATACCAGGCTCCCTGTAAGCAATGAGCGGGAGAAAGTTTAGATACATTATTGCCAGTGACCTTGGACCTGGCGAAGTTTGTTTTCAGGGGATTGAAAGTAAAAAAAAAAAGGGTTAAAAAGGTTCGGGGATTAACATTAATTTTGCATTCTGAACGCCGTTTTAACTTTGCCTGCATTTGAAGAGATATCTAGCGTTTTAGATTCTAAAAGTTGACGTTCTGACTCCTAGAGGTTCAAATAAGAGTACAATTTTGGCTAATCCTTTGTTTCATGCTGCTAAGCCTTCACCACAATAATGATCGTATTTTCAATTATGATGGTCATTAAAAGAGCTGGACTGGAGACGTTTTCTCCTCGTCTTGACTGGATGGCTGTTGTCCGACATTGAGATCTTTGTTGTCCCACTATGCTAGCACCTGCATGTTTCCAAATAAACATATTTTCCATCATGGCAGATTACAGAGACCTTTACTCCCTCCGGAATGCACAAGCACAGCGCCTGCTACTTTGCCAGCAGTTGGGAATCCATTAGCATGTCGGTATGAAAGCCAACCTTCAAGTTGACCTAATTCAAACGAGCAAGTCGTTTCTCGGCCCTTACTCCAGAAAGAAAAGCCATTTACGGAGCCTACACTACGCCTAGGCCTATTCCCGTAATCTCTAGTCAGTCGTTTTTTAGCTGCCGAATCGCGAAACGCTATTAAGTACATGTATAAAGACTTGGAGGTTAAAACTTGGAAAAATCATATCCGTAAATGATCTTGTTTGACTTGTAGTGCGCCCTCTTGGCCAAACCTTTTCAAGTTTATATAGTCCATCTCTGACCCGGTTTCCACGCACTTTCAGCTTTACCGCCTGTCCCATCTTTCCAGAAACCGCATCTGGCTTCGTTTTTTTTTTCCTTTCATAAAGTTGCCCCACTTTGCAGCGAGGTGCCGTCATCGATCACGAGAACACGGGCAGGAGGGGGAGCTCTCGAGAGACGTTTTTAGCGGGAATTTATGAATGGATAACAACACCTGCCCGGTCGATATTACAAATCGTTTTCCTACGCGGGAGGAGGCGAATCGCAGAGCACACGAGAATCTCTTCCATTAACTCGGCACACGGAGAACTTGTCTAAACACTCCAGGTTATGAGGAATGAAGCGCGATACATGTTCAACTTTGCGATTCTTTGGTAAACAGAAAGATCTAGTGACGGCCGGCACGACTTGGCAAAGTAACTCGGCGATTGTCTCTTTTACTTCAGTCTTGTCACATCAGTTGAAGCGCCTTGCTGTTTGCGCATCACCGCCGTGCAAGTAGAAAATGTTTCACATCTATTCACGCATCTCAAGAGGTGCCCAGGGGGCGCTAGTTAGAATTGGAATTGGAAAGAAAATGGCACGCGCACGCATGCGCGCTACCAGCTTAGGGATCCCTCGCAAAACAAAGCGCCTTTAACCTTTCACTTTCCAATCTTAACGCTCACAAAAATGAAGCACATGACAAAAACTACAACTGTGTTCACATAATTCCTTTTATTATCCAACTTAACACAGCTCTGAGAAATCCAATGTTGTGGAAACTGAGAGAACATCAAACCAGCAACGTATCATCAAATCCTTGGCCTGTCTTGCCCATTAGCGTCCCATATAGGGATATCAACAGGAACAGAAAATAGACGGCTGGTCTGCAGCTCACAATAAAAAAAAAACACACAAACAAATTTGCAAGTTTTGATGAAGTAGCGGGCCCCGTTGGGTAAAGCCTGATCACTTCATTCCATGTTATGATGGATGTCCCCTCAGCAGCTCTATGTGATGACCACGGCCCCTGACCTCTTCAAGCGACAAGCACGCAGCAGCCCCCTGCTTTCTTGATCTTGACCTCGGCAACGCGGCTGAAGAACTTGGCTTTGACGATGACGGGCTGCTTGGGCAGAAGACCCTTACCCAAGACTTTGTAGTAGCCCTGGAAACCAAGTATGCAAATCTTCCAAATCAGACTACCAGTATCTTCCTCAAGATATGATTCGGCATCAATTTAGCAGCAAAAGTTACACTTCTGAATGAACTCAGCCAAATTTCACAGAGAATTCTTTTAATCAGCACAAGTCAGCTGAGAAAGTACTCCATGGACAATCAACAACGACGGCGTTTAGGCCAGAAACCTGTGTCTGCTTAGCAAATTTTCAGCTCTGCAATTCCATGACTGCCCCATCTATTACAGATTAACCCTAATCCCAATACGAGATTCTGTTTTCTCATGGCGTCATGTCGAATTCAACTGAACCTTACGACTGATGTTTCAACCAGAGCTGGTGGGTTGGCATTGAACACGGCAAAGGTCATTTTTGAATAGCTTACTTTACATAAATGCACGTGAAAAAATAAAGGCAACAAATTGCGGAGTGCTGGCTTAATTCCTAAAATCCTACAGAAGTTAACTGACTCTGCAAATATAACTGAAGGCTAGTGTTCCGTGGAACGGACAGATCCCGTTTGTGCTGATACACACTGTACTAACTGGAAGGTGTCTCATCAAGCCACCTGTCCAGTGGACAAACCAGAACGAATTTTTTGATAGTTTTGCTTGTTCGAAATTTCCAGCCCACATTTTTATACCCAAATCTTTAATACTTGTGAACGAAGCTTCACATTTCTTTCCAAAGTACATTTGGGGACAGTGGAAATACTGCCTCAGATGGCACCAAAGGGCCTAGATTAAGAAGTTCTACTCACCGCTTGAACGACATCGATGATGGGTGCCTTTTCTGTGTTCTTGGCGTAGTGCGTTCGGGTCTGTTCGCTGACCAGCGACCAAATCTTGTCCACGTTGATGGCTGGCTTGAAGTACTTGTTGCGTGTCAGATGGAAGTGCCTCATTCCAACCTTTCCAAAATAACCTGGATGGCTGTGGGCATGCAGGAAGGGGTATGAGAGATGTGCTATGAATTCAAAGGACCCATTTTTGTCAATTTGGGCCGTTTTCAGTAACTAACAATCTTAAGATCTGTACCTTGGACATGACAATGCTCCTCAGCAGTGAGCACTTCTAAATGGAAGGATTTCTACCCAAAAGATTCAAACAACTACATGTACTATATTTACGCACTGCTGTTGAAGTGAGCAGTACATGGTAAGGTAAAAACACATCTTGTAATGTCTTCCAGAAGTCCTTTTACAAGTCTAGTCAAAAGTAACGGGGTGAACAATGAAAAAGGAATAGCACTGTCAAAGTTACTTGACTAGCGAGTGACCCGACACTATATGACTTGTGGTTGACTTGCTGGGACTGAGAGTGGACTTTACTCCAACAGTCGCAGAGAGCCGCATTCCCCCAACAATATGACCCTTCGGAAGCCCCTCTCAAGATCCCATTGAATGTTTAGGCTTACTATTTGTCAAAGTTGATCCTGTGGTGGTGCTGCCCACCAGCGTTGCCACGGCCACCGGGGTGTTTGCGGTGCTTGCCGATGCGCCCGTGGCCGTGACTGACATGACCACGGAGCTTTCTTGTCTTCTTGCGATGCTTCAACACCGACTGCAGGTGAAGAGAAAACAAGAACAGAGTTTACTAGGGTTGAGGAAGGGATCACAACAAAGCTTTGTATTTCTATAAATGTAAGTGATGGTCCTGATGGTTCCATGTTGACAGTATAAACATGGAAACTGCTGAATGACGATAAACCGATTAACCCTAACCCCTTGGCCTCTTACTAGGAACCATCCTGAATTCTTGTAATCCTCAGATTTTCAACATGGGAAAATTGCATTCAGCCCAAATCCTCCAAAATCGTTTAAAATTTCTTGAAAATGTCATTTGGAGGTGTGCCTAACTGCCCAAATCCTTCAAAAGCCTCCAGCAATTCCTGTCATTATGTTGAGGCGGTGCGAATGGCACTCTTGAGCTGTGCAGTTGATTCAAAAGAAATATCTGGCTGAATTTGTGCTTGACTAAGCACAAACAACATAAGGTCTAATCCACGACCTTCATGTATGGCATCCTTTGTTATCAGCCATGCACTTTTGCCATACACCCTGAATCCTCCAAATTTCTCCACTTTAATTGAGCAGTATTTAAGAAATTATAGAAATTCATTCTTGAAGATGTAACGTTAGACATTTTTCTGGTGTTTGAATTAGAGCATGAAAACAGAATTATTCACAAACCAGACTTGTTTGTTTTCAGTTTCAAAATAATTTTTGTCAAAAAGACTACTAAACTTCAGCTAAAATGAACACTATGTAAGTTTTTCTAAATAAGTAATGTTTGTCACTCTGTGGACAGACACTGTGACGTACGTTATTCCTTTATTAGCTATCCTCAACTTCCGGTGTAAGATAACCTAACTAAAGAAATAAAAAGCCATAGGTTTTGACACATTTCTCAAATGTTATACCTGTAGTACATATGTTTTAACAGATGAAGTGCTTTTCTCTATGAGAGTAGTATTTTAGATTACCTGAAAACAGTTATGTGCTTGTCTCACCAGAACCTAAATATAGCCCCCTAATTAATATAAGCTGGACGTTTTTATCAAGGTCCTGATTATTTCAACAATAAACAACCAAATCCTATTTAACTGTGTAAACAATATCTCCACAATTATACATATATCAGTAAAATTGTTAAAGTTCATTTCTTGACTCTCAACACTGTTAAAGAAAGAGATGATTTTGGTTATGTGCAAATGTATCCATTAGGGTGGACAGACCCATATGTACGTAAGCAAAGCACATAAATTTGTAAGGCAACCGATGGGAAGATCACCACAAATTTTAGACATTTGTATTCGATACTGTCCAAGCTTTGAACTAAGGATAGTTGGAGACAAATTACACTGTCCTTTTACGGATGATTACAGATTTTTGTCAAGTTGGTTTTGGATGAAGACCCACCATGTTGGATAGATGGCGAACGAAAGACCGCTTTCTACGATATTTCACGAGAACAAATGAGATCACCGTCTTTCTTGAAACAAAAGAACGAGGTTGAAAGGAAGCCTGTGGTTTTACGTGCACCATTAAATTACCGAAAACAGAATTTAAAATGAAAGATTGTTAATCTGCATTATTTTGTATGTCATTTCATGAACGTCAAGAGTATAAACTGTAGATTTTTTCATTAAACCTGAAAAGGAGGGTCTAAAGTAACCTTTATCATTCCATTTTAATTCTCTACGAAAAGCTCACTAGGGCCACACAGGGAACGATCAACTCAACATATTATCAAACTTCCTACGAGGAATCTGGGTCAAAGAGTTGACAAGCAAGAAAAGGTGAGGATATATTTTTACCGTTAATTAGATATTTCAATGGTTGCTGTTATTTTGAAAGAGTTTAAGTGTTCTTTAAAATCCTAAAACGTAGTCTTCCTCCCTAAATGCTGCTGAACAGACGTTCAGCGGTTTACGACCCTTGTGCGTGGGAAATAAAAAGAAAGTAATATCAAAGATGGCGCCCTTCCCGCTTTAAAGAAAGAGTAGTCTCTTATGCGAAAAATGACTGCTTCTAACATCATGTCCATCGCTTAGCTAGCTCTGCTTGCTTTTGTCCCAGAATTTACCGCCATTTCGGGATGGAACAGTCCGATACTCCAACTCCGGAGGCTAAGACTCCGGAGCTGGCGAAGGAAAAAGAGGAACCTCAAAAGCCTGCAGAGGAAGATTGGTCTTTCGGAACCGTCTGCAAAGTGTGCAACGGTGACTTACTAACCCGCGAGCCAAAATTGATGCCGTGTCTGCACACCGTTTGCAAGCAGTGCGTTCTGAATGTCACCAATGCTGAGAAACAAGGTAAGGAATTGCACGCTTTAAGATTTCAAAAATATTATATGCATCTCAGTCATGTATCTGGCTGATTGTTTTCGGTTCTAAACAAGCATGACATGCATGACAAGCAGCAAAGTAAAATGGTATTTTTTGTCACAATTAATTATCCTTGTTATTATTATTTTATTAAGACAAAAAACACTTGACATGCTCGACAAACGTTTGCCCTTTTAAAATGTCATGAACATGATGAATGTTTGCAATGAGTCAAAGCAAACATTTCAAAATGAAAAGGGCAAAAGCCTGTCGAGTATCGTGAAGCCCGAAACGTGAAAAGCAATGTACATGTACATGTAACAACTTCACCCTGCCATGCCTGGGCAGTTTAGTAGAGGTCAGTCATTTTCCCCATATGCTACTGCGTCCACGTGTCACTTTTTTTTTGCAGCCAGCATCAGAAAGCCTTTTACACGTATCACACAAGCTCAGGAGACTTACATGTGCATGTAACAGAAGAGAAGAAATTCATGACAACAACGTCCTGAACGTTGTGTAACGTTTGGCAAATGGATGCTGACAATTGTTATTGTTGTAGACAAATTGGTCCCCTCTGGCTTTGTTCACCTAGTCGGGCGGGGGTACTAAAATTAACATGGTGACGGAATGGGAAGTGGGCTAATTGCATGACTTGGCAAAATGGCTGGCCATCATAACAAACTGACAATCATCACTGAACGTGACAAAAGAAAATCATTTTCTCTTGAGTCTTGTAGACAGTAGCTTAAACTAGCCAGGGGCATTCTTTTTCCCCCCACCAGTGGATGCCTGTGCCCCCTCCCCTGGGTGCCCATCCGCCCATTGAAATCTGTCAATAGTCTCCATTGAAATGTACATGTACGTGTACAAAATGTAGCTGCAGTTAATTTTCATGTGGTGCCTCCTTTTGAAAATGTGTGCATCCCTGGGTGGCCCCCTCGGTGATAAGTCATTCTGTACGTGTGATTCCAAATATTTGTTTCTTACTTAACTGTCCTATAAAAGTTTACATCTAATGTATGTTTAAGCAAAATGACTTTTGGAGTTTCTCTTTTTTGTAAATTGGCCAAAAACTAAATGCATATTTTTCCTAGTTGTGGATCACACTGTAAGTGCACGCACGTACAGTACGTTGCGAACTCAACTACGCGGACTTAACAGAAATGTACGTGTATGTGACGTAATGGGTTCGTCAACTGTGCAGCGCAGGGGGATAGTCACTGATTGCTCGCAGTACAGCTGAAAAACTCGAGTCAAAACTTACACAACTTTTACTTGTTAATTCACTGAAATTGTTATTTATGAACTAATTTTCTTGAAATCAAGAAGTTCTTAATTAGAAAACCAGCTTGCTACAATTGCTCTGCCTGATTTTTGACAAGAAAAAAAAATCGCTATTTAGAACCGGTCACTTCTAACGATCCCCCAAGTCCAGATAAAAAGCTTAGATTTTGAAAGTAATTTTGTAGTTTTTCCAAATACGGAAGGTGGTCGACTGACCATATTTCACCGGAATTGTAGGATTTTGATGCTAGAATCTGGAGTTATTTTTTAGATCTGGAATTAGTAAAGGGACCTTGCACTTGCGACATTCACTCGCGCTGCGCCCATGTAGGTACATGTAATCCCGAATCATCTGCTCGACATTGAGTTCCAATCAGTTAAAAAAGGAAATGCCTCAGAAGAAAAATCAATGTTTGATGACCTCCTGATAACAATATTGCCTTCATTTCAACACGAGCAAATTTGACTCAAGGAGTCTAAAGAAAGTGCCCAGGAAATACCTCAGATGGCATCACAGAGCATCTAGAATCCGAAATTTCCCAGAGCCCTTAAGCAGGCCCCGACCCTACGCCACAATGGTTTCGTGCTCCACGCTCACATCATGTGCCGCCCTACTATAATTTTAGGCTGTGGAGTACACTGTCCTAGTTACATGTAGGCCACTGCTTGTCAGATTGATGGATGCTTCACTTACAGTATTGTTCACATCCTGTCATGTTCGTATTGCCTTTCAGGCTGTCGCTGCCCAATCTGCCGCCAAGATTGTCGGAATATCAACGAGATCATTGACAACTACTTTATCACTGGGGGAGCCTCCGCAACCTCGGCAGAGTCCAGTGTCAAAGATGCTGGTGTCTGTCTGTGTGACGACCAATCTGAGGTCTCAGCATTCTGCCAAGACTGCATGGAGTGGCTTTGTGAACCCTGTGTGCAGGTAAATAATGAAGGACTTATCCCGATTCCGTCTCAGTTTTCAGCTTCAAGCAAGAATTTTGTGTCCACTCCTTCCCTAATTCCACCCACCCCTTCCCAAGCTTCACCTTCCCCTTCCTTAACTCCACCCTCCCCTTTCCTAACTCCACCCACTCCTTCTCTGGCTCCACCCACCCCTTCCCCAACTCTGCTGACCTGTTCTCAACTCCACCCTCCCCTTGCCTAACTCCACCCACTCTTTCTCTGGCTCCACCCACTCCTTTCCCAACTCTGCCGACCTGTTCTCAACTCCATCCATCCCTTCCCTAACTCCACCCATCCCTTCCCCACTTCAGTCCGCCTTTCTCCCAACTCCACCTACCGCTTCCTTATGTCTGCCCGCCTCTTTGCACAATCCCACCCACTCCTCCCCCCGAGTCCTTGCTCCCCCTTTCTTACTTATTCTTATCATTTTCAATCAACCACAGCACACGGTACGTTCCATTCCTCTTTCGCTACCAACATGTACTTTGAAATCATTTCCTCATTTCATTCAAAAGGTGTCAATTTTGTTCCGTTATTTCCTCCTTCAAACACTGTCAGACATGTCAGAAGAAAGAGCTGATAATTTTGTTGCACACCAGTCCATAGAAATCTGCAAAAATGACGTGTTCCCAACCTCCACTACCTTCCAGTTTATTGTCCTGGATGAGCGTCGGTCAGAGTGTTTCTCTTGTTTGTCCAAACAAAAGAAGGTGACATTCTTTATGAAAGCCATACAGGTGGGACGGATGATATCAGGCCACCTGTAGCACCCAGAATGACCCTCTAAGATCCAGTCTAGTCAGGAGTTGAGATCAATCTCCAACCCAGAGATTTGACAGTATTCGTGATTCCCGTTTTATGCAAGCACTTTGCATGTATGTTTGAATTGTATACACCAATCTTGTCTGATCCTTGCTGCAGAGACCAACGTGGAGCATAGTGGTACATCAAAGTTTGTTTAGAAGACATGTTCTTGGAAGGTATCAGGTGATTCCCACCTGTCAGTGTTCACTAATGTTATTCTACATGTACCGGTATATTCTCATGATCATTTAGGAGTGTAACAAAACCACGCCGTCGTGATATGATACATATCATGATACGTGGGTTACGGTTCACGGATGCGATTTTGCTTGACCTCGGGTCAGTGTGAGGTGAAAAATAAATGCATTTTACGTTGCTTTCCATGGCAAAAGTGTGTTCACTTCTGGTTGTTTTCACCGTCCTGGCGAGAAGTCATGCACAAGTCGCATCCTGCTATACATGGTTGATATGTTTCACAAGGCGTATCTTATGAAAAACAAAATAAACAATTGAAGCATGCCCGTACAATGGAAACGAATCTATACATGGTCAGTACATTAACTCGCTCTCGTTTTCTGCATAAACAGATGGAAAGATACGTACATGTACATGCAGTTTTTCATGTCGTGTGTTATGACTACGTACATGTATCCCATATCATTTCTGAACTCAGAAAAGGTCTGTCAGTGAGCATTACTGGTAATGTAGATCAGAAGTTTCGTGTACATGTAACATGCCGATGAACATTGGTACTTGTACACGTACACGTATGTACATGTACTTCATTTCTGGTAATGACACCAAGAATTCCTCAACTGGGCACCTTAGGTACTGTAAGCTCACAAGCCTGAGGAAACCTGTAGAGAAGAGATATTGAGAAGCAGTTACAGTTTTAGAGGTGGGAGGAAAAACTCAGAGGAGTGTTCTGGGTTAAAACCCACCAAAAACCCAGTACCCAACCCACATGTGGATTGAGCTGGAGTTCGAACCCAGGATGCAGATGTGGAAGGCCAACTACACCAAGCTAACTCCCCATGAAAAACAGACATGTCTACACTTGTTTCTAACAAAATGTTTTGGTTTATTTGCACGGTAAGCAAATGTCGGCATATAGGAGGGAGGGAATCCACTGACCAGTTCTTGTGTGGCTCCATGAATGTACATGTACGCGTCATGCTTACAGTACTTGTACATGTAACTTAGCAGACCTGTATCAGTCGTACAAGATTTCTACGCAGCCAAAATGAATGTAGTTTTACTGTCCCCCAAGCCAGCACGAACAGTACCACACTCCGTGCGAGGTACTGTACACGTAGCCTTCAACACATTTCTATGAAGGTCGTTTTATCATTTTCCCAAACAAACATTATTAACAAAGTAAAGATGTGCCTGGCTGATCTTAAACATGTGTTTGACCACTTACTGCCGGGTGCTTTTAAAAATGCTCGGCACACACACGGGAGATTTTCAAGATTTTTAGTTTACAAAATTCTTCAAAAATTTATCATTTCATTTAACATGGACGTTTACACCCACATGAATGACTGTTTGGTGGCTACTCAAAGCTGACAGGCAACCTTCATTGACTCCTGAGTATTTGAGCCAGGCCTGCTGCCCTGTAAAGAGAGCCCAGAATTGTGAGGTGTTGCATAATTTCCTTTGTCTCCAGTGAATGCAAGTGGTGTCTTTTCAAACGTGTCTGGATTAGCATGAAGCGGTGCTGTGTTGCTAATCAATGGGGCCCTGGAGCACTTTTGTCTGCAGTGCTAATCCGTGGGCGCGCTATGCCCAACACAGTGGTATACTGTTTAAAAACAGTGCCGGATTACCTTCGAAAAATACAAGCCGAAAAATGCTGGCAATTCCCAGCTGCAGGTCTTATGTTCCAAGTACTGTCTTTTGTTACACGGACCAGCTTTTTTGTCCAATTTCAGGCAGCCCGGCTCTAGACTGGCTCAAGAGAATGGACGCGGCTAATGCCCAAGCACTTAATTCATCCCCATTTATACACCTGTTTTAGTCAGAGAGTCAAAAGAAGTCAATACATACATACTGGTATGACGGATTTCCAACCATTTGTTCTAGAATTTACTTTCATTTTCCCGAACACCCCCGTCCATTCTATTTTATAGTTGTCCAAAAGAATCTCCTGATATGGACTTGGTGCTTGCATGGGGAGCCACGTGCACACAGACTCTTCACCAATCAGGACTGATTAAACTGTCTCTTATCCAGGTGCCAGGGCATGGTTGACGCAGCTGGCATTATCACTTCCCAGCAGGCATTGTAAAATGTTAATACAGAGCCTAGTTGCCCCTTATCGAACTGGGAGACTGTCTGAGATAAAAGAATCAATTTTGTGGAAAAACATGATAAGAACTAGTATCATGCTAGTCAAACCATTTTTTTTTGTAGCAAAGAAATTGAGAGCATTTCGGCAGCGTACTGTAACTCACTGGGCAGTGTTTCAGCACTCAGCTATTGCATTATGCTTTCAGGCTCATCAGCGTGTACGCGTCACCAAGGACCACGTGATCAAGCCGAGGTCAGAGGTGGCGGGCACCTCGGGGGAGGGAAGTAACGGCAGTGGACGGAACGAGCAGAAGCCGTTGTTTTGTTCGGTCCATCGACAGGAGCAACTCAAGCTGTACTGTGAGACTTGTGAGAAATTGACGTGCAGAGATTGCCAACTTCAGGAGCATAAAGAACACAAGTAAGCGCTCCTGGTGCTGGTGGTTATTAATATTACTGTTAGTTATTGCGCCGATGACATCATCGAACAAAGGTATTATTACTCTTGAACAAAAGAGCAAAGACTACAAGTTGAGGGGACAATAGATCTAACAAGTACGGTACGGTACGGCTGGAAGGGAGAGGGGATGGAAAGGGATCTGTTCTAAGATGGCCGGGATGAGCAAAGTATACACTTAATTATGACTCAAACACCTGCTCATCTAATCATAGAATGGAGAAAGAAAATATAAATGTGAAAATCAGCTTGTAAAGTGAAAACTTTTCTTTTGGACCGTTTGAAGATTGGACAAATCTCTTTACTCTTAATGGTCAGGAGTGTTTTAGTGTAATGTTTAATGCATGGTCGCTGAAGTGTACCGTGTTATTCCTCTTGCTATCAAATTGTAGGATGTCAGCCTTTGTAAATATTTTTCTTTTATTTTCATATTTTGTGCAGTATTTTGACAATTTTTTGACCACAACCGAAACTTCTTTTTATTTTTTTATTCCACCGTATTTGTATACATATTTCTAATGTTTTTTTATAAAGTGACATTCTCGCAATTTGACTTGTGGGCCATGATAAAAGTGTAGTGAACCAACAACTACATTGAATATATTTGCGTATGTACAAAGATAGAGATACAGCCAGTCATGCCAGTAGGCTTGTGTGAAATTCTGCCATCGTTCAAATGTATGCAAGTCATATAGAACAAAAGGCATGTCTTAAAGCACTTTTAAACTGCCCATGTACATGCCCATGCCCATGCACTAGTTTTGGAATACGAGCCAGACTCTCAACAGAAATTTGAAGTTGGATTAATTTTGAATTACTCCCATCAAATTTTGGATTTTTTTTCTCTAAACTACTGGATCAGGCTACAAGTGCAGGGTAGTGAGACTTTTGTTTGAGGAAGCGTAGCTGGAGCTGTACATGTAAAGGACACAAGTATAATATATGCAGAACCTGAAACTTGTAAAACGAAACAGGCATTTTGTGACGGCTATCAAGAGTGAAAGCCCGCACGACAGTTATGCTTGGTTTCATTTTCTCACACTCAAGAGTTGCTGGGAAAGAAGACGGCCCCAAACCCCCATATCTATAAGAGCAAGCAAAAGTTGGCATGAATTTACACGTTTGTACAGCGAGGGCACTGTATGAAACGTAAAATTTGTCACTTCCCAAGAAGATGACTAATTGTATTTGTATGAATATGATACATGTATGTACTGTGGGTTCCCATGCGGAACTGCAACAACAAATTGTTTCGGTGGTGGATACCCAGGCCTGCAGACCTGGTTTTGGTCATGGTTTCTGTTTCGTTTCACTGCCAACGGAAAGAGATGGTAAATTGATACTGCTTCAACTGGCCAACCACGTGGCTGTGTTGTGCAAGATTTTTAAGTAGTGATACATTATTTCGACAATTTTTAGACATTATTAATTGTAGATATGTAGATCAAAGCTGGGGCATCTAAACCGAGCAATGTTTATTGTTTTAGAAATCACTTTTGTTCTTGGGAAGTACACGGATGCCAAAATGGAAAACACAGTCTGTAACAGGCATCGTTTACAATAGAAATGAATGCCAGATTGCAACAATCAAAACATCAAGCCTCTAAAAGGGGCAGTTTCATTCAAACATTTGGGAAAATCGATAAATGGAATCGGAACTTATTTCATTTTAAACATTTAAACCCGTAAATGTCCCCCCTTAGTATGTACTTAAATGTGGCTGGATTTAAGCCTTTTGTCCCTGTGCAACAGAAAGATGATTTGAGCAATTTCATTCCAATAGCTCCGTATGAAGTACATGTACATGTGCATCGCTATCGTCAACTATTTGAAAAATTTAAGTTTCAAGTTACATATCTTGAACTACTTGGTTTTGTGTCCCTGTGACAGAAATTGAACCTGTCTAGGGAGTTTTTTCTAAAGAAAGGAATTTTAAATCAAATTGGCATTCTAGGCTGTACATATTGTACTTTGATAGTTTGTTCTACTCACTGTAGATCACTACATGTGCCTCAAGCCCATATGCATTTTTGTTTTTTTTTTCATTCCCGGTAAAATCTTTCACATCCTGTCGGTGTAGGTTTCAAACAACATGCACATTGTACACAGTGTTATAGTTACGCCGGTTGGGGATATCCACCACAGCGTTCTACCGTCCAGCACTAAGCTTGATGAAACAGCCCACTGACCGGCTCAGAAATCCTTAAAAATCTCAGAAAACATTAGTCGCTGTGAAAATTTCATTTTTTTACCTGGAAGAATTAAAAAAAAAAAATTGAAATCGGAATCAATTTTGAAAGTCACTGAAATGTGATCTAGAGTCCCCTTAAGAGAGCCCCTGGACCCCTGTCCGTGACCCGTGAGACTCCAGTTGCTTTGATCCCTCCGTTCGCCATTACTAGATTGTCCTGCTCTAAAATATGGCTGGCTATAAAACTGATTGTACATGAAGGTATTTATCTTCTTTTCTCTGTGTGTGCATTGTGCAAGGTTTTACAAGTAACCCACTGGTGTGTATATTGTATGTACATGTTACCAGCACTCAATTTTCACTGCCTCAACCCTAACAATCCCAAAGAGGCAAAACTCCTACACCAGGGTTTGTTGGAATCTTTTAGGATGAGTACTGCACTGGTATGGTGGCTGTGTTTTATGTGGGATAAGGCATACCATTATAACAAAATCCACCTGTTTTTGTGCCCTCATTACTACATGGTGTTGGGATTTGCTAGGATGTGGCAGGTTGCTAGTCGCTAGGGAGTTAAGAGTTGGAAAGCAGTCTAACCCTTACAAGATATCATGCCAGCACAAACGCATGTGAACCTCTGCCTGGTAATCCTTCAGAAACTTTCCAAGGACTTTGATGAAGATGCAGCCCATCCTCTTGGCCGTGAACACGAGGCTTGCTGTCTCTGAGAGGATTATGTGCCAAGACTTGGCATCCTGTCACTCAGAATGACTGGTTACTTTGACAGTGTTGTGTACTAAAATGGATTCATGTACATGGACAAGCCCACACTTCAGTGCATTGTAATCATTGCCGGTAGCAGTATCTTCTCTTCATTTACTGGGCATAATTTAACCAGTAATTGAATCTTCAATCTGTAAGCCTTGAGGAAGGAGATCATTTCTGAAATCTCTTGACACAACAATGAATTAAGAGAGGTCTGTGTATCTCTGTTTCCTCTTCAGTGTTTACCGGTCCTCAAATGCCTCTGGTTTTTATTTTACACCGTACACAAAGATAAGTTTTGCTGGTGAAAATAAATAAGTCTTAGCCAGATTGACTGTGAATTGTTCAAATTCTTTTGCACGCCAGGTATCAGTTTGTTGGGGAGATTGCGACCCGACAGAAGTCAGCCTTGCGCATCCTGCTGGGGAAGCTTGGGGAGAAACAGAACTACGTCCAGCAAACGAAGAAGCACATCCTGTCCAAGGGGGAGCAATTGCAGACCAACGAGGAACAGGTCACCCAGGAGATTCGCAACCTCGTCTTCAGGTCAGGGGGCTGATACCGAGGAATAGAGAGGCACCAAAATTTTTTTTAAGTTGGGTGTAGATCCACTCAGCTTGGAAATTGACTGAAAGCAAATATTTGTAAGCTTTCAGTTAAAAATTGGGAGTGGTTGTATACATGCAAATCATTTGAAAAAGGGAATGGATTGTGCGCATTCAGGGGTAAAATGTAATTTGTCACACCATCTCATTCCTTCCCTGGTGTGTGGTAACAGTTGTGAATATCAGTGTAGACTGATGGTGGTTTTTGTTACCAATTACAGGTTGGTGAATGACATTACTCAGAGAGGCAAGAAACTTCTAAGTGACTTAAAGGGCGTCTGCGATGCCCGGCGTAAGATGTTTGACCAGCAGATCCTTGAAGTGCACCGGGTGGAGCAGGCCATCGAGCATGCTGTAGACTTTACCAAGCGTGCCCTGCACTCCGATAACATCACCGCCCTGCTCTACAGTCAGAAGGTCATAGTTCACCAGCTCGTCTTCCTGTTACGCATCATGTGCACACGACAGCCAATCGCGGGACTGGACATCAAATTCCTGGCCAACATGCAAAACTTACCCAACTTCTCTCAGCTGTGGACATTAGTGGTCCACGACCCGCTCCAAGCTGGAAACAGCGGGGTAGGGCCACCCACGGCCGCCCCATCTGGATCACACCTCCCTGGGCCCCACCCACAGGGTGGGCAGGTTCCCCCTGAGTTGTTAGTCGGTGGGCGAATGCGTTCCCCTGGCTCCCGTCCCCTGTCGGCGCAAGAGCTACAGCAGAAGATCAACCTCCAGCAACTGATGAACAGGCGGCAAAACAGCCTGGAAGCCAACCACCACAGTCCCCAGGGCCGCCCAGGGGAACCCCCCCACCCAGCCTTCCAGCAGCCCCAAGGTGGCCCCCCACCACTCTCTATCGGTCCCCATCCCCAGAGATTACCCAACCAGGCCACGTATCGCATCTTCCCCAAGAGTCCCAGTGCCATGGCCTTCCGGCCAGCTCCTCCTCAAAAGTACAATTACCCTCCCCCCAACATCACCATCAATCAGATGTCTAAGCAGATGCTCTCTCAAGTTGGGATCAACACGGCGGAGACAATCCCCAACATACCTCCAATCCTACCTCCCCGATCCAGCACGGAGCAGTCCGTATCCCTTAGCCGTAGTAACACTCCAAGCTCACCTCTGCTTGTGAGCCCTGCAAGCAGTGGAGACGAACAAGCCCAAGGTACGTGAGCAAAAACACAAACTCCCCAGAGGAAGTTTTCAAAGCTGGATTAATTTATTCATCAGGAATCAGTCACTTTCTTGCTCAGTACTTAAAACTTTCAGGAGGTGCCGCTCATGTTTAATAGGTAACATTGGTTGGGCTACGTCTTCTTGAATCCTACAAAATCCTCCAAAATCTACTGATTTCAGAAGAATTTAAAGTAGTTGAGGTTTTAGTGTTTATTAGCCGCCGAGTCAAGAATTTCCCTTTAGTTGTTCTTTATATCGCAGTGAACTACATTCCATCCACAATTCTCAAAACTTCACTTGTGTGCGTGAGTTGTCACCCTTGTATTCACCTCTTTGTCATTTGATCGGTCTGTAAAGGCAACTTCATGTCATTTTTTGCGGGGGGGGGGGTTACTTTCAGGTAATGGGGCTCGCATCAAAGGAGAAGGCAGTAATTCTAGAGAAGGTCGAGCAAGCTGCAGTGTGGTGGATGGCCAGCGGAGGAACAATAACTTCTCTCCTCAGAG
>NW_019091372.1:480515-528050 GCF_001949145.1 Acanthaster planci
TACCTTGCTGCATATGGTTTCACCGTTCAAGTAATACCGATGCCATATTTTTTCCTGATGTCAATTGTTCCTTTTGTACGATTTCCATCCAGTGATTCCTGGGTGTGCACCCTCTGTCAGTCGCCGGACAACATCGCCAACCCCAGGAGCCAATCACCTTCAAATAGTGGGCGGAAACGACGGATCAGTTCAGCACTACCAGAGAGGGAAAAGATGGTAGGTCAGGTCGAAGGTTGCAGAGGGCTCTTAAGTCAATGATAAAGAATGGTTTTGATAGCATGGCAAATTAGGACTGTGCAGTGCGAAATGGCATTGCTCGGCAAGCATGGTGTATTTGCAACCATCAGCACCTTCAAACCGTACTGAAATAATCTTACATACGTGTATGTCAACAACATTGAGTGCAAAGTTCTTGTCTGGCATAGTTCTTGTCTTGATGGCAAAGCACTTTTTTTGATGGCAAAGCACTTGTCTTGATGGCATAGTACTTGTCTTGGTGGCACAGCACTTGTCTTGATGGCATAGTTCTTGTCTTGATGGCATAGTACTTGTCTTCTTGGCGTAGTACTTTTACTAACAGCAGAGTACCGTTACTCATGGTAGGGTAAAAGCATTGCAAGGTATTCACCTCAGAACTTGAAAGATTGTCCCCGGATATTTCTTACTTCACGTTACCGCCTATTGTTTTCTTTTTCAGCTATGTGAGAAAATTCTTTTAGAAGTTTACTGCAGCGAAGATAGTATACCATTCCATGAGCCAGTCAGCCGATCGGTAAGTCAGTCCACATAAAAATCTGACCACATCCAAATGTTATGACTGTGGCTGGATATAATATTTACCTCTATGGAAGCCATTGGTTAGTGGCTGCTGTCACTTCCTGTAGATGTATTGCACATAGCCATAGCCAGTAGACTTGGACAGAGCCCAGCTTTGTACAAATGACGAACCAGTTTTAAACAGTAAATACTTCAAATAGCAATATTGGGTTTAAAAGTGCCTAAGAGCATTTCAAATAAACTATGAGTCAGTTTATTGAAGGCTACAAAAGTATCTTCTACTTTCAATGTTTTCTCTAATCAGGTACCTAACTATCACAAGATTATTCAGCACCCAATGGAGTTGAGCACAATTCGAAGCAGGCTCCAGACCTCACACTTCAACCATTACCAGACCATTCTAGAGTTTGTTGACGACTTCAAGTTGATGATTCGTAACTGCCACGTGTACAACGGGGTAGGTATCAGGCCACGAGTGTGGACAATTACGTTTGATGTACTTTAAAGTGCAGATCTATTTTTTTAAAGATACAGGTTTGTTGGATTTCAAACTGAAGGTTCGCAACTTGCATTTGTAAATAAGGAGTAGGTGTTGGGCTACGGCAGTGGAAAAATATACGTGATGTGCTCGACGTTGTTTAGGATAGTACTTTTAATTAGGCTCCATAACAGGTGCTTTGCTGCTACCAGATGTACAGTGCAGTTGATTTGAGGCCAGAGTAGTGGAAATTTATGTTTGATGTGCTTGAGAAGTAACAGATATTTTTTCACAAAGGCGACACGAATTTCCCATTAAACTTGTCAATAAACTGGCTTGCGGTGTCTGTTCAATCTTGCAAAAGTTGGGTGTGGGTGAGAACAGAGACCAGAGTGACCTCTATCATGGGGGGCAGCCATCTTGCTTTTCTACCATTTAAAGTAATGTAACCAAACTGAGGCTGAAAGGAAAAATTGTCTGTTCCCTTTTATCAATATGTGAAGTTGTTTTACTATTGCCAATGGGTCTACAGGGAACAAGACAAACATGATAAAGGTCTGGAAGATCAATATCCTGCCTTCCTCTTTATAGGAATGTCTCGCATCGCAGCTTGCGACTTCAAACAGATCCGTCGTTTGTTTCATTTCCTCATTTTTTCACACAGGAGGAATCGGAAATCGGCCGGACTGCCACAGCCTTGGACCGAAGCTTCAACGAGCTGATGGGGCGACATCTGCCCGACTACACCCACCTGCTGGAGAGGGTGGAAGACAACTCCCCCCTCACCATGCCGGCCCGCCCCGCCAGTAGCGGGGAGGACGGTGAGAGACGACGCAAGCGGAAACCCGACAAAGTCTATCACCACATAGCAACACCTCCACCGATGCACATCAAATGATAACACCACCCGCCTAAACAAAAACAATGACATCAACATCACCACTACTCACTTTCAGAAATGTCCAGGTTGATTGGAGACAAGATGTTGGTTGTATTTCCCAAGCCCTGCCCCAACTGGGCTTCCCCTATCACATCAGAAGAGTGTGGGTTAAAGGAACTGTTAGTCTTGCTTCAAGACAGTAATGGGGTTCTTTTTTCATACCAAGCAGTTGACTTGAACTGCAGAGGTTTTGTGAAGGTCTAGCGCGGAATTACAGCGTTTATGGTTTGCCAGAATTGTGGATGTATGTAGCGGTAATTTGGACTGTACAGTGTGTGCGCAATGAGGCAGTCTGAATAACGTTGCTGTGCATAGGGAAAGAACCCTGCCGCTTTTTTCAAACTTTAAGCACAATCTGTGTCAAATTTTGCAAGCCAGTAATGTCCCAAACCATTCACACTTGACCTTGTTGTTAGCTTCCTGTAACTTGTGATATGAGCCAAGTCACTGGAGTTCACATGCAATACTGCTGCCTTGAATTAAGACTAGCTACATGACCTGTGTAATAAGGCAAACCTCTGTCAGCTTTGAAACCAGTGTCAGGTGAGGTTTTTCTGCAAGTACAAAATGAAACATCCTAACACGAAGCATTGTGACCCTTGTCTCATCTAGGACAGGCAGGTTGAAAACCTATTCATAGAACAGGGTAACCATGGTAACATTTGTTAATGCGGCTGGTATCTTTAAAGGTTGCTTTTTATCTTTCTAGGCCACTGAGATTTATTCCATGGTCGCGCTATGACGTTTTAAATTCATGTTTCTCTTCGTGATTTTAGCCTAAAAGTAGATCTGTGCCATCTTTGCAACAGTTTTTGTTTGTTTGTTCTGCAAAGGACTGGAGGGGACTGGAGGGCAGATTTTCAAATACCTTGTTCAGAATCCTTTCTAAAGATGATTGAGAAAGACTAAATTTTGATGTGAAAATAGAACAAAATTCAAATAGCAGTCCATATTTTTGACAAGAATCAAATCTGTTGTAAATACGTAGCTTCTTTTCTTAATATAGAATCTGTGTACAGAATGCAATTGTGTAGTTTTAGTGTGGTAAAACTTAGAAAGGATTATGGACTGGCTTAGTGGAGTTTTGGAGGGGCTGGCTGCAGATTTTTAGTATTTCTGGTCTGCAGAACATGGCACATACCCTGTGGAACAAAATCACTGGTCTGCAAGATGGCAGCCATGCAAACCCTCCATGCTAAGCACAGGAGTGCACTGAATGGTAAAGAAATGCTAGTAAAAACTGTGAACTATTATTTGCTTCACCTGTGGATGGCCAAGGTTTGCTCGATTGCAGTTAGTCTGGGTACTGATTACATCACTCTGTTCATTTGGTGCGCTCTCTGATGGGAACCAGTTGTTGATGACGGATTTGAAACCCCACAGGAAACCGTACATGTAAGCAAAGTCCAACACCGTCAGTACATACATGTAGGCCTATGGTCAGATCGCAGTCAGTGAAGCAGCTCAGAAAATCACAGAATTCTAGGTTTCAGGGCACAAAGTCCAACCCTGCTTATTCCGTGATGATCAACCACGATATTTTTAGAAATTTCCCCCAAAGTTGGCTTTTATCACTTAATTTTGTAGATAGCGTGCTGGCTGGTACCAGATGGAAACTACATTGTGCAGTATAACTGTAGCATGTACGCATCGGCTTATGTCATAAATTGGCATCAGCCATTTTTTTAACCAATTAAGGGTGCTGTAGCCTTTCTTTCCAAGTAGAGTAGGACAGAAGTGGGCTACATCATATATTTTTATGAAAGAATAAACCGTAAATCACATTGGTGCATAAGACCTTTGCCAATGCCATTATATATGAATCAGAGAAAGGTAATTAATGCAAATCAGCACAGCAGAGGAAAAAGTGATTGGCTGCCTATTGATGCTTCAAAAGGATGAGCAAGTCTCATTGGTGGACTATTGAAGTCATGAATATGTTTCTTATGTTAATTACAGTTGTCATGCCATGACTGTTCACAGCATATGAGTGATTGTTGTAGATGTTGTGGTTTGTTACATCAGAAATCAGCAAGCTTAGTTTTTCCGAGTATTTGAATTCTTTGCCTGAAGAATGTATTAGTACCGTATTCTAATACAAAAAGGAACAAATTTATATAAATTCAAAATTTACGACCACTGCAAAATTGAAGATCTTGTTGCCCATTACATAATTTTTCATTAATTAGAAGGTAAATGTGTCTGGCACCCAGACTCTTCCTTATCCATCCATTGCCAAATGGTGGTTTTTAGCAGAGGTCTCAATTGAATGACACGGTGCTGACTGATGAAATGGACCCTTGATGTCACTCGTCTTTACACATCTACATGTATCTTTTGTTTTATATTTTTCAGACCAGTCGCTTAAAGGTCGCCAGCACTTTGGTCAGAAAGTAGTCCAACTTATGCTTTGTATTGTAGAATCACACTTTCCCCATTTTGCTTCATTGTTTTATATTCCTAAAACTACTTTAGCTGCCAAGAGTTTCAAGTTTTGTAACAACGGCCAGGTACGTGAAATTCAATCCAGAAAGATATTCCAAAAGATAGGGTCATTCCTTCTCTCCCCCAAAGAAAAATTTCATTTTCATTCACAGTGTTCAGTTTTCTTTCTTAAGGAAAAATATTTTTAGAAAATATGTAGTTTCTGAAATAAAAAGTTTGGGTCTGCAAATGTGTTTGCATTGCTGAACGTTATTCGACTTCCAAAACTCGGACTGCCCAGATCAAGAATTTCACAGAAACATTCACAGTCTTTTTGAAAGTAGTTGAATTTTTAATACCTTAATGTCACCAATCTAAACTCTCATTTTCAATTCTCTACATACATTGCATTGCCATTTTTTCCCTTCTTGGATGAAAAAGTTGAATACATTTTCTAAATCTTGTGCTTTTTCATGATGCTCAAACCATTCTTAGACACTTTAACAATGCTTATAACAAAATGTTTTCATTTATGAAAAGACGGAAGTATAAATTCTCAGACGACTTGCAATGCTCTTACTACTTTGTGTACATAACTTTTTTATAAGTTTTTTCTGCTTCCACCTTGTTTGCCAAAGACGGGATAAATTCAAGACATTTTTGTTCTTGCATAAAATCTTGACCAAAATTTCCCAAAATTTTTTCTCACAAAGAAGTTTGGTCTTGGGTGCAGTTACGGTCTTGAACGATTTTACTCCTTGTCCAAGGGTATTGAACAGTAAAAAAGGACATTCCATAAATTTGTTGGTTCCCAAAAGACTCCCAAAAGTTTGTAACACTGCTAGTACTATAAAGAGAACGATGTCTTAAACCAGATTAGAGACCTCAATTCAAGCTTACGAGATGAAATTAAAACGCTTTGTTGGTTCGTGCCCATTCATTTTGATTAACCACAACTGGTTACAAAAATTAAGGATACGTTTCTGGACATTTTGAAAGAAAACATATCGAACAATGGCAAAAAAAGTATTGCTGAACTTGAAAAGAGGCCAAAAGTGTCAATTTTCCTTCTGTAAAGATCAAGCAAGGTTTATATTAGAGCAGTTGTAATTTATCATTTCTAAAGTGGTTTCTAAGTCTACTGAATGCTACGTTATTTTGTTAAAAGAATAAACCATGTGTCACAAAGCGGATTATATTCCGTTAGCTAGGCTATATGACCTGTTTCATTGAGCGTTGTACAAACTACCAATCCATGTCGTAGATGTACTTGTGAAGGTGTGTATATATATTATCGAGATACCTAACGGAAGCCTAACAGTCATTTTAGTTGGTAAGGGTGGGCTTTTAAGAAACTCAGAGCCTGGGGTCCTGCTCACTCGGAACTCTTTTCCATTATTTGTTTTCAAACAAATACTCGTCTGTGTAAAGAGAGGAAGGTCCCAAACAGAGAATGTAAATAAACCACCTGTGCTGAAAACCTTTCCAAGGATGGTGTGAACGACTGGTTGGGTGTCCAGTGTACTTCGCGACGAAGCCATGCCTCATTTAATTGAAGGAAATGTTCTGTGCCGTACAACGCTCGATGACAGGGTGCGAGTTGCAGAAGACGATGCACACCAGACACTTTATCGGCCCCAGTTGTAAAAATAGATCCTCTGCCAGACAGGTAGATACTCTATCAGTGGATCTGCCAGAAATGATAGAATCCAAAAATGACAAAGCAATCAAACACGAAGTTGGGTACATCAACATAACCTTCCGTCATGACCCAATACAAATTACAGAGATTTACAAATGACCAAAAAATGGCTGGTTTTGGTACAGAGCAGATATTTTTTCCACTCCTGCTGAAAGTGCTGAATGCTACCACTCGGCCCTCCCCACAACTATGGCCACTCCTCAAAATTTTAAAGAAAACTGTTAACTTGGCCTTAATAGTCGGCCATCTTGAATCCAAAGTAAGGTGATCCCTGTAAACATTTTCTAAAACTTTACGTGTGAGAGCAAAGGTGACAAACTAGGGGCAAAAATTGGATTACTAAGTAAAACTGAAATTAATTGAAATTAGATTCTTGTGCTTTCGCCTTTTATGAAGATGCATTTTATGTCAGGGAGATGTTAGATTAATTACGGATTTCTCTCCCTTTTACACCAGCGTGTACACTTTTCACCGAATATTCATCGGTGGAAAGGGCAAAAACCTGTAATTAAAACATTCTTTTGCGCTTACGGATCATCCAAAATTGTGGACAAAAAGTCATATAACCTGTATTGTCCAAACGAAAATATTTCAAAGCGAGGTTATTCCTTTCTATTACAACCAAACAGTCGGGCTCCTTTCAATTTCAGAGCATTCAATAAATGAAGTGGACCAGGGATACACCCCATGGACTGCAACTTTACGATCTGAAAGCGGGAAAGGCCACCTACTCATGATTAGACGTGCCCCAGGGAGAGTGTTTGAGACCCCTGACAAGAAG
Source organism: Acanthaster planci (assembly GCF_001949145.1). Next base: position 487,618 of record NW_019091372.1, read on the forward strand.
GCACGAAGTCTGGACCTGAAAGCAATTACAAACGTTACACTGATGTAAAAAAGAGACATTAGAACCCACAACAAAATGCAATACACTGTATATCATAAAATCTCTTCACATCAAACTATTTCTCTCAAAGAATATGGCTATTTTATGTCAACCTCGTTTCCATGGGCACGATCTTGCCATGCCATGTTTGCCCCCAACATGCCTTCTGGCACGATCTTAACCCCTGGTATTGTATGATTTAGTCAGTGTGTTTACGAGTAACGCAGATTTATGCATGGGTGACGTGCAGGAGAGTACGTGAGCGTGAGCGTGTAGCTTTTGACATGCGCGCGAGTGACTTTACAATCGGGGATATTCATTCTGAATAGGCAGTCAGCGTCATTTCCATATTCTACACAACCAGGGGCTAGTGATGAAGGAACGCGTACGCAGCCCATGGAGTCAAGTTTGATTTAAAGTACAATGTCTTTAAAGCAAACATGGTCAGATCCCAGAAACAAATTTTTTTTGGGGGGGGGGAATGGAGAAATTTCTGATGTAACCTTCTACAGCCTTCCCCAGGGAGAGGCTAAATGATGGGGCTTTCTCACACTTTTGAAAGGAAAAGCAATTAAAATAGACCCCCCCCATCAACCTTTCCTGCAATTCCCCCCCCCCCGATCCTCCCATGGAGCCAAGCCATATTCATGTTTAACCAGAGGAGGCTCAAAACGATGCTCAAAACAACTATAGAAGGCAATAGTAGCTAGCTGTGGCTGTGTCTATATCAGCTGGCTATGGCTGGTGCTCACACATGCACTATGGGAAATAGGCAACAGCCACTACCAAATGGCTTCCACGGGCAAGCATGTAACTTTCAGACACTGAAAAACTACCCAGGGTCCACCTATGCAAATCACATAGGAACAGAGATCTATCTCAAGTGAGGGAACATTACACAAGCTCTCCGCTGCATGCACTCCGTGATCTAGGAGCCTGTCTGGATCTGGATCATGATCGGCGATCCGACGCTGGTTCACTGACACCAGAACCTGCCTAGCGGATGGAGCAAACCAGCCTTGGCACCACTCATCGAAATCCAGATCCAGATGCAGACAAACGTCATGCCATCCACTTTCGACAGAATGCGCACAATCTTTGTTCAACAGGTACTGTACTAAACATTAACAGAGATGTTTTTCATCATTTCAATGGATTCTTTAATCAAGCACAGTGTCTGTAGAGTCCATGTCAAACTACAAATTCTACAAATTCTACATTCTACAAATTCTATCAAGAAATTCTACAAACTCACTCAGTGTAGCGGTCGTAGCATGGAGAGCGTAGCAAATACAGTAGCAGCATTGTGGATCGATTGCTTAATTCCTTTCTCTCTGAACGATTATAGCGTTTAGAGGATTTCAGCATCTGCAAACTGAGGCAACAATAACGATAAATAATCTCACTTATTACAACAAACAATCACTGTATCCTTTGGTATATGCATGGCAGACTTACTAAAAATCTTCAACAGATGCAGTCCTGCAGCATATTATGGAAACGGTGTTGTCTTGTAGTGTTGCAGTCGAGACCACTTAAGACCTTCACAAGACCACACAAGCCCTCCAGTCTGAATGCAAGCCACAAGCTAGTCAAATGAACTGCAACAAAAGCATTCCTTTGTCACTGTTCACCCTGTTACTTGTGACTGGTCTTGTGTCTGGTCTTGTGATGGTCTCAACTATTACACTGTTTCGGGGGGCGGGGGAAATCCGTGCATCTACTGAAGTGGCACGAAAACAAAAGACTGCATATTACTGGGAACAAAAAAACTGTTCTGTGAGAGCACTACTGCAGAAAGAGCACACTGGCCTCAGTCAAAGTTAAATTTTTTCTCTCTCTTATGTCCTGTTTACGACTGATTTGACCAAGTTTGGTAAGCACTGATTTCATCTGCTTCATCTACCACACTGCCATTAACAGGACAATTCACTGCACCAGGGAAAGTCGAATCACTGCCAAAATTTGCAAAGAGAATTTGAGGAATCACGCTCTCACCTTGCAATGTCCGCTGCCAGAGAGAGCAACCATGGTTTCCATGACGACTGACCCCACACTAAAAGTGCAGTCACTGTAGTTATAATGTCATTAAGGCAAAATTTTCACGTGTAAATTTCACAGTAAAATAAACGACAGCAAATGGGGGCACAAGTCCTGCAATTTAAGGTTAAAAAAAGTTCCTTCTAAGCTTACCTCATTACCTACACATCTTTCTTCATTCTCAGCAATTGCCCTTACGTTGAATTTCTGAAAATAATATTTCTCTCTCAAAGTATTAAATGCTCTTGCACAATGCCGACATAAGCCCCGCTTGCCATCTTAAGACAAAACCATTTGTAAGTTTGTGGGCAAAGCTTGGGTAAGACTATGTCTAAATCACTTGGCTATGGGAACTGGCTGCAGCCGCTGCCATAGACTCGTGCGTAATTTCAAGCCGCAGCCATATAATTTGGACATGGCCCAGGTTTCCATATGCTTCCACCCTGCCTGCTGGAAAGGATACAATGCAACAGAGGCCTTGCTATCTGCAGAGATTCTCCTGCCAGAGGGAATCCCATGAGTTCTGTTGGCTGTTCATTTTCCAGTGAGGTACTGTCCCGTTCATTCTCTGCCTCGCTGGGGGGTAGTCTCCACGTTCTCTGGTGAATATTGGGGGCTGAAAAGGTTTGAGAATTATTCTGAAACTGTACAGCGAGTCTTGGCACATACATGGAATGTGTCCAAACAAGTTTTCTAGCTCAGACCAGTCACAAGACCATGCACAAGACCAGGCACGAGACCAGACACAAGACCAGGAACAAGACCAGGCACAAGATCATTCACGAGTGACAGGGTGAGCAATGACAGAGGAATGCTTTTGCGGCAGTTCATTTGACTAGCTTGTGACTTGAATTCAGACTGGAGGTCTTGTGATGGTCTTGTTGTGAACTCTTGATCTTTTGGGATCCTGTAATGGTCCTAAGAGGTCAAAACTCTTGCACAAGGTCTATGTATCCGCCTCGAGCACAAACATCCCTTCATCAGTTGAAAAGAGCAAAGTTGGTTGGGAGTATTGATTTTGTTGTTAGCGATGCGACTGCAACGCTTGTGTTTCCCAGTCGTTCGTGAAACAGCAATGCACAGTTAATACCAAAGGAGCCACTGTTTTTAAGGAAATAGCGCCCTCTCTTGGTCCAGCTCGAAGCCAATAAGTGTTTGCCAGTTGCAAATTGGGCACGCAGTGACAACAGAAATAGCAGTGGGTCTCACAGTCCATTTCAGATACTGTCTATGACATTCCAAACCTTGACTCACTTGCATCTAGCGACCTCACAACCCGACCCGACCTCTCGCCCCTGAAGGTGACCCGTGAAGTCCTCCCAGCCATGCCTAGTACTAGTCTTTCTCCAGTCTCTGACGTATCTGCCCCCTCTCCCGCTGCTTCAGTTGTAGATGGTTTCAGGTCGCTGTCTCGGTTTAACGGCTGGAGAGGAGGCTGTGACCTCACACCCGCTTTGTGCTTGAGGAGGAGGATCAGCCGGAAGATAGATCTGACAGGGCGGACCATCAAAGTTATTCAGAGATGTTTTAAAAAGAAACTTAGAGGTTTTTTGGTTTCACATGTGACTATATCTCTTGTTTTTCTGCTTTTGTTTTGAAATAATTTGGAGGGTTTTGGGGGATGAAGGCTCCCCAATTGCCGTAATGTGCAGTGAACAATGTTACATTCATGCCCCAGTGGAAATTGGGCTGTGCTGAATATTTGATTGATTGTTGAATATTCAAAATTTAAATATTATTTTTGGAATTTGAATATTCGAATGCAAAATTCATGAAAAGGAAGGGAAAATTTTCTTTTGTTTTCCATGAGAAAAATTGCACTATGGAGGCTTCTTTCAAGCAGATTCAAATGAAAAGCGTCAGAAATCTTACAACAATTTAAAAAGTAAATTATTCATTAAATAATTTAAAAGGAATAGAAATTTTCAACAGGGCAAGAAGTCTTGTTTATCTCTTAAACCTTGCTATTAAAATCATGGCTGGAGATACTCCTAGATGAGAGAAACTATTATATTGATCGTAATGTACAATTGTGTGAATTATTGCAACTGATTTTGTACATGGTTTGTTCATCAATAATCTGCAAGTCGGTACGACCGAATATTCGGATATTCAATCAAATTGAAGGTCGAATATTCGAATAGTGAATTATTCAAACTGACTCAGCCCTAAGTGGAAATTGAATGTCAAGGCTGGTAATGCTAACCTCCCCGCTGTGCATAAATTACATCAAATATGAAGGATTCTGGAGTGCGAGGTGTACTCAGTAGTCCAAAAGCCATCACAATGTGGCCAACCAGGGTAGGATTTTGGTTGATCACGGTTTTCTTGGTGATAGATGTAAGTCAGAATTGAAAGTATTAAAGAAATGAAGCTGAAACTTTGCTTTCCTTCATTTGGAATGTGTCTTGTTTTTTTTAGAATTTCTTCAGGAAAATTTCATTCAGGTCACATCGGAGGCACCCTCATGTTCTGTGGTTTGCCGGGAATGACCCTGTAATATTGAATTCACTTCTGATAAGTTGCCAATTTTGTGGGGCATTTGCCTTCCGTCGCACTGACCTGAGTATTTGAATCAGCGCAATGAAGAACCATCGGCCGGCCTCCCCCCAGCATCTGGACGCAGCTAACTCTACAAAGACCTCGGTGTGGTCGATCACTGTCAGCCATTGCATCAACCGCTGAGCTGATATGGCCTGAAGACCAGTTTCGCGTAGAGAAGAAGTTTTACAACATGAGTCCACAAAAACTCAACTCCTAGTGAGCTCATGTTACAGAATGCATGGCTGAGCTTAGTTCATACACGCATGTGTAAAGGATTCACTTAGGTGTTCCCAACCAAACCATTATGCAAATGATATTGATTTTGACCGTTTTCCTGCTCATCTTCCATTTTCATAATAACAAACACTTGCAATGGCTCAGAGCTTCTAAAAAGAAAGCCGTATTCTTTTCATTACCAGCTCAGATTAATTGTCTAAGAGCTAGTCTAGGGTAACCTGTGACCGCACAATTCATATAAACCACTCCTAAGGAACACTGCCCTCTTCTTTGTTAAGTCTTTGCTGACTTGATGTACTTACAAGAGACGGGGCTGTCAAGCCACGAGCCTTGCGCAGTATTCCATCATGAAATAAGACCAGCAAGTTGGAAAGGGAAAACACTGTTGATGGAAGTTTAACTTTAATCAGTTGACAGATATGCAAAGAGGGGATTAGGCCCCCTAGGCAGAAAACATTTCAGGCGATAATTACTAAGTGTGCATGTGCATGACGCACAGTGTTGGATTCTGCATGGATATGTCAACTGGTCGACGCAGTATAATGATCACATGAGATGTATATGTAGCCTGGAAATAGTTCCATGTATGGACGCCGCTCGACACCCTGCGCACCAACCCTATAAGACTGGTCTGAAAAATTCAAAGTGTTTTCTGTGTAAACGACTTGGTTTTTTCCCTCCTAATTTGAACTTTCTTGACTTTTTTTTTGCTTTCTGACGGCTAACAAGGCTTATGCTTCACTGTAGGGAATAGTTACTGGCGTCTGTATATGGAACGTTTACCTGTAGGCTTGTAGGTACACAATGGAATTAATCTCTTTTGGAAGAGGTGTGGTTCTTAGAACTCACCGGTTCTTCTAAGAACCACACCTCTTCCAAAAGAGATTAATTTTATGGTGTACCCGTAAACCTACATCTCATGTAACTTCCACCACGCAAAAGCGGCAGCTTCAAATTACATTGTACCATGATTATGCTTCACAATCGCTTCACAGACATGACAGATCTTGACATCCATGACATGACATCATATCAAGAGTCTGTTTTCTTTTCATTTTAGACCTACATGTACATTCATGACTGACAACTGACTGACAAAAGTGACATTAGGCATACAAGAAATCTTGTTTGTCTTACCAAACTCTGCTACAACTGTGTCAACATTTACTGCACCTGTTGAATTCACACCAAAGAGGAAGTTACAATTCACAGTTTACCAACCCTAGATCAGTGTGGATGTTCGGAACAACCTTGGCTGCAAACATGGAGGAAGGAATACGAGTACAACTTAACTGTAGGGAAGCCATGCATGCCATGGCACCGGTAGGGAGTCCAGTAAAACGGCGTCTCTAAATTTTATATCTGAAAGCGTGTAAAAGGGTTTGTTGTGGTTTGTGGCTTAACTACAGACGTTTGTCCAACTCTGGCATGTCTAGAAGTAGAACCGATCAACCGATGAGGAATAAGACTCCATGTGGTTCAAATATATTGATGAAAATAAAACTTGTGTCCACCCCAAAAAGTGACGGACTGATTACACCTAATTTTAATAACAAAAAAAATTGACAACTTCGTTATACTTACAGTTATTGAGCTAATTTTTATACCATTCAATTTCTTTCGAAATTCTCTTTCCAATGGTACTAAATTTGTGGGGCTCAAAAAAAAAAAAAAATTGAAAAGGGCCGGACTCCCTAGCACCGGCCTGATCTTGGTCATGTTGGTTATTTGATTATCATGATTATGCCTAAGTAACGTTACATTTCCGTTTTACTTACCGGGAAGGAGATACGAAAACACCCTGAAGGTCTTCTCGATCTGTGACACTATCTCCGGATTTTCAGAAACCCAATTTTCATACCACTTCCACGTCTGTTTGTATCTCTCAAAAATAACTTCCCAAGTTTTGCAGGCACTGCTGGAAGACGCCTCCATCTTGGTTTACCCTTAGACTGGTACCCTTTATGCTTCGACCTTGTGATCCCGTGGAATGTACGAAAGAAATAAGACCAGGGATTGTCAAATGACAGTTTGCAAACATCGGTTTTGTTTCACTCTTGGCTTCGATTGACTTAGACGCAATGTCGCTGTTACAGAACAAGAGATCATTTTCTACAAGTAAATCTAAAACAGAAATCAAACGTACTATAACTTGAGTGCACGTCTTGCCCCCAAAAAACCTAACCCTGGAAACATTATTTTTGTGAAGAGTCAGTTTGGATTGGTGCATGCGGCTAGTCTCCATCTTACACGGCTTATTGGCCTCGAGCAGAAGCACCCCCTCGTCGGTTGAAAAGAGCCATCATGTTTGTCGATCGTGAACATTCATTTTGTCGGTAACGATGCGACCGTAACGCTTGCATTTCATAGTTGGTCGTGAACCAGCGAAGTTCAGTTCCGACCAAAGAAGTATCCGTTGCTAAGAAAATTACGCCCTCTTTATAATTCACTTAGTTTGTGAAGAAGGTTTATAACCTTACTCGATTGAAATCCTACGGTGGCTTTTCTCTATGTGTTTTAACGTAATACCGACATGCGGTTTAAAGCCATGGAAAACGGAGGCACCGTTAATTTTTCTTCATTCAACACTTTAAAAATCACGTGTAGCAAACATATGAAGCAACTAGCCACAGAACGTAAAGCTATATAGAAATATATATATCTCTCTATGTACGTAATTAAATACTGAATTCAAGGGTCATTGTGCTGCATTCCGTGAGTTTGCTGACAGAATTCCGGCTATGAAACGACACTGCATTAATTATCTCAATTATTAAATCTATTTTCATACTCACTGCGGTGACGCAAATATAAACAGTAACTTTCTTGCTCTTTCAGACACGACGTATGTACCTCATGAACTGGGCTGAAATGCTGCGACAAATTGCCATTTGTATTACACAATAATTCCGATCTGTTGATTATCACATTGTGAAAATGTTTAATTATATCCACCTCCATTTTGTGGCGTCTTTTCGTACAGCTAAGTTTAACTTATATCATATACCATATCATTATATAAACGACATCATCCTCAACGCCATATTGGCTATTTTTTTTTTTAAAGAAGATCGTCTCAAATAGAAAAGGTGCAGATGCAGACGTCAGCAGAAGTAACAGTGATTTGTGTGTCTTTCCCAACTGATCAGACAAGCAGGCCCAGTGTCGCGATGGAGCGATAAACCCATCAAGGGCGACCGCAAGCAGCCTCGATGAGCTGCGCTTTATAGCCACGGACGATTATCATCTCGCCGGGTAGGCTAGCCGTGACGAGGTTGAGTACTCCGGTGTAAAAACAAGTCGAGAACCGTGGCGAGGAGCGAGCCTAGCGATGCAAATCCCCTCGGATGGCGAATGACGATGAACACATGTCTACGTGGTCCACAAGGATTTTATTTACTCTTGTCGGTGCCGTAATTGTCTCCCGTATACGCGGTGGGCTTCATTAAACCGTTTTGCAATATACGAAATGCGTCTTTTATTTGTAAAAACAAAATAACAGAAACAAAGTATAAGAGAGGACAAGAGTAGATCAAAGCGAAACCTACGTGGTCCACAAGGATTTTATTTACGCTTGTCGGTGCCGTAATTGTCTCCCGTATACGCGGTGGGCTTCATTAAACCGTTTTGCAATATACGAAATGCGTCTTTTATTTGTAAAAACAAAATAACAGAAACAAAGTATAAGAGAGGACAAGAGTAGATCAAAGCGAAACCAGACATGAAATACAAATGTACATGAAATGTACCGAGATTTGCAAGATTTGCGATTTCTGATTTTACATAGGCCTAAACCTGTCTGTTATAGGCCTGACAATTAAACTGCCTCCTTGACAGGAGAGCTTGTAACTTTACGACTAAAGGAATAAATGCTGCAAGCATCTTGCTTAGGAACACGCGTACGCACAGTTTGATTTCAAAACGATCTGCGGAGTAGAGCCCGTGCTTTATAGTTACAGCCTAGTAATTTTGATTTGAAGCAGACAGACACACTCACGTGATGTATTTATTTGATCATACGTAATTATGGGACTTTACAACAAACGTTATCGGCTGATGGTCTCCTGGAACAGTGTAGACATTACTGCCGATAGTTAATGAAACAAGGAATATTGATTCATGTTGCAAAAGGCATTGATTTCGACAACAGGATGTGAATTTTCAAGTTTCTGTACTGATAAACACGTTCATTGTAAGAGTCAAATACAAGTTAACTAAATAAGGCGTATGCTTATCTGCTGATATGCTGATTTTTCAAAATCATGTAAGCAGATTATTACGTGAAATCTCAGGTGCAATTTTATGAAGAAGAGATGATACACATGGGTGGAGATCGGGGGGGGCACATATCCCCCTTTGACCTGGGGGGGGGGGTTACCAACATCATCACCCACCCACTTTTCAAGTATGCACACCCTTTAAGCCTGCAACGCAGACAACGCTCTTATACCGGAGTCATGATCTCACCTGGGACGGAGGCCGTGCTGCACTGCAAAAACTGGGGTGTTAAATTTAACACCCGTGGTGTTATCAGAGGATTACACTAACATTTTCACTGGTGTTAAAAATTTTGGTGTTATTTGGTGTTACTTTCACTCCCTCCAGTGCATCGTAACACTTATAGGTGTTCTAGGTAACACCAATGGTGTTAAAGTAGCATCCTAGGGGTGGTCATATGATAACACCAAAAAGTGTTGATTTTTTGATAGTGTGAGGTTTCAGAAATCCCTCCCACACACATTTGACAAGAAATCTCCGCCCATGATGGTACATAATGAAGTCCTGTCAGTCATTGTTCAGCTTTTCCAGCATCTCAAGGAGTTTATTTTCATCTCCAATCTGTGCTGAATGTGGGTAAGATGTCTCGACAAATATACCCTATACTCATTTCCCCTCAGAGTGTAAACCAGCGTTGCAAATGAGCATTGGCTGACAGCAACCATGGCGGTGATACCTATCATGGGCGGGGAGATTTCTAGAGAGCCGAAGGCATGCAAGTTGACCAGGACTATAGCGGGGGTCCAAGCCATCGTGAAGGTGCACGCATAGACGATGAACGACCGTCTCCGGGAATTCGAAGAAGTGCTCCTTGGGGTTGGCCGGCAAAAGTTCCGGGCCGACCGCGCTAGCGCAGTGCCTGTGCCAGACTGAGTGCTGGGGTTGGAAATCGTCTCGGTCGATAAGTGAATGTTGAAGACGACGTCTTGCTGTCTATCGACTGGGTTCTCCGGCTCTGTGATCACCACAGTGGGCCTGGAGTTGATCTTACGTAGTTGTGTGAAGGCGAGGCGGATCACAGCAACGTTAGAGAGGGTTATGAAGCCAACATTTACTGCCACTATTCCGTCAAAAAGTAGCATGGGAACCCACCAGTTTTGAAGGATAAAGGCAGGAAAGTTCACGGCTTCTTTGGTATTTGGTGCGGTGACAAGACGTAGGAAGACAAACGAGGCGACAGCAAGCGCAGATGCCCATGTAGCCATTACAGAAATTGCAAGGTAGCGATTGGTTCCCAGGCGAGGATACAAGAAAGGTTTGAACAATTTCAAGTTCTTGTCGGCTACCCAAACTGACGCACTGAGAAAGAATCCAGACAGGATAAACACGCAGGTGGAGACGATACCAGCGTTGATTTCCGCCGCTCTGATGTCTCGATGGCCCCGCAGGACGACCACATAAGCCACGGGCACCAAGACGGTGCAGAAAAGCAACTCCCCGACGCAGAGATTTACCAGGAAGAAGTTTGACACCGCTCTGAGTTGGCGATGCCTGATCGTGGTGAGTATGATCCACGAATAGCCGAGGGAGTTCAGGCCGACCACAATAGCGAGCACACCCTGAGCGATGTCTTGGATGACGGGGGGAAGACTCAACGCACCCCCGTCTGAGGAGGAATTCCCACGGCTGGTCTCTCCGGGCTCAGTCGACTGCATGGCGGATACAAAATACCTGGTCAATCCTCACAGGCCATTTCAGTTCAGTACCCGAACAACTTATTATCTTGCTTGTTATTTTTTTCTCGTCATTCCTACTGTACATTGTCTTACTGAATCCTCAAGCCGCTTATGATAAAATTGACCTTTAAGAATAACTCATTCAAATTAGCATAGTCTTTCAAACAGAATAAATATACACATACTGTCAGTGATGAAGTGAAGCACTTTGGTCATTCAAACTAGCATAGTCTTTCAAACAGAATCAATATACACATACTGTCAGTGATGAAGTGAAGCACTTTGGTCACAATAGAAAGAGACAGTATGCTCCTCCATAAATGAAAAAGTAACCAAAAACGAAATATTCTGCCTTCTGCTGGAAAGACTTTTTCGTGTTGAGCACAAAACGAGACCTCTTACAATGAAAGAAGAACACGTCGGAAGCTCTGACGTCAGCGGCGTTTTACCAAATGCACAGGTTGGTTCCAAGAACACTAACGATGTAGTTTATACTACTTATGATGGAAGGGGCCACACTAAGAAACGACGATCTCGTGCAAACAGGAAAAATTACGATTTTAAAATCTTTTTTTAACAAAGCACTAAAAAATTCCACTGAAATTAGAAGCTAATAGCCAAAAAGATTTAATGGGATTTTCTGCAGAAAAAACCCCGAACAAAGTCAGACAACATGAGAGAAAATGAATCAAAGTCTCGCCCCTGTACATTTTCAATGGCCCGCTCACACTTCTTGCCGCCAAGGCCATTTGTTCGCATGCGTGCATAATAATGAATTTATTAGTGAAGAGGTCTATTGAAAAACGTCTCTTATGTAATTCAGGAAAAGCTTTTCCTAATCACGAGGTATAGCAACAGTGTCTTTAGTTAGGAGAACTCAAATTGTTATGTTCACGTGAATTGGAAGAACTCAGTGTACCAGATTTTGTTCAAATTTAACTCCCAAAAGGCTTTTTAAGGGGGACAGTTTGGTCTTGGGGAGAGGCTTAAAAGAGGATCTTTATGTAACATTTAAATGAACTTACATTTTACAAGCTTTTAGAACTTGAAGAAGGGGAAATGAAAAAGAACGTATTAAACAATCGCGTCTCTTATAACACTGTTTTAAAAATCGTTTTTGCTTCTTTTCGGGACCTCTTCCCTCAAAGCGCTTTAACCTGTGGATGTGTTAATGTGAAACATTTGCATGGACATGAATCCAAAGCGAGAATTAGACATTTTATTACTGAAAATGATGCTGCGTTTTTTGTGGGATGATGAATGTCTTTTTGAAATTCACCTCCATTTCGAAAATCCGTTTGCCTCTAGAAAATCCACCGTAAATTTGTTCCAAACGTCACGAAAATCTTTTGCCATCCTACTGGCTAATGCAAATTTCAAGGTATCATCGGGCACAATGTGGAACGTAAAGGCCTCCACTAAATCTAATCGGTCATTAAAAACCAAGGAATTATTCATTTATTTTCATTGGTTCAACACAATTGCAATTTACAATTCATTTTCAACTGCAGCACGGTAATTGAATGAGGGACACAGACGCCCCCGGTTGTCATGGAAACACTGCAGCAACTGCTCAGCTGCCAATTCGTGATTCTCTTGACATTGGACAAATTAGAAACAAAAGATGCCGGTGTTGTGAGGAATTCGGATTAGCTGAAATCCGGCCTGTTTCTCTTCATTTTGTTCCTGTAATAGTCATGGGTCTGTAACGAATCTTCATGTTCATGATCACCCTCTGATCCATGGGCTGGAGCTGAGACGTTGTGTTTGGGGGCAGTTGTTACCTACATTTGACAATAACTCCATATTCCACTGTTTCAAAATTTCGTGGGCGTCGTCGGGGGATGTTGAAGTGAGCACTAAGCATCCCCCCTCCCGACAATTTTGAGAAAATAAACGAACTGACTGGGTCAAAAAGACCACATTTACACCCATTTCTTTTATTGGCTGTCATTATTTCATGTGCAGTGGAGAATATCGTTGATGGGGATTCCCCTAACTCTCGTTTATTGCGTCAAAACATAGGTGAGCCAAGCCTTGTTTGTTAAAATTGTCATTATATCATCTTGATTTTTAAAGCGCTAATTTAGCCACGCGGGAATTTCCCTTAACAGTGTTCATTGAACAGGAAGTAACCGACATATATTCTCCTCCTTAATCACAAGCTGTTTACCAAGCCTCATGGATGTGGGACCAGGGTTCGTTTGTGCTGCGCTGAGAACCGTCTTTGGTACGGTTATCGCACAACTTCGCAGGCTCGGCATTGATCTACCGCGTGAGTACACCGTATGTTGATGAGTGTTCCCGGAAATTTCAGCCTTGCACAGTTTGCAGACGGGAAAGCCCGTGACTACAAGCCGTGAGTCTCGCTGTGCATGTTCGTATAAATACCCTTGGTTGGAGATACGCAGACATACTGAATCGTGCTGCCGGGAACAGAGGCATGGAGGGCATGCATGTGCTGAGTGTATCTAAACTATTTATGTATTAATTTGACAATTATTTAAATTCCCCAATGAGAGTCTTTGAGACGCTGGTGGCAGCAAACATGCCGGTCCCTCTTCACAGTGTTGTGCATGCTCAGACTGTGCACGCAGGTCCAGAGCAACGCACGCATGCTCAGAACTGCTACAAAGAGCCGATATATTTGCCACCAGCAAGCTCTCAAAGTTGCCCATTAAAAATGGGGTGACACCTGTTCAGTGCCCCTCCGTTTATTCCTCCCGCCATGGCAATTAGTTCTATTATGAGTTAATTGGCAAGCACTTCCAGCGCGAATGGAGCCCCAGGCCTGGATTCGGGCGGGGGCGGCGGTAGAAGGGCCAACCCCCTCTCTGATAATCCTCCAACACCCCCCCAAAAGAAATAAGAACATAAAATAACGATTACTCTAATGATAACAAAGATGCAAAGGAGACATCACGTAAAGGCTCTTACATCAGTAATGTAATAAATTACTAGTGAGCCCCCTGTCCGCAGCAACCGCTCTTAAAAAAAGACGGCCCTACCCCGGGCTTCCCCGACAAGATTGCGTATACTTTTTACGCTGCAGAAGTACCGAAAGAATTATATTTTGCAGTGTTTGGGAAAGCGGAGAAAGTTAGAACTGTTTTCTTAATCTTCCATACAAATTGGATACGATACGCCGAGGTTTTGAAGAGTGTCGTTATTACATTGAGGGCGGAGTTGCCTGGCGATGGACCTCGTCCCTATAATGTATGCCACCTCAATCCTTGCCCATTCTAAATTACTAGTACAAAAAGGCTCTTGTATTTTTTAAGAAGTAACCCCTAAACTATTGTGTATCCCTCTCCAGAAAAGTAGGTTTATTTTCCTGTTGGATATTGAGGGTTTGTATAGCTGCCATCTTGCAGGCCAATACTTTTGTCCCACAGAGGAATGCCCTGCAAGATGGCTACCACGCAAAGAGAACAGTTGCCATGTAGTTAGGCTGGACTTGTTAGATTTTGGTCAATAAAAATATTTTCCTCTAATTACATAATAGGCATCGGAAGAGGATTTCTCTTGACTGTTATTGGTGCTTTCATCTTTTGGTTGGGAGTCACTCTGCTATTCAACTGGCCTCTCCTTGCGATTGGAAATGTGAGGGAAACTCTAATGAGGATTTAGGTGTGACAGAGTGGGCACATAAGACGACTTGTTTTATGTCTTTTTTTTTGTTCATTCGAAGTATGCTTTTCTTTTGTATGTCGTGCAGTGGCGTATCTTTTTTCTTCAAGTAAAAACTCCCAGGTGAGTAGGAAAGAAAGTAATCAGTACATTCATTTATCAAATATTAACACCAAATCCCTGAGAAAACGACACCATTTGATTCCGTCATATCATGTTGAATGAGCCTGAAGCCGCATTCGTTTTGGTAAAAACACAGTATGCAGTGCTTCCCTAAACCAACAACCAACCAGTAAAAATATAAAAAATACCCCAACATGATTACACTACCGTCAAAAAGGTGGTAGAGGGTTTTTGTCCGAATTATCATTGATTTTTTGCATTCAGTGATTTTTTACGGACGTGAAAAAGTAAGCGTTTTTATTGGGATTATTTTTTTCCTGCTGTTTCATTATTTTTATTTATGGTTTATTTGACTGTCCATATCAGCCCACAGGCTGAATTAAGAACAACTTACATAAGATAATATTAAAAGGACAAAGGTTGTACTACATAAAATTAATACACACGTAATATTACTATAAAAATTGTCGAATAGGCCTAAAATTGCGATTGCTCGTGCAGAAATGAAAGAAATACAGCCAAACGGATTGCACTATCATAGCACGAGAGTGAAATTTGGTTTGTGCCAGTTGCCTTGAGCAGACGCACCCACTCATTGGCTGGGAAGAGCCATGCTAGTCGGGAGTGCAACTCATGCATTTCATGTAGTGGTTTGTGAACCAGCGAAGTGATAATGTTCCGACCAAAGGAGCCTCGGTTGCTAGGAAAATAGCGCCCTCTCCCTCAAGTTCAGGACCCATAATAGTGTAATATTCGTGAAAGCAACACTCATATTATTTCAGGTCCTCGTCGTGGTGGGTCCTATCTATACATTGGGCACAGAGCGGACTCTCTGTTTCCTATCCAATGAAGACAACCGGATGGCATCCGTATGCTTCATAGGAGGCTTCTGCTTGCTGGTCTTTGGCCAATGGCGTACAGTTGGAATACCGCTGGAAATTTACGGGATCTTCCTGCTTATCCAGTAAGGAACGTGATCTAAAAGGCCGTGGTTGACTTAAAGATCCAACAGTCTGGAATGGATAATAAAGTAACTTCAGAATTACTAACTGACGGACGGAATGATTAACTGGTTGATTACCTAACCGATTATTCACTTAACTATCTTTCAGGCAGTTGGACGTTGCGAATATCAGATCTTTTTCTACAAATGGAAACCATGAATCTTATGTAAATCGGTCACCTTTGCATAATAATGCGCTGATGTGGTCAAGGAAAAACCCACAAAAATTGAGAAAGGTCTTTCAAATTGTAAGATAATCCCTCCTCTTCAAAGTGGAGAACTTAGGGTTGGCCTATAGTTTACAAACATTTTCTCTTCACAGACAGTATCTCCCCGGAGACCCCATCAAGTATCTCGTAGGTGTACTTGCTAAATTTCTCGGCATGGAGTTGGAGGAACACGAGAAATCTGCCACTTCAAAGTTCATCTGGTCTTCAATATTCCTCCGCCTCGGCTTAAAAAAGCTCGGACATATCGGTTTAGTCTTCGGATTTGCACAGCTTCTCTACAAGTAAGCCCTTACTTGCTTATTCCAGCTTTGGCAATTTTTTTTAGAATTATTTTTTATCTATTTATTTATTTTGCTGCAGTTTCTTGGCGAGATTTTGCTTGCAGTCTATTATAACGTTCTTGTTTCTAAAATAAGGTTCCGTATGACCATCAATCTCATCAATTCGTAAGCAGTAATCATTGGCAAGTTTCAAGTTCATTGTCAAGTGTAATTTCTTTTTTGCCCTTTTATTTATTTATTTTTTTTAACTTAATGCTCGCCCTTCTTTGGTTTTGCAGTAAAACGACCACTCATTAGCTGGCAAGTTGATTATATGGTATGCATCACACAAAAATTGAATCGCGTCTTTTTTAATTCTTCAAAAATTCCATCTATAGGTCCAAATTTCCATTCAGATATAAAATGATGGCAACGAGCGTGTTCACTTTTGGCGAAGCCTTCCTGCTTGCAGGATGGTTTGGAGTGGGGCTTCTTGTAGTGAGTTGTGCGCACATATTATTAACCAGGTATTTCTGTTATCGTTTGCTTTTAAAGATTCTAAAAGGCTTTGTCCAAATCAGTTGGCTGCAGCCAATTAAATACGATTCTATGGTATCGGCTTCAGCCACTTCCCATAGAGTAGCGTGCAATTTCAAACCGCAGTCAATTAATTCAGACACGGCATTGTAAGTTGTAAGGCTCATGCAACTCTTGTGCATTAGATGGCGTGTTACTTACATGTATACATGTAGTTAATTTCCTTGCCGTTGTTCGGGAAGAGGTCTTCGTTGTCCCTTATACAAGGTGATTTTGATCAGTTCTCGTAGGCCTAACAACAAATTTTGTGTGTGTGTGCGACAGGAGCGTAGTTGAGCGATTAATCAACTTTCTCAAGATGTGGCCCGTCTTAAGATCTATTTTTTCGCATCCTTTCGTTGAGCAGGTAAGACATGACGAAGTGAAATCAAGACAATTACTGAATCAGGTTGCTCAGAACCAAAGATCGTATAAAGCGCGGCGCAAGATGGAGAACTTCACAGCGAATACATACACAGAAACGTTGTAATCGCTTAGGCTCCATTTGAGCAAGCGATACGCCTGCGCAATGCACATTAATGTACAGGCGCAGGCGCCGCGGCAGGCAAGTACACCTGGTGCGCCTGCGCCTGTGCATTACCGTGAAGTGCCATCTTGCGCCATCGGCGCTATACGATCTTTGCTCAGAACTAGGTTTCTAGCAACTCTGCAGTTCCTTTCCTTCCCTGACCTTTGGATTCAAAGTCTGAAATTCGCACATGATATCTTGGTTGTACTGCTCATATCAGGAAATAAGTTCTGCGGCAGGCCCGCAACTGGAACTTTCCGGGGGGGAGCGAGTCCTCAACAAAGCGGATCAAGCATAGATTTGTTGCATTTTAGTTTGGGAAAACAGCAGGATTCGTGATCATGAGGTTGTATCAATTTTTTTCTGGGGGGGGGTACAAATATACTCCCGAAGACGGAACTGACCAAGTTGAAGAATTGAAGCTCGCGGCATTTGGGCATAAAATGATCTACTATATGTAGCTCAGAGTCTCCTCTTTCCTCAAAAGCAGACCTTTTAGTCTGGGGGGGGGCGGACGCACTCCTTGCACCCTCCTAGTTACGGGCTGTGCGGCCCAATTACTTTTAATCCATTTAGGCCTACTCACAAGAAAAAAGATCAGTTACTCAACGGAGTCCTGATTTCCGCGAGGGGGTAAAATGGCCATGAAAGCTGTTTAAAAAATGAATCAGTTCAGTATCTGGAAAAGGCACGGTCGTTTGAGAAGAAATCCCGCGAGCAGGAACGTGTTCAAAGCGTGCACGTCGGAAAACAGCCGCGTGGTGATTGGGCCGACCTCGTGAGCGCGCGTAGGGCCTACTGCTAATCCGGCATGCCGTGACCCCCAAGACCATTTGCTGTTGGACACTCTATTGGTTCACTACGGGAACCAGAGGCTACCCACGATAGTTTATCCTCCACAACAATCATGATTAAGACGACAAGATACAGAAAGCGCGTCTTAGACTTCGAGTCAAAGGCTTAGGTACAAGACCTTTGCACAGTCCAGGCTCAAATGGTTGGAGAACGTCGAGGGAACTAGAGAAAAGGTTTTGTTTCTGTTCACAATTTTCATTTTGCAATTTCTTAATAGAAACATCAGTGAGAAAATTATGTGAGATAGCTTCCCTTCGGTTCAGTCGAAGAATCGTCCGTATTTTCAGGAAAGTAACGGCAGGCAGATAAAAATACCAACTACTTTTGTCGTTTTATATAACAGGTTTTGCCCTTACCCAACAGGTTTTGCCCTTACCCAACGTATATTAATAAGCACTGTATGCTCAGTGCTAAGGGCAAAACCTGTTATATAAAATTAACATCTCCCCAACGCAAAAAAAAAAAATACATCTTGAAAATACTTTTGTCGTCTTATCATACAGTTCCTCAGGCACATTGAGGATAACACTCCGGGCAGTCAGCAGTCGATTGGGAATGAGGTTGAGTCTACATCACAACAAGGAACATAAATCCGGTATTTCAACCTTGATGGTATGATCCAGCAGCACGCAACTCTTGCGTCTCAGCAGTATTTACGAACTACTTAATAGCCCAACCACGGTCAAAAAGAGGGGAATACATACCCCGCCCCCTTTCCAATAACTATCTACCAGTTGACGCCAGTTTGGAAAGAAAAATCCTAGCATAAGGAAATCTGTGGAATTATGGTTCTTGTGTGTGTATACATGTGTGTTCTAAAACTTAGAATATAAGAATATATAAACTGAAAGATGCTGTGAAAATATTTACACCGGAGGTGGAAAATGGGCAGGGCCGAGAAGGTCATGATTTTTTCTGTCTGATTACCTCTATATTTTGCCAGAGCCTCAGATTACCAGACATCAGTCAATAAACAGAGGATGAAATCAGCGGAATCGAAAGAAACGGTTATGTTATGTTAGCAGTGCTTAAAAAATGCTTTACTTTGGATAATAAATTTAAATTATCCCACTTTTCGTGAGATGTCGTCGGCATGCACGCCTGTCGATTAGCTATACACTGTCACGTTATTGTGCCTGTATATTACTCAAATGATATACCGATCTCGAGCTCACGTTATTACTAATGGTTATGTGCAGGCATTTAGCCGCTGTTGCCTTTAACAATTTTTTTTATACCAGACAATACACAAACGGACCCTTGCACCTGATACATATTATATTTTTACTTGCAAAATCTCTAGCATTAATTTGAGGACAAAGTGAATTAAGGAACTACAGGTGCTGTAAAAACGAAGATGTTGGTAGTTTTATGTCCCAAACGTTTGGTCGTGAGAAGCGTAAACAAAGCGAAAAGAAGCTGCTCATTCTTTCTTAGATGCATGTGACTGATGAGAATACGCGAGCATGTGAGCACGCACGATTCCGAACTATAATCGTTGCTAAGACTCATCTGGATGGTGTCAAATATGATGACATCGGCTCGATTGCCCTCTAATGTCTAGAGATGAACAGATTTTTCCTCGAATGAAAAATACCACCCACAAGGGCTCTCTTTGTCACTTCTATAAAAACAAAGATTTAGATTTTGTTGGTAATGTCCAATAAATGTTTCCTTTAAGATTCATGTATCAGTTTGTCATTTCCTGTGTCACCGCTGATGATTTACCTGTGAACAGAATCCAGGAAACTAGCTACAAAGAACTGATCAAGAATCCAGAAAAACACATGTAGCGATTCCCGCTTTCGCCGTAAACGCCTCTGCTACCGCTACCAAACTCAAGCCACACTCGGTCTCCAGTCGCCAGAGAAACCACCGCAGAATTGCTCGACTGCTGGTATTGATTTGGCTGACTATCATATATCGAAAATACAACGATATCGTTCTTTTTCAGCTTGACATAGGGACGTGTTGTCGAGTACATACTCAAAAAGCTTGCTGTAAAGAAGTACACTCCAGGAACAGAGCAAGTGAACACACCCGATTGCGAACTGTAGCTATCGCCGAGATTCGTCTCGATATTGTCGAAGATGATAACATCACCTTGATTGCCTGTGACACTGGACGTGAGGTATGCACTGAATGCGACAGCAGAGGGGGGTGTTGCTGAAACCAGGGCTGCATCTCCTGGCTGGCCCTTTTGCCCCTTTTCACCAGGTGGTTCCTGGACTCCTGGCTCCCCCTTGTCACCTTTTTGCCCCTCACCGATGTCCCCCTTGCGACCCACCGGTCCAAGCTTCCCTGGAAGTCCCTGTATCCCTGGCTCGCCTTGGTCTCCCTTCCGTCCCTGCTCGCCGGTCTCCCCCTTGGGTCCTGTCAGGCCAATGCCAGGGTCACCTCTGGGGCCAAGAGGTCCTTGACCCCCAGGATTTCCAGGAATCCCAGGGACGCCGGGTGTTCCGGTTGGGCCTTGAAAGCACGCACCACAGCAACTTGAGGCACCCTTTGGTTCCTCCTGAGCGCCACAATGACCGCAGGAGAGCCACAGCAACAGGGCCATCGGTAGCAGATTCATTGCCTTTGTTCGTTCCTTTAAAGGTGCAGAAAATAAATATTACCAATTATTTCACCAGTCGGCTATCTTCATTTAAAGTGCAAATCATCCCATGTCCCTAAAAATGCTTTGTCGTATTTCGTAGTAAAGTGTAATTAGCCCTTTAAAAATCTTACCTGTGCCTCGATCACTGAATTTGATTCAGATGCCAAATTGACGACCAACAATCTCGTCACAATGTCCAAAAAGGTGTTGGTATGAGTATTATCTCGCTATCCTACAAACATTTACTGCTGCGCCAAAAGAGGGGTATCGTCCACCGACAATCTGCTTCAAATACGACGAAGATATTTAAGTGCAAGGAGCTATGCCTGTAAACCTTGGGTATCTACTCTGGGTAACGTTGAGCTTACGCAGTGAGGTCGATTCGTGCATCTACCCGCTGATCCAACAGTGTTCGTGTCTATAAACTCTGTCGCCAGGTCTGCGTTAATTAGTCACAGAAATCCGCCGTAATAATGTGCAAGATGATTTTTTTCCTGGCAGTACAAAGTGGTACATCCTAGCACCTGTTCTGCCTTATGAGAATGTTTAAGTTTTGTTATTTTATTCTTTGTGATGTTGTGGCGTCAGTAATCGTGCTCAGAAGGAAAAAACAAATTGAAGAGATTAATTGCATGTGAGTAGGAAGTTATGTTGGCACAGTTTCTTATGCAAGCACAGGCACGAACTGGATAGTTTACACTGACTTTACACGCCAGAGCTGTTTATACAGAGAGTTGTGACATGACTGTCTCAATTGTTGGAATCAAAATGGCGGATTATGCATCAGTGCACATGGATAATTAGCACACAACAGCCGCTTGCTGTATTGTACATGACCAGCCATTTTGATTCCAAAGTCTGTAGTTGGCGCAACTCTATAAACAGCTCTATGTCATGCCAGCCGCATACGTCGGCAAATGCGATCGAGTATCTCGATTTCCACGGCAAAACTCTACTCTTTCACCTTTGCTTTTTACACAAGCAAGTTGAAAGTCACCTGTACTTTTCACAGCATGCAACAACGTAGGCTCCAGTCCACAAGTTGGTGATAATTAAACGGAATTTCACGAGACTCGTCGACCTTGCCTGTTAATTTCGATGGGGGACGTGATGAATTTCTTTTGAACGCCATGGCTCTGATAAATCATTCACACCCATTATTTCTAGAGATTAAAGAGACACGTAGCCTGAGGCGGTTCATAATCGGAATTGTTTACATTGTGCATGTGAAAAGGTTTTGGTCAAAGGAGTCCAACCTAATGTGTTACAGCGACGGAGAATGATGAAAAACCTGTGTGTTTACATCCGACGCGGCAGCCATATGATAGGATCGGGTGCATATTTTTGGAGATTTCGCGTACGCAGGGTGGATTTCCAACAGCGAACGTAAAATCTTGAAACTGTGTCCTGTGAAGAACGCTAAGCTTAAGAAACATATTTCATTTACCTTAGGGAATTTATCTGAAGCGGTTTCGTGCAGTAGATGACGCTAATCCAAAGAGACGCTACAACACATAGACGCGTTCAAAGTTTGCGTTGGGCAATTCACAGCACCCTGTCGACGAGGCATGTGACGCGCACTCACTACCTGTAAAGGAGCGTTGTGCCCTCAACAGTAATGGCTTCTCAAAGTGACACATCCTGACTGCACTGACCGTACCGGGAGCCACAGGCTAGTACTTTATAGTAGGCAAGTTCCCGCACCTGCTGCATCACGGGGGAGACTGCAGCAATTTATTAATTGTTTCATGATGATGAAAGATGTTGATGGAGAAGCGAAGGACCTCTGTCTCTGTACATCATAATCGCATTTTTTGACCTGTAAGTGGTCGAATCAAAATTTCATGGATGGACGTCAGTATAAAACAAAAGAATAATTCTCGGTGATCAAAATCGCTCCCAAAACACCATGTAATAAAACTACTGTGAAACTTAACGAAAACATGGTCTTCTTTAATACTTATGTCCATTTGAAGCAAAACCTGATGCATACCAAGATTTGCATTTTCTGCAAACTTTGACAGTCATTTTTAAGGCCGAACCACGTCCCGTCGATAATCACGCAAAAACCTGAAACTTTGAGACCACATTTCTATGAACAATTTACGTTCAACAGTACACGCGTGTCAGAGCTCATGATAGGAACTTGCAGGGTGGTGTACCCCTTAAAAATGTCAGTGGTAACAATCCTATGATTAATTGGCTATTATTGTATTAATCTTTATGCCCTTGTGGCAAGCCTGCCCTTTACAGCTTAAGCCATTAACGTGCTTATTCTCAACAACGGTACTCAAATTTTATTGGACATTGAGCGCTTGCACACTTGCCTATAAAACCGTTTCAGACATCGACAAGGCTTTGCTTGGTAATCAACGATCAGAAGGAACTTAATGTTCATCGCTGTGAATTTGTGAGGATAATCGAAAAGGTAAGACTGGCCCCTGTCTTGAGTTTTTGCGTCTTTTGGGTTGCAAGGAGGAAGTGCACCAAGATATGCGGGCATCAAACTGTTACAATTTCCTGAAGATAATCTAGATTATTCTCAGTGGCTTATCCAGGTTTGGAGTCGGACAGGGGCACAATTAGGATTCGTGCCTGTTTTTTTCCACGAAGAATTTTCAATCCCCGGCAAAAAGACTACAAAGAGAGAAGCTGTGACGACTATGTTTCCCTTAGTATTTATTCTTGCATGTCCATGTATTTTCGTTTAATCAGATTGTATCACAGCAGCGATGGGGGTTGTGATTATTTCTCTCTGCTGTTTGATGGCTATCACACTCAGTATTTCTGGTGAGCTCCCGGAAACCTGCTCCCAAGGGTTACGTGATTACGAGCAACAGCTGCGCAGCGGGGAAATGAAAGTCCACCGCTTTTACCGCGGAATTCAACTGGACCGCGCGCTACACGGCAAGGCCTATAGCAAGTTCACGGCGCACTCGTACATGACGTGCGCTGCGGAGTGTCTGCGCCAAGACGCTTGCAAAGCCTTCAACTTTTGCCCAGATACAAGACTCTGTGAGCTGACCTCGGCCGTGTACTCCAATCAGAAAAATGATCTACCACCGGCCAATGGTTGTCTTTACTTTACCGAGTCACCACGAAGAGGTAAGATCTTGTTAGTTAAAATGGTAGCAATTAAATACATGTTGATTAGTGACTTTATTGCGCGGGGTGCAGAAAATCTTGGGATATGAGCATATATTTTTACACTTCGCCATTTGATTGAGAAGGTTATTTACCTTTCATCACCAGAACTAATACTTTCATCATGTTGAAGTAAAAAAAAAAAGTTAAAGCGGCAATGCGAGGATGAGTTTTGGCCCTTTTGTTTTGTAGGAGGCATGTGGCCTAGTGGTTAGGGTCTGTAGCTTCTGATCATATGGTCGGGGGTTCGAATCCAGCTGGTGGCAGCATGTTGTGATCCTGGGCCGGTCACTTTACCCCCACGAGTATGCACCTCTCTCCACCCAGGAGTTAATGGGTACCCGTGAGGGCAGACACGGTTATGTTCAGCCATTTGCGCCGAAATGGCAGCACCAGGCTAGTATACTCCCCAGGGAGCTGAGACGGTTTCAGGAATGTTCAGATGATGTGTGAGCCCAATGTTCAGGGATGATGATAATACAGTGCCTCGGAGTGGTTTGTTAGATAGAGGGCACTTTACAAGTGCTTGTTATTATTTTTATTATTACACGAGCACAATCAATTGATCCTAACAATATTAGGATTTACTGTCCAAATTGTCCATCCAGAGTGTCATCCTTTCTGGCCTTCGACTGAATTGCCATACGACTTTGTGTTGCCTCCTGTCGACACGACGCGGCCATATCGACTCGACTTCGCTGTGAAAGGAAACGAAGAGGCAGCACTGGCACTGTCTGAAAGTCCTTTCGATGGCAATTTTTTTGACGTTGGTAAGTGTGACGACTGAATCCCGACTGTATGTAATCATCGAATTCACTTTGCTTTCATGGTTAACGTAGGTATTCGTCGTATTGGACTTGTCCTTCAGATGTTGCAGCATGTTGACATGACTGTAAAATAAGTTTTTTGGAGTCGTTTTGTTGTTAATGTTGTCGTTCTTGTTTTGGGGCTTTTTTCAACCAATTAGTTATTGGTGGTTGGGCCAACATGTGGTCAGCGATCCGTCCAGCTAGCTTCAACTCCTTCCTTGCAGATGCCCAGACACCAGACATTCTGAGTGCACACGAGTTCCGCCGACTGTGGCTGACTTACTACAATTCTACCATACAGGTGGGCCGAGGCGGTGAGGCGGTACCCTTCTTGACTTACTATGACGCTAAAGGCAGGGTGGACGTCAAGTACGTGGGGATTTGGTCCTACGGGAGCTGAGCCACAAAGGGCCCAAGAGCTGGGTCTTTTACACCTACTGTGATGAATAAGACCGATAAATATCCATTCGGGGAAAACAAAAGGGATGGTTTAAAAAACATTTCTAAATGCGCAACGACAATCAGAACGGTGATATCGATTGTTTTAACGGTAGACGGGAATGTCTATACGGTATCGTATATTCTATTGAAGTTATCACGTGTCATAATCTCCAAATTTCGGACGCCGTTTTGTTCGATTTTTTGGTGGAATAACGTCGCGCAGCGTCTCTTCTGAGAATGTCTACG
Organism: Acanthaster planci; assembly: GCF_001949145.1. The sequence continues at coordinate 512,877 of NW_019091372.1, forward strand.
TCTTGACCTAATGCGGACCGTCTGCGTAACAAACGACCGCATGGAAACCAGGCTTTGCGGTGTAATTGCACGACCGTTACTGCAACTAGAAGACTTGTGCCATTAGAATTAGAAGCCATTACTGCGGTGGCGCAACGCTCGTGGACAGGTGGTACGCGCGCGTTAAATGCCTCGTCGACCAACAGGGTGTCATATGTCAAAAGCACGCGCGCGTCAAACTGCAGAAAGTGCGTGTGCGTGCGCAGCCACCACAGTTAGGGCCTCAAATGCGAAGGTATCTTCAGAGAGTTGTGGAAAGTTGTCTGATCACGTATGTTGCCAAACGGTGCACAACGCAAAGGGTATAAACGCTCATCACATCGAGTAACTTTTATGATGTACATATTCGGTATTGAATATTTATGTGTGCATGTATGTGGCTATCTATATAAAGGTATTAAGGCCAGTAAAATAGTTTCTCGCCTCAACAGGTGTTAAGAATGGAAGTGGCCCTTTTTTTCTTCTTACATACATGTACACGTTTTTTTCAAGATGGCGGATGGTTCTCCAGAAACTTTTTCTGATGCTTTTTGTGTCTAACGAAAGGGGCATTCATTCCATGTACATTTCTAAACTTGAATGTATAGCTTAAAACCAAACACAGCTAACTGAAACGATGAAACACGGGAACAATGTCAAATAAGCTGAAAGTTTAGGAACGAACGAGAAAACTGACTTTTTACTGGGATGTACACCTAAGAGGGGACCATATTTTTTGAGGGGGGGGCAAAAAAAATCTCAAATGAAAATAGGAGTACAATGCCAAAACGTTCAGACTTTGCCTATTACACACAATTATTTTCACTGTCCCTATTTTACTCATTTGAAACGTGGTCGGTAGTTTCCTTGTTGGAAACAGGATTAGTGGTGCTGTTTGATGGAGTGCATTGGGTAACAATGTACATACATGTAAATCTTCTGTCAATGAGACCTTTTTCTGGACAGGAAATACAATTTGAAGGATGCACGCTTAAAATCAATAGATCTGATGTTTATTTACACCCAACTTCAGAATGTTTCCTGAAGAAACGAAACGAAATACATTGAGTTAATTCCCAGGAAAATTGATGGCTGCCAGATTTGCTTGTAAATCATAAATTAACTTGTTTGCAACAAATTAATTGGAAATTGACACCACAAAGAAAATTTTGACGAACAAATATGTAGAGGAATTTTAATGTTCATGGAAGTTAACTGCACATTACTTATCTTCAGGCTTGTGAGAATTAGAATAATGCAGTGAACGTGTATAGACATCTTGAAAACTTGACACGGCAATCGCTCGTATGTCTGTCTGCAGAATGTTGCAGGTATGGAAAATTTTAATAATTCACAAACTCATGTTCATGGTGCAAGTAAACATGGCTGTTCCATACAAATACATCCAAAAATTAAACACCTTTTGTTCCAATAGAAATAAATTGAAAAATTAAACAACTTTTGTTATTTACAATGTCATTTTTCAGGGTGGTGTAGCATTAGTCATGACTTGACGTAAGACATAGGCATTAGTTTAGAATCATCTCCTCTACAGTTTGCATCTTAAAGCTTGCAATCATTTACAGAAAGCAAAGTGGGAGTTATTCAGAATAATTCCCCAAAAGACTTCCAAAAATAAGTACAAAACTCAGTCCGAAACACAGTGGAGTTTAAAGTTGTGCTAACAGGACACAAAACAAGTCTTTTCTTTCTTGGTACCATCCACGAGTAGGGGTGTTCATCTTGACTTGAAACTCGTTCATGTTTTCGGAATGCTACTCAGTAGCATGTGGACTCTGCTCGCAGGCTTGAATTTACCCAACATATTTTCTGACTGAATGGACAGACAGCAGCAGTCTGTTATACGAGTGACACCGAGTGTTTCTTTGAAAGAAGTTTCACAGATCACATTGTGCATATACAAGGGCATGTCAGGAACCAAGTAGGGGTCTTCGCCTGTGGTGAATGACGTGGCTAAACCCCCGTCGCTGCTCTGTACTGTCAAAACCCTTCTGGTACATACGAGGCAAACATCCACCATACGAGACTGCACCCATTCTGGACACAGCACAGTCAGGGCTCTTCCAACCTTACCACACACTCCCTCTGATAACACAATCTATGACTCCAGCGAGGCCATGGCGGTGTCAGTTTCGACTGCAGTGACTACATTTTCCATGCTCACTCCTTCCGGCGTCTCCTGGACATTGACAGCAACAATGGCATCTTGCAGCTGTTGTCTCTGCAACAATCCAAATCAATCCGTCAATTCGTAATTGGTGAATCGGTATCCAATCAACAGAACACTCCACTAATCAATTTGAAATGAACGAATATGGCCACTGATGGTCTATGCTGCATATGGGGGGGGATGGGTGTCAACATTAGGGGCTATGGCTCTCACCCAAAAAGGGCCAGCAGGATTTTTTTGGCTGCAAAAGGGAGTGTGCTTTTTTTTCCCTTCCAAATGACTTTAAAAGTCCCAAGATTTAGCCTTGCCCTCAGGGAAGGCATTAAAGGCTAATTTATAGACATTCCCCAAAATTTCCTACCCCTAACCCCTAAGAAATAGGTCCTGGAATGGCCCTTGATTCTACCCAGTACCTGGTCCTCAGTTAGTCCCTGGGCATCGCCTGTCACCACCTGCAGGGCCGTCTCCTCGGCTGCTGCCTTGATGGCTGCCATGGCAACCTCTGGGTCCACACTGGTTACCATGGTGACTTGGCTGGAGGAGCCGACAATGTCGCTGATCTGAGACATGCTGACATTAGCCGCTGCTGCCTGCGAATAGAGAATAGATTAAAATACTCACACAATTAAATTTACATAAATGTGAGTTTTCAGATTTTTTAAAATATAAAAACTGTGACTGCTGATTGATTTGGTTTGGAGAAGAATTCAATTTCGAAATAAATATAAGAATATTCAATAATGGATGGAATATACCTGCTGAAGTAGGCTGGTGCCTGAGGCATGGATGACGATATTGTCGGTGCTCAATGTAGCGCCCTCGCTAGTCACAGTGGGGATATCATACTGAACAGTTGGTCGTTTACTGATTGACGTTGGCACGGGACCACCAACAATTTCTGGGCCTGCATCAGCAACTAGATAATTGAAGCAAGGCTAGTTGTTACATTCATTTTTAAGGAAGTTTTTTTTAGTTTACTTTGGACGACAGATTTGGGGAGGGATATTAAACAAGTTCAGATTTCATCCAGTGAAATGTTTGCTTGCGGTCCTCACGGTCTGACTTAAACCAGCCAGCTGACCTCAGCAAGCTCAGTGATTTGAGTGGTAGGACATCTGCACTAGCAAGCAGTAGGTCATGGATTCAAGTCCCGAGCAAGCTCATGAATTTTCTCACAAGCCCTCGGTTAAAATTTAATACAAAGTGTTTATTAATTAATGAATGCCAGTATAAATGGACAACAGACAATCGATATCTCCCGACGTAACAAGATGACATCCAGTACAAAGTTAAGAAGCTTGCTATGGGCTTAGAGAACATTGTGGAGGGTACGTTACCTGTGTGTGTGGTGAAAAACTGCGCCTGATCTTCCATTTCTTCGCCGTCCTCGACGTCCCCGTGTGCCGTGCGCTTGTGCATGGCCAACGTGGAGGTCTGCCGGTAATTCTTGCCGCAGTGGCAACAGATGTAGGGCTTGGAATGGGTGTGGACAACGTGGTGCTTGTATAGGCTGGAGTACTCGGTGAAACGCTTACCGCAACCGGCCACGGTGCAAACGTAGGGCTTCTCACCTGGGGAATAATGGTAAGGACCAGGCGCATTTAACTCTTCCGCTGAGCAAAAAGGTACCCCGGGTCAAAAACTGCCAAGCTGTTAAGCAGAGAAAAGTTGCGGAGCAGATTTCAGCTCAACTCCAACCCCCAGCCCCTCAAACCAACAACGAAACAATCCAGGCATGACATTTCAATTGACACTTGAACAGTAAACCAATTTCCTTCAATATCTTTCAAAGTCCACACTTTGCAAGTCAGGTTACCGACCACACATAATGAAATGATATAAGGTCGCATCGGACAGAGGAAATGCTTCCATGTTTCCCACCTGTGTGGATCCTCATGTGGTTCTTGTAATTGGTGGCGCTGGCAAAGGCTCGACCGCACTGAGGTTCATCGCAGATGTAGGGTCGTTCCCCGGTATGCGTGCGAATGTGGACCTTCCGGATGTTGGACGTAGTGAAGCACTTGTCACAGCCTTCAAATGGGCACTTGAAGGGTCGCTCTCCTAACAACATTGAACAACAAAGCATTTTCAAAGCCGCATTTCAATTACTGGGCTACGGCTTGAGAGTACACACGAGTCTATGGGAAGTGGCTTCAGCCGCTACCCATAGACTCGTGTGTAATTTCAAGCCACAGCTAAGTACTTTGGACCTTGCCTTACCACCAACTTTAGAATGGATACAACAGGAGAGATATTTTGATTTCCCCTAACTCTTCTGAACTTTTCTCTCCAGCAATTTCTTTCAATGGATTGATATCTGTTATAATTTGACCAATTATTGCTGTGACAGCATGATCAAATGTCCCTTCACGGACCCGCATTTAAGTATGTGTGACGTGAAGCGAGCAGCATGGAACAGTGACAGATGTACATAATGCCCACAAGCGCAGTGGGCAGAGCCTAGCAGAGTAGGTGGAGCCAAGCGCAGTGGGCAATGCCTAGCAGAGTAGGTGGAGCCAAGCGCAGTGGGCAGAGCCTAGCAGAGTAGGTGGAGCCAAGCGCACTGGGTGGAACTTAGCACACTGGTCAATCGTGGCCTCAGGATGAGTCTCTGCTCACCTGTGTGAGTCCGCACGTGCTTTTGCAGGTCCCCGGATGTCTTGAAGGCCCTGGTGCACATCTCCTCAGGACAGCGGTAAGGCTTCTCACCGGTGTGGACGCGAGTGTGGCTTTTCAAGCCGTAGCCTGAGGCAAACGCCTTACCACAGCCCTGCACCTCACACTTGTAGGGCTTCTCACCAGAGTGGGACCGCTCATGGACCTGAAAGAATGGAATAAGGTGTCAACTGAACACCTTTGATAGTGGTCGCATTTTGAAAAAACTGTTATCTTGTCATGTCTTGGAAATTCAGAAGATCTATACGCAGGTTTAGAACAAAGTGCCAGGCTAGGATATAAGTCACTGCTAACGTTTTAACAACAGATGGCTCGTTGACAGGCAAATTATGATGGGGTTTTTCAGAATCCTGGCTTCGTCTGTCTCTGACTATGGCGTTCGAAACTCAATAAAAAAAATCCTCTAATGCTACAGGACTGTCAAAGTGTATAACGACCAAATGAATACTCCTGATCTCAAGTTTACACATTGTGGGCCTTCAAGTAGTGTCGATGTCAGAGATTAAAGCTTGCGACAGAAAAAAAACGAGATGCGAGACAAAAATACAAGGAAACTAAGGCTGCGTTTAAAACGGGTTTCCAGAGTCTTTGTCTCCACGTCTCCGCATATTTCCGATGGAGTGAAGACCTAGACCTAGCTCCAGACTACAGGTTCGTATGCAACCTGAAAAGCCTACCTTAAGATGGTGTGCTGTTGTGTACATTCGACCGCATCCATTGTAACGACACCTGTAGCCTTTGGAGCAGGAGCCTTCCACCATTCCGGAATTGACGAGGTTGTAGGTCTTGGTGTTTGACATGAGGCCCGGCTTCCTCACTTTAGGGAGCTGATCCTGAGAACTGCAGGCGTCGGTTTCAATCTGGCCAAACCCAAAAGTCCGGCAGGTCATTAATTCACCTCAAGACGGGTCAAATGCGGATTTACAAAGTGTACAAACATGTTGGTTGCATTGAGGCAGACGTGGAAATAATGAAACAAATGGGAGCACCTGCTGATTGGTGAACTGATCCAGAACATTGAGGGTAGAGGGATCAACGGCATCGTCCGTGCTGGAAAATCCTGCCAAATGCAAGTCACACAAGCCACATTATGACATTGCTACAGATCCTTTTGAATTATTGCCAAGCCATGTGAGAGAAACACAATCGTCTCTGGCTACAGCTGTTAAGCATCGTCTGCTCGTATTAAAAACGAAAGCCAAAGCCAATAACACAGATTCCAACACAGCCTACGTATTAACTCAACTTTGTCATCAAAGACGGCAGAATGTAATGACTTTGATCTCCTTGATAGTCAGCTAGAGAAATGACGTGATACTTATGAAACCAATCTTGATTGATTGGATGCTTAGAACATAAACCTTGTGATTGGTCAGGTGTTTATATAACAAACCTTGTGACTGGTCAGGAAACCCCTCTGGCATTTGTGTCTGGATAAAGGCAGTTGTCCCGTCCTCGAGTTGAACAGCTTGCAAATTCTGACCTGGGCAACAGAATATCAAAAATTACCCCCCCCCCCAATTTGGTTACACACTTCATTTGCTGCTGTCTCTGCTTCATTTTGAGACCCATACTGGCTTAACTCTTGAGTATCCTATGGGCCTCGGGCTGGATAATGATAGGGCGCCATTTTCTTAACAACAAAGGCTCCTTGGTCTGGACTGGTCCCTGTCCCTATTGTATTAGTTGGAGGTCGTCTATAAGATGTCTTGAGAGTATGTACAGACAGGAACCAGTCTATCTTTGATCCAATAACGGAGATCAATGGTCGGAACTGAACTTTGCTGGTTCACAAAGAATTACACACGATAATAACAAAAAGAACAATCTTGACCAAGGTGGTTTTTTTCAACCAATGAGGGGGTGCTTCTGCTCAAGGTGGTTAGCCTCATCAAATAGCCCAATAAACTTGGGCTTCATTCACAAGATATACATGTCGTACCCTGTTCCCCTTATCCACTTCATTTACGGAACACTCTGAAATGGGACGAGGCCTGAATATTTCGCTACAATTACGGTTACAGTGTTGCTTTGAATTTTATTTCATTTGGAAATAAAAGTGACACAGCTTTTCACCCATTACCCATCAGAGCACGAAGACGTTTATCTCCATTGCTACACATATTTTATTGGAAAATTTGCACAGGAACCGCCTGACATTCAACTCAGGAACAAGACAATTGGCAACTCTGGACTTACTAAGTTGCTGAGCACAAAAGGAATGTGCTTAGCAAACGCGGCATACCTGGCAAAAAGCCACAAGACTTGCATGGCTTTTAGTCCCTTCATACTGACAGCTGTCCACAGCCGCGGCTTTGCGTGAGGATTAGTGCATACCACACATACAGTCTATTCACCATGCAGCTGCTGGTTCTATGGGGCCTGCTGTTGGACAGAGCTTTGCATACTGGGCATACCTCCGCCCAGCAGTCACGGTCAAAAGAATTCCAGCGTGAAGAGGTTAACTGGCTCTCTGCAGACTTTTGCTAAGCGCTTGTAGTTTCTAAGCCGATTTTTCTGAAGAGTATTTCCTGTACATACCTTTGGGCTGTGTCCTTAGGATGTAGGCCGTGGAGCCGTCCTCTAGCTGCACCGCTTGACCATCCTCAAAACTTGACGCTTAAAATTGTGCCAGGAAAAAACAAAAGGAGCAAATTTTGCAGACAGCAATTGAAATTTGGTTCTTAAAAAAAAACAAGCTGAGCTAGGTTTGCCAATACATTCACAAGTTTCTGTTGTAGCCAGTAGGAATATTTATGTACTTGTTGGTGAAAATAGCTCCTGAGCCACAAGCCAATGGCTCCCATAGGCAACCACGCTACGTCTAGCCATAGCCACGACTTTTGGACATGGCCTCGCTCAGTTCAAGTAGCCACAATACAGCGTGCAGCACTCACTCTTCTCGGGTGATGGAATTTGTTGGATGTAAGCCGTGGAACCATCTGCAAGTTGCACCGTCTGACCGTCCACAAGATCTGCAAAGAAAAGTGGCAAAACGTCAACATCTCAAAGTCAACCAACCAACTTGTGAAATGCTGTTACAAGAATATCTACCAACGGACGTGAGAGTCAAGCAGGGTAATACACCTATGTACAAACTCCCCCCAAGCTGCTGTGTCAGATTAAGTGCATCCCACTCGCATATGTCGGGGTGTGCTACCACAACTAGGCCCCTGGGTTAAGAACATCTGTCTCTTCACAAGCTACGATCCCCACGTCTTGGGTGGGACTGCGCAGAGAAAGGAAGGGACGGGGGACGTCACAGAGACTGATGGAAGTCGCGACCTTTCTGCTGTATGATTGCGGTCGACCCATCGGAGAACTGCACAGCCTGCACATGTAGACTTTGTCCATCGCCAAAGCTCAGAGTGTTGGCGTCTCCCACCGTGGACGTTATGGTACCTGTCGGTAGAACTGAAGACTCCGCCTACAAAAAGCAAAGATGTATCAAGTTCGGAAAACTGATTGCAATGGTCTTTCACTGGAGATTCAAAATTTATAAAAAATCAAAAGGGGTTGGTTGGTAACTTTATGAGGGATGTATGCAAAGCACTGTGACAACTTATTTGATTGAAAAATTGCCCCTTTTTTTGTAATTTTGCTGAAGAGTACCATACCATACATTGCTGGTGCCATAATTACTATGATTTATGTTGGATAGATGAAATAACGTTGTGCTTGGAGCAGTCTCGTTCAACCAGAGAATAGTAAAGGACAAACTCCAAGGCTGAATAAACAATTCAGAAGTTTCTTGTACCTGCCAATTTCCTTCTTCCCTCCATCTTCGTTTTGTTTTCTAAGATTATCAGTTTTTGATACCCCAATTTCGCATCACACGGGCCACTCTTAAGTATTTCTTGAAACACAAAGAAATACCAATCACAATGAGCGCTATCAGTCGACCCTTTCCAAGCACACATTGAGTCGACAGATTTCGGTTATTGTGATTGGTCAATGCGTTGCAAACTCTTGGAGGCGCACTGTTGTGAAACGCCCGTATTGATCAGCAAAAAGTCAATACAATGGAAGAATCTGTCTGCCAGTTTTGATTATCTTCTGTTTTGCCAGTTAAATGGGCTCTTCATCCCTTTTAATTTTTCCAGTTAAACCGATGAGGTCTTCATTTTCACTCGGCCCAACTGTGAACCACTGACACACACCTCAGATGTACTTGGCTGTTCTATTTCCAGATCCCCTTCTTCGTTTTCTGCCTGCTGGGCAAGTAACATCCCAATGACCTCCTGGTCATTTCCAGAAGCCATGCTGACCACTGGCACAGCTGCCACTTCTGTGATTGGTTGGTCCTCAATCTCCATGGCAACGAACTGACGATTGTGACCTTGGCCTGTTCAGGACAAGTCTTGTGAATAAAAATTTAAAATGGTTATTACTTAAGAATAAAAACTAGCCTATATACAGTAAATGACCTAAGATAGCCCAACCCTGACATCTAAAATCCTAAGCCTGAGGATGCCTCTTGTAGGTATTCTTGCAGTTGGCATGATGTCAACAAGGCTCATCAACACACGGCAAGGGGCAAATTTACCCTTTGTGCTATTCAATAATGTACTGAAGTTCACGGATGTCCGACTGCGAAAAATGGTTGAACTCGGAAAAATGTCAGGATTTAATTTCAGTGAATGAATAGAAAAAAATCTGTCATCATCAAGTAAGCTCTGAATCAAGACATGCAAGAAGCCTGCATATCTTGGCTTTCGAAAGATCAACATACTTTACTGGCAAGGAGTTTCATGTAAGTTGTGACATGACAGTCATGTACATCATGTAAGTAGGCCCATCATTAACAGGAATTCAAATAACTCAACCATTTTCATGCCTCAACTTTTCTAGTTTTGATTTGTTTTTTCTTAAATGTGCTGATAAACCATGAACATTGGCTACTTCGGCCTTAGTTCTGTCACCTGTTCCTTGCTCTTTGGTTCGGTTAACAGAAGGCCTAGCTAGGTATGCCTACTTGACAATTTTCATGGTTGAAAATGCATGCCACGATGATCACAACGCCTTTCATATATAAATACACATGGGATGGCTATGCATTTTGGTATCAGGGGAAAACATGCTAGTTGCTACTGTTCGGGACTTTTCCCCACACTTTTTGCAAACATTGGTTTTGAGAAAAAACTTTTCCATGTTTTTCTTCGTAAAGTCTAACAATACGAACAAGGCAAACCCGCAGGGGTACACACGATGCACAGCAGAAAGCTTCGAGCGTGTCATGCAATTTCTTGCTATTTTCGAAACCCACCCTTTTCAAACAAAGCGATTCAGTCATGATTAATGGATCCACTTCTAATTCTCCGAGCAAATGCTTGGATCAAGTTTTTTTACACGCAAGATTGCTCGAGAAGTCTTTGCACACTGGTTTCGAGAAATGCAGCCGACAAAAAGTGATGAATTTTTGTGTTGAATTCTGGGACATTGGGCTGAGATTTCTGGGTAGGCCCAAAATGCAACGCACCATTAATGAGGGGAAAAAATGAACGTGCATAGGTTCCCAGGAACGTGGATAAAGCTGCCACCATTTTAACTTAAGATGTACGATCCGCAGTGTGATCACAGTTATTCATGGTCAGGGGCCACCACTAAGGAGCGGCATTGTGGGAGATATTACCTACAATTCCGTGCAATTTTCTAAACTTATTTGCATGTTTGTGGGTATTTTCAGTCAAAAAATGTTGACATCGGAAATAATCAATACAGGTTCATCATCAACGTTCCAAAATTAAGCTCTGATCAAAATCGGGGAGACAATAAAACGCCACCATTTCTCACCTGTTTGTTGTTGGCCGTTTTGGCGCATTTTTGTCTTGACGAACGATTGCGCAGCAAAAATTACGCATAGGTATGCAAAACGTTGTTTGACCGGGGGTGCCACTCACACATTCATAATGGTGCTATCAAAAGATCTCAAATCATTAATATCACTTCAATTTTATTTGAAATTTGAAATATTTATTTGTATTGACATTTTTTACTAATTTTTTTTTTCCGTTAGCCAGTAATTTCTCGTGCGGAGCATGGAGGTGGGAAAGATGTGCAGAGGGACGGTATATATATAGGAGAGTGCTCTAAATTAACTTTCATGTAAGTTCCCAAATGAAAGGCCAAACCAAAAAAAAGATACTTTCATATATAAGTTTCGTAATTGCAGTGCTAAAATCTATTAGAAAAAGCAGGAAATGTACCTTAATTGAATTTCTTTTAATCAATATTTTATAAAGTTAAAACTCTTCTTACAATTGTCAATCCTCGGTAGTATAGTGGTTAGTATCTCTGACTGTCACTCAGGAGACCGGGGTTCGATTCCCCGCCGGGGAGGGTTGTTCTTTTGTTGTCTAATTACCTATTTTACATTTTTCCCAATATCACTACAGTCAACTCTTCATTGAGTCAGATTAGTCTGACTTGTTTTTTTTTCCTCCCCAATTGTTACTAATAATCTCCTTTAATTTGCAAGTAAAATCGCCATAGTAGGAAAATCTATGATGTGGGAACTGATTTCCGTTTGCATGGTTTGGGTAATTGGAGGAAAAAGTTCAGTTGGCTCCGGCATAGATGTCAGCAGAAGGTTGATAGTTTTGAGAGAACTTGTTTTACCTAACTTTATTCTAACTGCTTATATATTGTTTGTTCGAAGTTGAAATTTAAAAACGTATCTGGTTTGACTTCTTAAATCATCAAAAGACAATTTTTTAATGACAAAAGTGGACCGGGGCTAAAAGAATGGGAAAGAAACTATTAGTAGAGACATTCATGAACATCATTATTCACAAAAACTGCGACCTTTGTTTTGTAGAGTTTGTTACTGTACTGAAAGTGAGTAGCCTAGGATTCAACGATAAATTTCCTTGCTTTAAAAACTAGCAATTTCATCATGACTAGCGCATTTTCATTTCGGGTTATTTCAATTAAAACCAATTAAAATGTGACCCTGTGTCTATAGTTTTTACATGGCTCAAACAAGTTTTTTTTTCATGCCCGGCCTTCATCATTCAAAAGGATAACACCACGAGTTGGGTCGTGTCTTAATTATGGCTACGTCTTGAAGGCAACAGTAAAACGCCACTTCATCGCGACCACGGCCCGGGGCTTGATGGAGAACTACCGCAACTGAGTTGCCAATGGAGGGCGCACTTGACGTTCTCTGGATGTGAAACAAAAATTGTACAACAGGGTACAACTTACAAGGTGGGCGTTCTGCTTTTTACTCACTAATCACAGAATTTCTGGGCTATTGGTGTACTTTAATTTGTGATTTAACCATAGAGCAAGGAACAGAAACTCAGATGTTTTTCAGACTGGTCTCATATGGTTTGTCCAGGTGAACATAACACTGATAAATTATAAATGATTTCTGTCCTGTGAAGCGCTAGTTCTCATGGTTCTTGGGGTAGAAAATGATCTGAGTCACATACTAGCCTAGTTCCTCGTTCTTTCTTCGACGTTTGATACTCAACGTGTTCAATGTTGAACAAGTACATGAAGTAAACGTTTGATATTCCAACTAACCATAAGACATTCACAATGCACACCCCTGACATGCCTGAAACTAGTAGCTATGCAAAAGGGAAAAACACACTTTGTCACCATACACACCATTGGCATTACCAGTGTTCACGTGCACAACATGCATGTCGGCCTACTCAAACGACGTATGACCCAGTATACGAATGCCAGTAATTGCTTCCTACAGTGGCCTAGTAATTACCCATCAGAAAGCAGAACATGTCAAGACAGGTTCAATTTAGGAGAGAGAAAAACCAAGTCGTTAACTTAAAAAACATATGCCACATGCATAGGGTTTGTGCACAGGGTGTCAAGTGGGTCCATCAAAACTATTTCAGTCAATCGATACAATATAAATCAATCCATGCCCTGGCTCTAAACTTCTTTTTTTTCAAAATGCCTCTGTGCACTTTAGCAACCCCGTTGGCCGTTGCCTCCATTTCAACCAGGTCAAAGGCAGATTTCCACGGTCAAAATAGCTTTGGCGGAAGTCTTGTCAGCGAAGAGCTCGCAAACCAGAGTGGGAAAGTGACTGCATCAAACCACACTTTTCTCAAAGTGAAATAAAACACCCAAACCCCATGTAATCCAGGGCACGGGGTTCATGGAGGCCTGTTACAAGCAGATTCAATTGAAAAGCAACTGTATCTTACAACAATTCAAAAGTATTGTTCTCCTCTTAAATGTTGCTAAATCGTGGCTGGAGAAGCCCCTAGACTAGCTCAGTGCATTTGTAGTATAAATGAAGGCACTCTCCGACCAGGGCTACTCCTAGACGCCTGAAGCTATTATAGTGATTATAATGTACAATTTTGTGCGTTACTTCAACTGATTTATGGTTTGTTCATCAATGATCTGCCATTTGGCACAACCGATTACATGTATTCAGATTCAATCAAATTGAAGGTCGAATATTCAAATAGTGAATTATTCGAATTGACTCAGCCCTAGAATTTGGGACCGAGAAATGTTTCCAATTGTGTATGGAAACTCTAAGAAAGGTTTCTTGGCCTCCCATAGACTTTGTTTTCAATCATCAGGATGCACCATTCTCTCCATTTTAGTGTCTGAATTGCACGTTGCGGCATGGCTTTGTTCGCTCTGATCATTTAAATGACGAAAAACGTTTGTGTCCCAAGGGCTTGTTGTCACCTTAAAGAACGTTAGACTGTATCTGAGTTTGTTGTCTAGAGCTCGGTCTAGGCCTCCATGACATTGGAAATACGCGAAGACATACAGACTATAAACCTAGCCGTAGCTCTGGCAACCTGTTTGCGACATGACTGCGGTAACAGCGGTCAGCAGTGCCGCTCAGGATGGATTGTGACAGTTCTGTGCAGCTCGACATCCACATGCCCCATGTGCTGTTTCATTAAATAAGTATGATTAACTGCAGATACCTGTAGGGCTGAATCACTCATATCTGGTTACTTGACTTTAAATCTCTGAAACCCAAGAAAACTTTTATGGATTTGATGTTTATATCTCTAGATCGAATAACTGCAGGCGGAACCCCTTTATGATGTCAGTTTGCATTAGATTGGCAACCCCCTTTGAGTGATGAGCGGAGCTTAATCACCATGGAGATGTTAAACAGGCTGAAGAGCACCGTCGAGGGTTTGATTGGTAACCCTGTGGTCAGTCAGTATGACATCACAGCAGGGCAGATTGCCAGTGGCGGGCTGGCCTGTCTGTGGAAAATCTATCACGGGGTCAAGCGATCGACCAAGCAGGTACGTTGTAGCTTTTGGCAAAATTACTCCTGACATTGGGGTTGGCTCTTAACACTGCCTCAATTTCTGAGATTTCTGACTTAATGTAGAATCATAAATAGATAGTTGAACTTTGCCCCGCTTTTGTGTTGTACATTTCAGAAATCTGTAAAAATTGCTGACAAATTTACAGTAAAGGAAAGTCAACTTCTTTAATTAAATAACCAATTCTCTTCCATAGCGTGACAAAGTGTACTCTCAGAGACATCATTCTGGTGAATTTGTCTTCATTTCTCCTCAGGAGGCTGCAATCTTTGTCTTTGAAAAGAAACTCCTGGATCGCTTTTACAAGAAAGACAGAGAGGCGGTCTTGGAAGTTTTGCGAAGGGGCCCCACCCAGCTGACCCGACTCAGACACCCCTGTTTATTGACCGTCCAAACCCCAATGGAAGAGTCAAGGTATACTTGTTTTTCTTGGGACTTTTCTCTAGATTTAAGAAACATGTGAAGTCCAGAACCTTGATTGGATATTTTTAACCCTAACAGTCCTCAATCCTCCAACAGGTGAAGGATTGAGGACTGTTAGGGATTGCCAGGATCCTTATACTCACTGTTTTTACAGAATGGGTTCTGGCATATCTCATTTCAGTTTGCAAGATGGTAAATATATTTTAGTCATCATCTTTGGGTAAATTTAGGCTAAAAGGCCTCGGGAGTTACGAGAAACATGATTTTTTTTCTGTCACATTTTCCCCCCCGTCCAAATGGCAGAGACAGCCTGGCTTTTGCAACCGAGCCGGTGTTTGCAAGTCTGGCCAACATCCTCGGCCGCCATGACAACCTGAGCCCGGTCCCCGAGAACATCAAGGGTCACGAGTTGTATGAGGTTGAGATCAAGTACGGACTCCTCCAGGTGAGTGGCTCAATAAGAAAGGCCTGTTTCCATGGCTGTTGCCATGATGCTTGTCATATTAACCCTAACCCCCCCCCCCAAGGGTTGCTGGCCCTAACCTTCCCCATTCACACAAAGTTAAACACCCATATGGGACT
>NW_019091372.1:532029-616780 GCF_001949145.1 Acanthaster planci
GTCAATCTTTCACCCAATGAAATTATTCTTTCCATTACAAGAACGTCAAACATTCAATATTTTTCACATCCACCTCTCCTCCTCAGGTTTTATAAAAGTATTACACAGGATCGTAACTATAGGGGCACAGGATGCCTATTCCCCCCTGGGTGCCGCTCCTCCCTCCCTTGAATAGCTCCGTTGAGTTTATCTAGCTATGCAACTAGCTTATTTCCTCGTGGTGCCCCCCTTGAAAAATATATGCACCCCCGGCTGCCCCCCAGAAAGTTGCCCCTAGTTACGCCTCTGTTATTACGGCATTGAGAATTAGAGCTTTCCTCCGACTTTTGAGCGAACCTGTGGAACGTGTTTACCCATGCAGGTGATGCTGATCTTCATGCAGAGGATGGACATGCTGTTGACCAAGACACCTCCAGACGATATCAAAAACCACGTCCTACCTCTGGTCTACCGAGCACTAGAGGCACCTGCTCCACAGATACAGGTGAGACTCTGGTACAAGCCAAGCCGTCAAGTGAGCAGATCAAGGGCTGGTTAATGGTTTACCGACAGGCAGACAGACAAACTTTTTCCTGAGGACAAGAGAACACCAAAAGCTATAACTTTCATATACTAAATCCAAGAGGCACCCTTAGCCGTGATACAAGTTAAATTAGACTGGGAACATCTTCATTAGCTTGCCAGTAGGCGGACCGACAAACGTACCCAAGTACCAAAGGAACACATCTGAAACAATGCCTTGCCTCTTATCTGCTAGTGCCCTCGAGCTTCCCTTGCAGCAGAGTACAACTAAAGCTGTACCTAAACAAACTGAGGATGACAGAACCACAGACAGATAGACAGACAGACGGACTGACAAACCAACCCAGACACCTGAGGACGATGCCCGAAACCTTCCATCCAGGGGAGTGATGTATCCCCATCAAAGCTTAACACGCAGACGAACGCTCCGGATCCAGATAATCTCGTTTACGTTGTCGTCGTCTTTTTTGCCCCTCTAGGAACTTTGTCTGACTATCCTCCCCACCTTTGCCAGTTTGATTGACCAGGCTTCCATGAAACATGCCATCATGCCTCGCATTAAGAAGTTGTGTCTGGAAACTGACCGCTTATCAGTAAGTAGAGCTCGGTCTGTCTGTCGAAGCTATTCACATGATCTGAGGCCATGTCCAACTTACATGGCCATGAGTCTGTGGTTACGGCTGCAGCCTCTTTTCATAGATTTGTGCGTAATTTCAAGCCACTGCCAAGTGATTCAGGTATGGTCTGTGTCTGACAAAACCAAACTTGATGCACAATAAGACATCTTGGCCAAATGACCCTTTGCCTTGACTGTGGCACTCTCAGTGTCAGATTATTGCCCTTCGGGGTGAGTATAATATGCACTATTGCCCCCGTGACCATTCAATAAACATAATACTGTTTTCTTTCAGCAGTCTTTTTTTATACTTTTTTCCATTGTCTGATTCTTGAAGTGGATTCTTGAAGTGGATCTGGATTTCTGTTTTGAATATTCATGGTGTCATTTTCTGAAGGAGGCATTTTTTCGTCGGTAACAAATTTTTTGTTTTTCAGTCTCGCGTGGGGTCTCTTGTCTGCACGGGCAAGTTGATGGACCACATGGATAAATGGTTCGTTATCGACGAGGTGCTACCAATGGTCATGGCAATTCCTTCCAGAGAACCTGCAGTTCTCATGGGCATGTTGGGTAATTATGCAAGTATTTTATGAATATTCATGACCTTGTGGCCGATCTTTGTTCATTTAGGAGTTGTTTGTGATTGAGATAGCAGCTTGGATTGTATGCTGAATTGCCTTCTATCTTGTCCTGTGGATACACATTTTGCGTGAATACATTTTCATATATTGGCAGAATCAGAACTAATCATGAGTCATAAGTTGGTAGTTTTATCTCTGAGACTTGAAGCATTTGATCTTGGAAAGGTCTTCAAATTCAGATATTTTTCATCAGTCATCCGTACATGAAATTAAGACTGGAAATTTCACGTGCAACGCTGGAACATTTTGTAGATGTCATATCTGCATGCTCTGGCATCTTTTAGGGATCGTCAAGTTGGCCATTAGCCACAAGAAGTTGGGTGTGACGAAGGAACTCGCTGCTACCAAGTTGCTTCCGTTCCTCTTCCCGCTCTGTATCGATAATAACCTCAACTTGAATCAGGTCAGAAAACTTGACAATATATCCCAAGGGGTGGCTACTTGGAGCGTCCCTTTTTTTTGGTAAACAGGGATAATATCCAGACATTTTTTAGAGTTGTGAATGACGTTCAAACTGCTGCCACCAACCACTCTTGCTCCAACCATCATCTCAACCCCATGTCAAGATTTTTGCTCTTTTGTCTGTGCATTGAAGCACCTCATCGACACCAGTCACTTTAAAACTTTTCCATTTCCCCGACGAGCAGTAAAACCCCTGGTCAAACATTTGTAAGAGCTTGGCCCTTTGAGGTACCCTTGCAATCTCTGGCTGCTCCCGGATTGAGCAAAATATCTTGCCTAGGGACGCAAAAAGAAAATTCCCACAAGGATGCGTATATTCCCAGGACCTTCTTGGCTTCTTAGCACCCAGTAATAGCCACGTAATTAAAGAAGCATCAGGATTCTCTCTAGTTTTTGTCTGTGTGTTTTTTTTGGGGGGGGGGATGCAGTTCAACGCTTTTATGTCTGTGATCAAAGAACTCCTCCGTCACGTGGAAAGTGAACAACGCGGGAAACTGGAGCAACTCAACTCAATGCAAGAAGAGCAAAAGTAAGTATGCTTGTCCATGCCTGAAAAACTTGGTGATTTACTTTCACTGCACTTCAGGGTTTTGTCCCTGTAGCCTCTTGTTTAGTGTGAGACAGTGGCATATCTCGGGGAGGGGGGAGTTACTCCTGGAGACAAGGTTAACACGGTTTGGGAACCTCCATTGAAAGAAAAAAACAAACTCTTAGCCACATCACTTGTTTCTGTTCTCGGTCTGACAAACTCACTTGTCATCTGAGCTCATTCTGTTCAGAAAAAAATTTCTAGACATTAGGTGCAAACTGCCCTCTTTGAATGAATGGAATATGCATTTCACATTGTGTGGATTACTGCATCAAATGTCGTGCATCGTCGCAGTGATCAGTGGTAACATAACTCCATGACCACAGTAAAGATATGGAGGTAGATTTGCAATATAATCTGCATCTGTGTCTTTCATTCCTTCATCCTAGAACATCCATTGATTTCAACCAAAGGCTCCAGCATCAGACCAAGGCAGAGGAGAATCCTTTTGCAACAATGGGAATCAGTAACAGCGCCGGCCAGACCGGATCCATGGTAAGTTTCACTCAACCAGTCGCTCGCTTTCCTTTCGTTTAAAGGCTTTCCAAAAACCTTGAATGCCAACAAAATGCATTGCTTGTGATGAACACCTTTAGACAATTCTTGGAAGAAAAACGCGAAAGTCACATAATTCTGTGATTTGACATTTTGAAAACCGAGTTCAGACCAATTCATGTGACTATTTGCTAAGTGAAAAAGTGGATTTTTTTTTTCTGTTCATCTTTAACCGTTATTTTTGTCCATGTCAGATGGATGACATGTTCAAGACGTTTGGTCTGAGTGAGTACCTTGGTGACGCCAGCAACAAAGTTGAGGCAATCAATCGTGGAACCAGTCCCAGCAGCTCCAAACCGGGCCAAACCAGTTCCCCCTCTTCCTCTTCCTCCCCATCGTCATCAACGGCCACGAAATACAAACAGCCGACCCAGGTATCACTGACGATGGAGGAGAAGCAGAGAATTCTCAGTGAGCAGGAATTTCAAGAGAGGGCAAAGAAGCAGAAGCCATTAACGGCTGGAGGAAAGACTAAGACACCAGAGCCGAAACCACAGTCCAAGGATTTGTCTGGCACACTGCTTGACTCATCACTGAACTCAAAACCTAACTACAGTCTGACTGCTACAAACTTGACAGCGGGTGGCTTAGGCTCAAATGCAGCCGCTCTTTCGTTCGGCATTAGCAGCAGTGGGGGAGGCCAGACATGGGGTATGAATTCCTCAATTGGATCTGGAGGGACTGGAATAAAGACTAGTCAGGCTTCTCTTGGAAGTGGAGCAGTTGGGACAGGTTTTGGAGGAATGGCCAACAGCCAGTCATCAGTGGCTCAAAAACCTAACATGGCTGCCTTGGATAACCTGCTTGGACCTTCTCAGAAGCCAAAACAGACGCTAAATCAAATGGCACCCAAATCATCAACAGGAGCACAAGGCATGATGGGATCCCATCGCATGGTTGGAAACCAAAGCATAACGGGAAAGCAAAGCATGACGGGATATCCAGGCATGATGGGAAATCCAGGCACGATGGGAAATCTGAGCATGATGGGAAGTCAGGGCATGACGGGAAACCAGGGCATAACAGGAAACCAGAGCATGGTGGGAAATCCAGGCATGATGGGAAATCAAAGCATGATGGGAAATCAAAGCATGATGGCAAACCAAGCCATGGTGGGGAACCAAGCTGGAATGGGCGGCACACAGAGATTTTTGGGAGGCAACCAGGGTATGATAGGTAGACCATCCCAAGGCATGATGGGAAGCTCCCAGAGTTCCATGGCAGGACAGCAAGGCATGATGGGAGGATTTGACCCACTGGCTGGTAGTAGCCAGCCAGGAAAAACACAGCAGCAGAGATCTGACAATTTGATGGGGTTCTTGGGATGAAGATTGATTTGATATGACATGTACTTAACCAATGATGACCTGTCATCCCACTAAGATTGTCGGAGCAGAACATTCCACTGTTAATTTGCTTGATAATTTTAGCAATACCTCCCTGGAAAACTTCATTTGCATAGTCTATTTTACGTTTGTAGCCAATAGTTATGTAATGTTGATATTCATTTGGATAGGCTGGAAGACTGGATTTACTCCGATTTAGTCCTGTAATATTTTCACAAAGTTTTATTTATGGAAATTTTATTGCCAATACTTCTGGTGTTGACAGCAAACAAATGGTGGACTTTAGTTTACAGACACAGGTTGCAGTGAGAGACGGTACATAAATTAATCTCACATTCACTGTTTGCACAGCCATCTTGCTACTGGTGCTTTCGTATCCACATTAGTCTCCATTCTAGGCTGACTTTTCTTTAGTGTTAGCTTGCTACTGTGTAGATTTTAACATGGTTGCAAGTTGCCCAAATGACATGGTAAGTGCGCAAAGGAATTTTCAGTTAGCATCAAAATGCTTTGTAACTAAAACCTCAAATATTGCTGTCCTTTTATAGTTTTACAGTTTTCAGTCAGTTACGGCAGATTTGAATGGAGTCTACTCTTTGTTTGCCTTACAAGCAAAGGTCACTGGCACAGTTTTTGATTAACAATGTACCCTTTCATAGTCATGGATTGATACCTTGCATAATGTACTGCAAGTCTTTCTGAACAAGTCCATTCAGCTCTGGTCTGTTGAAACATTTCAAGAATCTCGCCCAAATCCAACTTTGTCACATTTGCAAACTGGCTGTATCGTTTTGTAGAGCCATATAAGTGTTCTTATGTATTTGAAGTCTTTTTGTTTGACTTGTTACATATAAAAATTTGAAAGTCATGCATGCCTTATTTTGATCATGATTGTTGCATGCTGCCAAAGTCCAGTGTCTGCATGATAAGTGGGCATATAGTCCATTAATTTGCCACCAGTTTGTAGATGCCTCCTCTGTAGGTACTCAGTTGTGGTCAGGGCTAAAGGCTGATTGTAGGCTGACCCGTAAGACATATTGGACAGTACACAAAGACAACTCAGAGGCATATTCAAGAGGGGGGGACTTGCCACATCTTGTTTTATTTTACTGTTATTACGCGTATTTGTTCATTTAGGAATTGAAAGCAGTTACAATCTATAAACAAGGGGGATAGAATTCTTTTACGGATGAAATATAAAAATAATTTCCATTTTTATTCCCTCCCCCCAACTCAGGACGTGGATACACCAAGAAAAATGTCGAAAACCATTATTTCTACCCACCGTTTGCATGCATCTAAGGGAAAATAATTCTACACCGCTTGTTCCGTCCAACAGTGAGGTGTTCCATATCGCAACATTTAATGTTATTAAAATGTGATTTGCACGATTAGTAATATACATGTTGATGTATTTAGTTTATTCAATATTGCGCCTATTATGTACTGCAATACATAATTTGTAGATATTCTCCACCCATTTTTTAATTTTATTTTATTTCTTTTTTACCCTGGGGAGACCTGTCAGTGTCAAGCACTGTTTTCCACAGGTGCCCAGCAATTATAATCATTACAGATTTATTCAGATTAGTTATGACATACTCGCCAAATAATTAAAAGTCCAACAGTACACAGCACTAAAAACAAAATACAAAAAATTTTAAGGCACACATATAATAAAAAAACAGACATTGAGAAGTTTGCACAGGAACTAACAAAAACATCAAAACAAAACTTCAAAAACAACAAAAACCAGGCTTACGAATTGTTGTGTTAATATATTTGTATTTGCATCAATCAGTGGGTTACCTGATAGTCACTACTCAGTACTATTAATGTGGAGGAACATTAATCTTTACATTAAGCATAAATTGGTGTTTAATTATGTCATTAATTTTCAAACTGTGCAATTATGATGTAACACAAAAAGCAAAAAGGTGAGTAAATATTGCAATTTTGAATGAATTTGTTGTGGGGTAGTTTTATTTGTATTTAAGATGTTCTTAAATTGTTTGTTCGGTTTCTGACCTTTATTGTTTAAATCTGGATCAGGCCAAATTAAAGTCGATTTTGGGTGGTTTAGATGCTACTGGAGAACGGCGGGTGATGGCTAATACTCGAGCTTTGCAGTAAATAAGCATAATGAAGTTAATCGCTTTGTGATTTTACTATGAAAAGGGTTTGTCCTGTGACGCACTATCAATGCGTCAAAAATTAAGAGACATTTGTCAGCCCCTAGTTTTCCCAGGGACGGGCCAAATGTTCAACTACTGTACAATGTTCACGCAATCGAATTCCAAAATAAACCATAAAACATCGTGACAGGTGCCATGAGGCCACGGAGGTGGAAACAGGCGAATCCATAAAGTTTGAGAGGGGTGGTCTTTTAGAGATGCTTACTCCAGTATAAAGTTGTGTCTTGTCTAATTGACAAAAAGTTATCTGAAGTTCTTGAAGGATATTACTGTTCCATTCAGAACTATGGGAATAATTTGATTACCGTTCAGTACTCTCAGTACCATATGGAGAGAATAAAATATCCTATTTGAATAGGGTGTTCCACTCGAGCTTGCCTTGCATAATGGCGATGCATGTTTGTCTGCGTTGGCCTGTTTTTTTATGTACAATGTACACGTACATGTTCATGAGCAAACCGTTATCAAGCTAGCATTGTGTGGGATGTTTTTGGCCAGCGAAGCCGGTGAGATTGCTTGAAAAAGGGCAATTGCTCATTGTAAATGTCGTCAAATCACTAAAAGAGTATCAGGATGCAGTTCGTCAGATGTTGGCCTTACTCACGATGGTCGTCGTTTGTGTCCTATCACCGGAGAAAACTTTTACCAGCTCTGGGAACTGGCCCGGAAAATTGGTCTGTCCCGTCTGTCTGGAGTGGAAAAAAGTCCCAGGGCATTGTCACGGCAGCGGGGTGCTGCGCACAGCAACACCACCAGGAGGAGCATACGGCCAACCATGCCAACCCCAGTGAGAATTCACGGTGGACTTACGATGAGGTATATCGGAGGTCGCTCCACGAACCAGAGGAATTTTGGCAGGAGCAGGCTGAGAGAATTACGTGGTTCAAAAAGTGGGACCGGGTGTTGGACAACAGCCGATTGCCTTTTACTAAATGGTAACTTAATTGTTACTCGAGGTGTTCTCATTTTATCATGTTCCATCCGTGTAGCTTAGGCCAACGCAAGTGTCATTCCTATAACTTCTCACTGAAATATTGGTTTCTTTGGCCAGGTTCCTTGGTGGAGAGACAAACATCTGCTACAATGCAGTCGACAGACACGTGGATTCGGGCCACGGTGACCAGACAGCCATCATTTATGACAGTCCGGTGTCAAACACAGTACAGAAGATAACCTACAAAGAACTCCAGGAAGAAGTAGGCATATTTTTTGGCTCATTACACAACTAAGGTTGCTTGTGAAACTCTAAATATTGTGTTGGGCCATGGAGATTCCTCCATGGTTCCTCCTTCCGTGGTTGGGCTAAGTTGCATAGGTTAAGATGTCCATATCCAACCGTCATGAATTCCCCGCAGCAGTAAACTCTGTGCCCCCTTCTGTTTGCCACTAAGCTTGGAAAAAACTAAAACTCTCCCAGGAAAGATGTTTCATACCAGAATGTGTATGCTTTTACACAAGTAGAAAGTCCTGTAGTTGCCATTTATTGAGTTAATGCAACTTTGACTGGAGTCAGACTCAAGTCGCAATTACGATTTTTTATTTGACTTTTAACTACCAGCTTTGACAATATGACTTGACTTGGACACAAGGACTTGCTGCCAATTCTAGCAGATGTAGAGCTCTTTCGGGAGGGTTGACTGCTGATCTTTATGCTGCCATGCTTGGGTTTATAAAAGATATCCAGGCATATAAAATGGTGCACATTAAGTTTTAAATGGGAACTAAATATTTACATTTATATACATGTACGTGTGTAGGTGGCCAAGTTGGCCGAGGTGTTTGTCAAATTGGGTGTGAAATACGGTGATCGTATTGTCATCTACATGCCGATGATACCCCAGGCTGTCATAACCATGCTGGCTTCGGCGCGGGTCGGAGCAATCCACGTACTGGTGTTTGGTGGATTTGCTTCTAGAGAGCTTGGCGTGAGGATAAACCACGCTAAGGTGAGTGTAGCTAATGATACTTGCAGATACTAGACCTGTTCTGATGCTTTGGATTTTTGAAGAAATTCACATTGTGCCAAAACATGAGTAGACGGTCCCTGCCAGAAATGACATTGAAGGAAATTTTAGTTCTGACCTGTGACATCCATGTTTACAAAATTTAACCAAACCCAATTTCAATAATTTCAATGATCTGACAGTACATGTACTTGGGCTGCAAATGTTCTTGGCCCTTTTTTGTGTTACAGCATTCCATGAATTAAAGTTTTCACTAAAGATTGCGTTATTTTAAAGGTAGTACGATAATTTTTAATTCTTATTCATCGTTTGAGAAGAATCAGTCACTTTTAAAGACAGGCGATCAGTTTTTGAGAGTTGTTTATTTTTCCAGCCCAAGTTGGTGGTTTCTGCGTCCTGTGGTATCGAGCCAAACCGCATCGTTGACTACAAGGAACTCTTAAACAAGGCCATCAACCTCAGTGACCACAAACCAGAACGCTGCATCATCTACAACAGACCAGATGTAAGCATCCATCTCACATTAGCCCTAACCCCCAAGGGTTGCTGGCCCTAACCTTCCCCATTCACACAAAGTTAAACAGACTTTGTGCACAGAGGCTGTTGGACTTCGGTTTTCTGGGGTATGCCGAACCCAATGCAAAAGCCAGCTGTTATGGGCCTACCAGACCTATCCCCACAGAATTAAACACTTTACTGCTGTTTAATTCCGTGTGGTTGGGGAAGGTTAGGGTTAAAAGATATTGGATGACAGTGTAAGGAAGTTGGCTTGGGTTGGACTCAAACCCACCATACCACTAATAGGTCACTGTCCTGCATTCTGGTGATGACTAAGTTAATTCTACTCTAGGATGCTATACTCTTTGCCAATTTTAGGCCTGAATTCTTTATACCAGATTCAATTTGACCTTGGTTTCTCGTCTCTGGTGTGCATTTAGGGTGAATTGATGTATGGTTGAACGATGTTGGACAGAACAAAACTCAAAAATACTGAAAAACTTGGAGAGTGTACACAAAATGCTAGGTTACTGAGGTTGAGGAGCTCCCGTGCAGTAATCACTAGCTGATGGCAAGCTTAACATCAACTTAATTTACTTTTGACAATACTAATCAACGATATAAACCAAGGTTTCATCAAGAACGACTTGTGATTGTTACACTGTAAGCCTAAAAGACAGATGACTAGTTTTAAATCTAGCAAGAGAGCCTTTGACCTAAAGCTGGAAGCCAGAAGGTCTCGATTGGGATTCGAACCCAAATCACCTTGATGGATAGTAAAGTAGAACTCTACTCCTTTCCCACCTCAACACGGCTTCTTTGCAACTTCTTGTTAAGTGTCGTTTGTTCAACCCCTTTTCTTCAGTTTCATCCCGTCGATTTGATTGCTGATCGCGACCTCTGTTGGCATGAAGCCATGGGGCGTGCCAGGGGCCACGATTGTGTCCCTGTCCAGGCCACAGATCCTGTCTACCTGTTGTACACCTCGGGAACAACGGGCCAACCTAAGGTAAAGCTCAGCTCAAAGTTACTCAAGAAAGAAGGTCTAATTGTGACTGCACTTGTAAATTTGAAATCAAAATTTGGATGACATATAATGTCTACTGGTCAAGTGGTCAGTGTAGTTTTTCTTTTGTAGTATTTTTTCAGGGTATATGAAAAATTGTATGGAATTGTGGACGCTGGAGCAGTAGGGTTAAAGCAAAATCTTTGAACTTGTGAAAACTATTAAGATATACATGTACGGATTCAGAAAGTTTGATGAAAACTTTTGCTGTGCAAAATCTTTCTGTGTCATGCTTCTTTTACACTGTGAACGGCCTGAAAGTGATTTCTCTACAAAAATGAAAATGTGCTTAGGGTGGATGTGATATTGAACCTAGAATGTGATTTGGCAGGGATTACCCAAAATCACATTCCAGCCAGAAATCACATCCAGGATTATGTTGTTAAAGTCTAACTTTAGCTACGCAGGTCGGCGCCGGTTTGGGATCTCCACCACAACGTTCTACCATCCAGCACTAAGCTTGATGAAACAGCCCATTGACCGGCTCGAAAATCCTTAAAAATCTCAGAAAACCTTTAGTCTCTATGAAAATTTCAGAACGTTTACCTGGAGGAATTAAAAAATTGAACTCTTTCACTTCGGAAAGAAAAACTCAGTGAAAAAGCAATCTACAGTCCCCTTTAGAGGGCCCCTGGACCCCTGGCCGTGACCAGTGAGACTCTGGTCGCTTCGCTCCTTCCGTTCACCATTACTAGATTGTTCTGCACTAAGATTTGACTGGCTATAACGCTGACTTAGATCTGATTTTAGACTTTTCTTGTATGTGATTTCTGACTGGGATGTGATTTTGGTTGTGTGGATACGATGTTGGATTGGAATATCTTCACTAAAATCATATCCAGGCAAGTCACCTTTCCAGTTTTGTCAGGAAATCACATTTAGACTGTTGACAGTGTTGTATCAAGCTTACATTGCTGTCGGACTGTTCATTCATGTAGCGGTGCACAGTTGTACATAAAGGTGCAAAGCACAATGGCACAGTTGCATTTGTTTCCTTTGTGAACAATTGCTATGTGTCCCAGCCTTGACATCAGTGGGCAGGAGGGAATCTGTTGCCTTGACGACTATTGTTCATTGATTGATCAGATGGTAGATGTGCCAAACAGGCCATGTGAAATCATGCCAGCCTTGATTTGCAGTTACAGCATTCTTAGAATCTGTTGGAGAGGGAAATGGATCACATTGAATTTTGACAGTGGATTTTATTTTTGACTGTCCAAAAATAAAATCTGGAGAATTGTCTGAGTTTGTGAACACCAGCAACAGCTTTGGCTTTTGTTTTAATTTACTAATTGCTAGCTAGAATCTGTAACTTTGGTTTCGAACATGAAAAATTTGAGAAGGTTTCTTGTGTCTTACAATACTGTTTAATCTTCAGTTTCATGAATTTTGTCATATGCAGAGATGCCTGTAATTAATAACTACTGCTGTGCTGAATTATAATATACAATGCATATGAGACAAATCAGTTTACTTTCTAGCATCTTGACAAAGGAACAAACCAAACTTTAGAGAAGTTTCTGTTTAACACCTAAAGAAATATGGACCCTTACCAATCATAAAACTTTGAGAGAAAAATGTTTGGTGAATGCTTTACACAAGATGTGGTGATTAGAAATTGTCAGTGTTCCGGGTTGGATCTTTTCATAGAATCAATGAAACAATACTCTTTGGTTTCTGAAGTTCTGTGGTCATTCCTGCAGGCTATTGTCAGGCCCAGCGGCAGCCACGCTGTGGTCCTGAACTGGTCAATGAAGAGCCTTTATGGGATTAATCCTGGAGAGGTAAGGAGATTTAATTAGGCACCTCATGCATATTAATGAGCCAGTCTGCTGATTTCATTGGCCTGCATTCTATCAGGGTGTAGTCTCCTGTGTAAAATTGATGTAGGGGGGTGTTCCTTGAAAAAAGATGTGAGATACAGTCTACTTAGATTTGGTGTAATGTACAGGGTTGTGTGTTCAAGGTGTAAGAAAATACAGATTCCATCATTTTGCTGATTTTTAGATTATTTAAGCTTCAAAAGTAGCATGCCATCACAATGTGGGAATCAGGCCCAGTTGTACGTGTGTGCTAAGGCAGAATATCACAAAACAGGAAACCTTTGTGGCTAAAATTGATACTGTTTAACCCACCAGAGCTTTCCTCAGACTGGATTACTAGAAATAACTTTATTCTTCAATTTTTTTTTTCTTTTTATTCGACAACCAGACTTGGTGGGCGGCCTCTGACCTTGGCTGGGTCGTAGGTCATTCCTACATTTGCTGGGCACCATTGCTGACCAGATGCCAGACCATTGTCTACGAGGTGAGAAGGAGGGGTAACAGGCTTGGACTGATGTCGTGGGGGGGGGGGCGCACTGGTGAAGAACAAAGCCTCATGTCCGAAACAGGCATTGCTGGCTGTGGCTGTGGCTGTTCATCATTGCATGCCAATAGCAGAGCCATAGCCACATATCAGATTGAGATAAGGCCAAACAATGTGAATATTGGCTGAGAACACGTTATTATGCATATACATGAGATGGCGTCATGGCTGGTAACCTGCCTTTGCTAATTTTCTGCGCTCAGCAAATTTCTTACACTCTGCAGAGTCACATGAAATTGTCCATCTACTCTACGTAACCGCCGCCAAGGCTTTACACAGGTGTTTATCTGATGTACAGGGTAAGCCTGTCGGCACCCCAGACCCGGGTGCTTTCTTCCGCGTTCTTCAGCAGCATGACGTGACTGGGATGTTCGTGGCACCCACGGCCCTGAGAGCCATTATGAAGGAAGACAAGACTGGGGAATATGCCAAGAAATACCCCTTGACCAAGTAAGCGTCCTCAAAATTGTGAAAAATGACTTCCAAGGAGTGGGGGAATTTTAAGGTCAAGGCTAGTTTTAAATGTTAACCAATGCGTTAACCCCCTGTTTGTTAAAACAACCAAAAAAAACTTGAAATCCCAGGTAAGGGTAAGTTAATGTAGGTTTCAGCCCTCGGACATTTTGTTGAAAGCCTGGTATGATACCTGCACTGGCAAGCAGAAGGTCCTGGGTTCGAATCCCACTCAAATATGAGCTTGCTACAGTGTTGCCCTTAAGTTCCTGGAATGCAAAGAGCAAACAGTATTTAGATTGTCACTAGAATGAAAGGAGAGACTTCGCATTGAAATGCAGGCAGGGATGCATTCAAATCTGAAGGCTTATCAGCACAGGTGCAAGATTCGTGACTGTGTCTCAGCCCTCTTTGCCAATGAGGGCACTCTCCCACGCGCAGTCTATAAGTTCAGCCTATCTTTACGTAGGCCCCGCTCATTACCACCTGCTTGTCTTGTGATGCTCAGATTCCGCCTCCTGTTTGTGGCTGGGGAACACTGCGATCAGGAAACTATGCACTGGTGCAAAGAAATTTTCAAATCGCCAGTACTTGACAACTGGTGGCAGACAGGTACGTGACCAGCTTTCAAATTGGGGGAATTAATTTGGATTGAGTTTTCTCTGTGTTTATTTTAAAGTTTCATGTGATATTGGCAGTTGTTTACAATTTGGGCAAGTGTGTGGGTGTTGGCACTAGTGCACCTGTACCAGGCAGGAAATTGGCCTTCAAAAAGTGGTTACCTTTCAGGGAATGCTGTTCCCTCGGTAGAAAATGATGCTTGTCAAATTCTCTCATTCTGTTGGTTTTTCTTTTTAGCAAAAGTTCAGTCAGGCCAAGTCCTTTCAAAATCTTATTGTGTATTCTCAGAAAAAAAACGTGTATCCGCTAATGTTGAATGTTAACATTTGTATTCACAGAGACGGGTTGGGCCATCACAGCTTCCCCTGTGGGGCTGGGGACAGACTTGCATCCTCCTCACGGCGTCACGGGCAAACCGGTGCCAGGCTGGAATGGTAAGTCTTGACTGATAGAAAGAGGTGAACTGGATGACAACACTTTTCAACCAGTCAGATTCTGGATTCATAATTTTTTTTTTTGGTTTTGTTTCATTTTCCAACTTGTAGTTAAAGTTTTGAATGAGAAGGGTGAAGAGGCAAAAGTTGGTGAGCTAGGAAGAATCACAGTCAGGTGAGTTTGTCACGAGTTTCATCTTTATTACTCGTTTGAGTGGAATTATGAGAAGCAAACCCACTCAGGTTTTTTTTTTTTCTTGGGATATTTCTCACAGACTGCCACTTCCTCCAGGTGCCATCAACACCCTCTGGGAAAATGATGAGCGATATGAAAGCCTCTACTTCCAGCGTTACCCGGTCAGTTGGTGCAGATTTCATTAGCTTTGCGCGTGAACTGCTGAGGGCGCTATTCGACCTACCATTTTATTGAGCCCAATTACAGTATAATTATTGCAGTGGACAGGGAAAGGGGCTTTTCCAAATGTCATCTCTGTCACAATTTCATGGCTAATCATCACATTGGAAATGCTTCTGTACTTTTAATAACCTTGTGCCCAGGGTTACTATGACACCATGGATGCTGGAATCCGAACAGAAGAAGGCTACATCTCGGTCCAGTCGCGTGCCGATGATGTCATCAATGTGGCTGGTCATCGCATCGCCTCATCTGCCATTGAAGAGGTGGGCACCTTTGCTCTTGTGCATGACCAGACGAGGGCAGTGTTTCACTTGATACCCAGTGTTGGTTTCAAAAGCTTTTTGAGTAAGCTGGTGACAAATGGCTGCATTGTATTCCCTTGTCAGAAAGTAACAAAACATTCACAATTCACCAATGAATATGTAAATAATTTAATATTATGCAAATCAACTTGACCTCTGCCCGGAGTTTGTAATTGCTGAAAGGGTCTGTTGCCCCCCCCCATTTTTAGTTTATTACGTGTGGTAAGTAACTCTGAAAGGTCAGTTTCTGGATTTTTTCTTTTTTTCAGGCAATTATCGACCAGGGAGACATAGTTGAGTGCGCCGTTATCCCTCTTGAGGACAAACTGAAAGGATTGGTGCCCGTGGGTCTCATTGTCCTCAAAGCAGGTGCGTTGTGGCCAGTGTTGGACCATTCTTCTGTTTTCAAATAAGTGGCTGCCATTGGTCGACTACAAATGAGGCAGCATGTAAAGATTTACAATGCAGGACTGTTTGATTCCTGACGTGATTGTTTGTACATTGGCCATTGCTTCTCTGTGATCTGTCTCGCTTGATGATCTCGCCCGTTGTAGATGTGAACAAACCCCACTCACAGATTCTCAAAGAAGTGGTGGAGGCAGTGCGTGATGGCGTGGGTCCAGTGGCCGCCTTCAAGCAGGCCTTCATTGTTAGCAAGCTGCCCAAGACGCGGTCGGGCAAAATACCCAGACAGAGTGTGGCCAACATGGCCAACGGCAAGCCCTTCGCGGTAAGCCATGAAACGTAAAAGTCAACACGGTAGATCAATTCCTAAAGATCATCCCCGTGGTAATGAGCCATTGAAAGCACTTCAAGGTCTGTAGATTTCTTTTTACCGTCAAAATCGGATATTTTTTTTCAGATCCCTCCAACCATTGAAGATGCGTCTGCCTTTGGAATGATCCGAGAAGAACTGGTCAAGAACGGCATTCTGGAGCAGCAATCAGCTTGAACTGACCCCAGTAAGTTCCTTCCAGTCCTACTCAGTTTTATGCATTTGCCACAAAAGTTATTAAAGGAGAAAGTATTAAGTGAATTGGTCAAATCCAGTTTCATCACGCACAAACTGGTTCCTGCTGGGCCCTGTTCAGTTTATCCAAGTGGGTCATTTGATAAATTTGGGGTCCAATTGTTTCCTGTCCCTGTTACGTCTGGCATATGATTTTTAATGTTTAGAATTCACTCTTGAATTTCCAAACCTGAATTAGTGCTGCAAATTACCTGCCAAACCAATAAAAATAGTTTGAAATCAATTTCAGTGCTACATCCCTTGTCAAACATGTTAGATGGTATACATGTCGGAGGGAACAGGGACGGAAAATGGCACACTTTGGGCCCCAAATTTATAGAATGACCCAAATCTCCTTATCCATTTTGGCAGAACAGATACAAAAGCAGCTTTGAAAACTATTCATATCTTGACATGTTTTACAGTACCGAATTGAAAAAGATTCATATTCACTTTTCTTCTACGTTCCACGCATTAATTTGAAAGTTATAAAATAAAACAAAATGATCGATTAACTTTTGTGAGTAGTAGAGGTTAACGGACATTCAGCAGCTGATTTGAGATGACGAAATCACAGTCCTGCAAGTAAAATGGTGGCCATTCATTTTTTTTTATTCTGTAAGTCTTGCTACAAAGATCCACATTCATCAAAATATGCACAAAGTGTCTGAGACACATGTCACGAAGTGTAACTTCTACGTTATGTTCTTCATCTTATATACAATGTGTCACTTGTGTGATGTCACTCGAGTAACATAAACGGTTTGCAAACTTGAGGGCTCAGCTGTAAATACTTGCACATCTTGGCTTCTGAAGATTATAAGCAAATAAAGTTCCATAATCCAGCTGCCTCATATTAAGTGTATTTTTAAAAACTTGTATCAGTTTTGATAATTCCTGGACGTCTCTTTGTATATTGTGCTCAAAAAATTAGGGTTACAAAGTCCATTAATTTCTCCAGTGTCATTTGCAGCTGTACAAAAGATCGCAATATCTGTGGGCAAAACACACCTTACATTAGGCAGAATTGGGGTGGGTTTTTTTTTGGGGGGGGGGCTTTTTAAGTGTAACTCCACCCACACCGTGAAACTCTGCAGTTGTCCAGGACTGTAGCAATGATATTCGAAGTACTTCAACAAAACAGAAAAAGCCTTGATAAGTAATCTTTTCTTGCAGGTATGGGGTAAATTTGTTTACATATTTTGAATTGACTATGGCTTTGTCCTTATATTTGGATTTTTAATCAGAATTTTATATCATGATCATATATTTTGAAAGTAAAACTCCATTTACTAAGACTCTTGTTTAAATGAAAATATCTTCAATAAATTTACAGCATTGCAATTTTAACAAGTGTGGTATGGTAAAATCATGACAAATTCTTAAATTTTGACACACATTTGCCAATATGTTTTTTTGGCCAAAGAATATTTCAGCAGAATAATGTGCGCACTTGATTCTTAAAAAGTTGACATAAACCGATACACCTGTAGTCAAATTTGTATTCTTTTTAAGATGCATGTAATTGATGTATGATATCTAAAACAATCTAAAACCAGAGCACTTCCGTAAACTGTTTCATACATTTATATATACAAGAGTAGAAAAGAAATAGAATATCTGCTCACCTTTTTAGAAGTTATTTGATCATAAAAGTACATTTTAAGATTCTTTTTAGCTTTCATGATATTCCCAGTACAGTGCAGCCAATAAGCAGTTGATGTATAATTTGTAATAAACTCTGCCAGAAAAAAAAAACCTATTGTATCGTAGTAAAATTAGTTTGCTTTTTCTTGTTCACCAATTGCACCAAGTATTGAGACGCAAAGTGTCTTGAGAGAATGAAAAGTTTGAGGAACATTCTCAAATTCTGTCACGATCCTGTTATCGTGTAGTTCTGTCGAATCCTGTCGAATGTCACACCCGTGATCGACTGTGACAAACTGTTCTTTTATCTTTTCATGCTGTTTGCGTGTGTCGTTAGTGTGTTTATTGTGGGGAGGGAATAAATCTGTACATGTACTGTCGTTACTGTCCAACCGGCAGAAATTGTATTAAAGCCTGCGGCAAACTGTGTGAAGTTGTCATAATTCGATGCAAATTTGATGCTTATTTAAGTCGTGGTCTATGCAAAATCAAAACGATCAGTTTACAGCTGATTTTCACTTATAGTTTTCACTAAAAGAATGGTATGCATGTTATTGTGTTCTGATATTCTTGTCAATGAATTTGTTTTTAGGGGCTATGCTCGGGATGTTGTGGATTCCTAATTTAGGGTCTGGTCCTGTATCCCCGAATATCCATGACGCGGTATGAAAGGACCAATTTAAGGTCTCTGTTCGCCCCCTGGCCGTCCTATTGGCATCACTTCATATGCCTTTTCTGGTAGAGGTGGGGGAGGAACTGCTCTCGTGTGGGGAACAAATTTACGGACCAGTTTTACCTCTCCACTGTGGGTCGTTACCGTGACCTTGTCTGGCTCTGTTCTTGCGGGAACCGCAGGCTGGGGGAGGTCTTCGTAGCAACTCCTATCGTCTATCACGGGGTGCGAAGTGGTTTTGATAGTCGGAAGAGGAAGCGCCTTCTTGGTTGGGGCCCCTTCGTGAAAAGGGAAAAAAGTGACCGATAGGTTATCGTGTACAAACTGGTCACGGAAACCTTGTCGGTTCTTCTGCAATGTCTGATTCCTGGATACCTGTCCAAGTGGGTCACAACTCCTGTGACATCATCGGTGAGGTGTTATTTCAGGAGCTTGAAGAAGCTGATCACGAGTTGAGTGTTTTTTTCTCACGCCCTTTTGGAAAATGACAAAGTAGGCCTACTCACCAAGACTGCCCTGAACCCCAGCTCTTTTGGGGACCATGGGCTCATCAATGTCTTCGTAGCACAGCATGTCATCGGTCGCAGGGCTCAGTTTCACATCAAAGACTGTCCTCTTGACAGGCTCTGAGGGAGATAAGCAAGTATGGATGACCTCTGATGAAGTTCATCATCCGTCGGTCTTGTTTCTTAAACTGTATTGTTTCTAATCCTTTTTAAAGAAAGAGGCCTTGAAATTCCTCGCTGTATTAGCTCAATTGTGAATGCAGTATACTGATTGAAAAAAAAAATAAAAATCTTGCTGCTTGGTACAAGATAGGTTAAAGGAGACTTGATTTTCTCCACTTTGGCACAAATTTTGTAAAAAAAAAATGCCGGCCTACCAGTGCTTTCAGCAACACGGTAAGAACGATTTGATGTTGTCCTCATTGGAACATCTGCGTCATCGATGTCTTCATAGCATACCATATCGTCGGTTGCAGCTCTTGACCTTAGTTCTGACGGAAAGGGGAGTGGTTTCTTCTTGGTAGCATCTTGAAACAAATAGAAATATGGATTGAAATATTCGACGGCATTTTTATGAAAGAAATGCACATCATAAAAGATTACAAGACCGTGAAAATTGGTCTATTATTTTTGGAACTTGATTTTTCTCTTCGGTGTTGGAACCAAGACATTAAAAAGATGGAGCGGGGATCTAAAAATCACATCCCTTCTTAATTTGTATCCTTTGTATTTACTTCTCGTAGAAGAAGAGCGTACACTACAGTCTGGATTTCGCATCTCCATCGACGGGAATGTTTTTGTTTTTGGAGGGGGAAGAGACTGATAGATGTGGGCCTTTGCCTTTTGAGTTACTTACTGCGTGGGACTTTCGACAAAAGATTCTTGACCGATCCCTGCAAGAAATCCAGTAGCTGCTGCCTTCCTCCGGGCGCCTCTTCCATCATTTCAAGGTCTTTGTCCTCCTGAAGAAGGTTTGCAACATCATCATAGATCCCCTCGGGGATTGACACATCTAAAGAGATACTGTCGCGACAAGCAGCGCCCTCCTCGTTCTCGTCCTCTATTCCCATCGCCCTGAGGAATTTTTTTTTCAGTAGGTCTTGGAGAACTTTCTTTTTCATCTGGAGAAAAGATGGAGGCTGTGAGTACTCAGCAGCAGGCATTTGGCCTGGACCTTGATATTCGTCAGGTTCGCGTTCGTGCTTCATAGGACTACAAGCTGCTGGGATGTCCTGAATCGTTGGCAAAAGTGGCGGGGGTGAAGGTTCTCCCTCTTGGAATCCCAATGACTTTGGAGGTCTTGCGGATCTGACTCTGACAGATGTGGTGCGCCGTGGTGGAGTTGGCGGCGTCAGTTCCGGATGGATATTCTTTGGAGGAAGTCTAATGCTGTGAGACTGATCCCTTCTCCAGAGAGGCTTAATTTCTTTCCTCACATCGGGTTGTAAGTATGGATTTTCCTCGGAGACTGCTTCGTCTGGGGCTGTAGTTGGTGGTGGCTTAATAGGAGACTCTTCTTCAAAGCGTTCTATTAGTTCTTCAGCTGGACAAGGGGTGCGGCTCTCCTCATCGTCAGTTGGTAGAGCAACACCAGAGTGGGTTTTTGTGTGTTGCGAAAGACCATGTGCATGTGCTTGGTTCCAGAGCCCCGGCTTAGGAAGCTGTGTCAGATGCGGTTGGTAGAAGAAGCCGGTTGGACTTGAGGCGGGACTGATTATCTTTTCAGAGCACGGGCTTGTGAAATGCAACTTCTGATCGAAGGGGCTCTTAGACTTACACAACCTGTCGATGTCTGGTTTGTCTGGCATTGCTTTAGGGCTCTCAGCGAGGCTTTTGACGGTAGTCTTAGGGCTGTTTCGTGGAGTTGGGATAGGCATCCGATTTCTACAGGAAAGCTTTTCGTACGAATTCTTCCTCTGCAGTCCAGGACTACTCAGCGCAATTTCCTTGTCTCCGGCACGTTTCCCAGCTCGCGATATCTCGTCGTCGATGAATTCGTACACCCTTGGGCGTGTGTTGCTCCACTCCTGGCTCAGATCGCTGTTGTCTGTGTTCTGGATCTCCCTGGTGAGGATGGTCTCAAGCTCTTGCCAGTCCATGTCTCGGAACAACTCTAGCAGTCTTCGAAGAGCTTCGCGTGTGGGCACCAGAGCGACCTGCATGTATGGTGTAAATTGATAATCAGAATAATAAGTCATTACTGCTGAAGCACAAGTAGACAGGTGACACGCACGCGTTACATGCCTCTCTGACCAATAGGGTGTTGTGATTTGTCGAATTCACGCGCGCGTCGAGCTGAAGAATGTGCGTGTGAGTGCGCTGCCAAGGCAGTTATGGCGTCTAATCGTATTAGTCTGTAGAACCCAAGAAGGGATGGCAGGGGTATATGACAAGATATTATTGTGTTTCTGCGTTTCATGACGTGGAGACATTTCCGTAGCGCTGTCGGTCAAAGGAGCTTTTGTTTCCATAAAGCTTGGCATACTACATGATGTCAGCTTACCCAGCTGGTGTCCATTTATTTAACCCACCTGGTGGCCAAGGTACCAGTTCAGAAGAGCCTCACCGGGGCACAGGTACCTCTCCCTAAGGCAGCAAATTTGAGGGGCAGACAAGCCCATCTTCTGCGCCAAGAGTTTCCAGCCACGTCCAGAGATGGTGCTCACCTGTGGCCGTATCAAATTTTAAATATCACTTTATTTTTTCTCAATTTTACTTTCCTGCTTTTTTGCCCTTCCCTGATGTAACTTTGTAAACACCGCCAGTGTTTCCCAAGGGCCTGTAAAGTAACGTTTCAGTCTCGACTGAGCCACGACCCACAGCCGCACCTTTTAGTGTCAGTAACAAGTTTTATTTTGTAAGTTCCAGTTGATATTTCCCCAGGACTTTTGTCGTATAACCTCGAAATGGATAAGTAGAAATCTTGCCAAGGGGACTGACCCACCTCAAGATGGAGGGAAAGCTGCCCAAGGATCTTGTGCCTGAGACCTGCTGGCGGCTTTGGCAGCAGGTTGAAAGCAGTGACTACGACCGCCTTCTGGGTGATGGGCGCCCTCGGCGGCACCACTGGAGGCACGTGACAACCATCAGGCGTGGGCGGTACTTTCGGCAGGATCACAGGCGCCTCCGACTGGAGAAGCATACAAGTGAAATGAAAATATCCGGCTATCATAACGGCTTTTAGTTGAGAAGACCCTATGATTTATGACACCAAGCATTCAAGGAGAGGCTACCCATCCGGGTGCTTGTATGGAAGGTTCTCCCATTTTATGTCAAATTGTACATTTTTCCAAAAAAAGATATAATTTTACCTTGTAAATGTCATTGCCTCGTTTGCTCTAGATCGCAGTGATACTCTGCTTCTGTCGTTCCAACAAGTTCAAATTCGAAGCTTCTTTTTCCTTAAAACTCTTGATAGGCGTACGTAATCACCATTAGTCCAAGTAAGATTTTTATCATCAGGAAATAAATGAAAATGGGTCATACAAAGACTTCACTGCGAAATTTTGTTTCTTCCATCTCTTCCGGGAAGTTTCATAGAACTCCTGAAATTTTTACACCGAGGGGAAAAATGGACAAGAAATAAATTACTTCCTCGTCCACGACAGCTACAAACTGCACTGTTTCAGATTCGTCCTCCTCAGGTTCATCCCCGTACCCGCCATCTTGGGAAATCTCAATCGTGCAGCTGACAACGCGGGGGGTCTGCGCCGACCCAGAGCCCCCCTCCCGATACAGCGCGAAGGTGCAGGACGGGAGACATCCGTTCTTCCGGTGCTGGGAGAGTAAGCGGTCGACCGAAAACCTCTGCCAAAGGAAAGAATAGGAATATAGCGACCGAATACCCCCCAAATAAGGTTGTTTGCCACGCCTTTCCTCTTGCTACAAAGTGATGAAATGCAAATAAACATTTATCTGCAGAAAGCTTTTGCAATATGTGCAATGGAAGGTCTAGAATTTGCATTATATATCCGCATCATTTTCTAGGTATTACTGCTTCAAATTTCTCAGCCTGGATTTGGAATGGTGTATGACAGTTTTTTTTTCCATACCAGAGACCCTGAATAACGGTATGGATGAAACATGGAGTCCGGTTATAATACAGAAGGAAATGCTGGCTAAGCAGCGCTAGTTACAAGTAGATTAGGCTTCTTGCCTTAGCCTTCGTTCCTGTAATTCTTTTTTTTTTTACTTGAAGCCGGGCATATTTCTAGCTACTGTTCTGAATAGATTGCGGAAGTACATGTCAGACGAAAGTGACAACGAAAGTTTCCCAGTGCTAATATAATGTACGAAGAACTGCACGTAACCTCTGACATACAATCAGATTGGTATTATGTCAAGAGTTTTGTTCTGCCTCATCGAAGTCTTCCTGCTGTGATTCGTCTATGGGCCGACAGGTCCCACAAGCTATCGGACGAAAACGAAACTTGGCTATTGAATGCCTCGTGGGATTTTGTAACATTGCAGATTTTCGCATTGTCATGTTCATATTATTGAAAAGTTTCCATGTAGCAGATACATAACCAGAGATATGTTGTCCTGATATAAAATACAGCTTATAGTGAAACTCAGTCGTAAAAGACGCAAGAATTAAAGAACAAAAGTACGAATCTTCTTTAAAATTTAATCCCCTGGGAGGGGGTGGCAGGGTCACAGATGTTATACTGGTTGTGCAGTGCTGGTTCTTTCAAAGTTCTACATGAGGAGGGCAAAATATTTCCAGAAGGGTGTAAGTACGCCCCCCACTCCTGCTGGATATACGCCTCTGAATTGTTGCGGGTATTGTGACCACGCCGAGTGGGATCCAGATATGGCAGGTTCAGTTTCGCCCGAATAAACTGTAATGACGGTAAAGTTTTCACCCATCCTACGCGTACAGAGAATGATTGAACATTGGGGGAGTAATATTTATTTACAAATATTAAGCATGACGAAGCAAATGCCTGCTGACACTCTGACTTGTGAAAGAGTTACACTGCTTACTTCCTTATCCTTTGCCAGAAGAGTCCACCCGGGTATCACGTGAGAGGCCGTTACCCATACTGCTTTGCGGTATTGACTGATCGTAAAGGCGCGAACACGGTCCAGCTTACGAAATCTATCTCTGTTCTCCTCATCGACAATGCGCTGTGGTTAGAAACGAACGTGGGAAGGATAAATCGCAACGAACACAGTAATGCCTGATAGATTCGGTAAGAAGTCGTGAAACTGAAATGTACACAGCTTAATGGAAATCGTAATCGATCGCAGATAAATAACGAATTATCTGTGAATTCTACTTTCATATAGTCGAGTACGCAAGGCTTTGCTATGAGAAAGAAACTCAGAAAAGGACAAAATGAGACTAAGAATTCGGCAGGTGAAAAGTAGCGTCATCATGTCACTCATACTGAAATGTCATTAAATTATTCTTGCAACATATGGAACTGTTTTGACAAGATATTTGACGAATTATCATTGTGCACAATGGATCGAGTGAGTTTTCCATGAGTCCATTTATGTATACAGTATTATTGAAATTGTGAAATCGATCCCAAAATTCGTGTGGTACCTAGGGGGAATGTGGGTTGTTTTAGGAAATTGCTGAAAACTTTTCAGAGAGAAACAAGTGCGAATTCATACCAACTTCTCTTTTCTTCCTGAGTTTTAGTAGCACTCACCTGAGTCTCTTCATCACTGTCCTTCCAAATTATTACCCTGATTTGCGCGCTGCCTGTCCCC
The DNA here is from genome assembly GCF_001949145.1 of Acanthaster planci. Next base: position 556,638 of record NW_019091372.1, read on the forward strand.
GGCAGCTGTCTGCCGAACACGCCCACCCGAAAGCTGACGAATTCCTCCGAAGCCTGGTTCCTGAGCTGACCCTTGAGAGCATCGGTCTTCCTCGGCGGCTGGGAGATGACCGTGAAGCTGCCCAGCTGATTGACCATGAGTGTGCAGCGATTGTCCTCCACCGAGAAGAAGCAATCAAGGATTTTGTCCAGGACCTGGTGTTTGGGTCTTTCCGAGGGGGATGGGGCCTGCTCAGAGACGATGACATGGTATCTGCTGCCTGAGCTTGGATCCAGGGGCTGCACTGGAAAAGAGAGGACTACATCGCTGGAAAATTTGAGGCCCGTCTTACCGCAAACCAGGGTGGAGCTTATGGGTTCCTCTCCCTTCTCCAGATCCAGGAGCTCGGTAGGTGGGTCTGGGTGAACGTAGATGAAGATCGGCTCGGGATTGTCTCCCACGATGGCGTGAGGTGTGATGTAGAGTGTCGTTTTGTAGTTTGGGAGAGGGAGGTATCCGCCGCTGTGGTCGAACATCCCGCAGGCAAAGGGGTCTGCAGTAAAGATGAGGCGGCCCTCCGAGGCCGGGCCTGCGTGGTGCTCCATCGCCGTCTGACACCGCCGTAAAATCCTATCCAGTACCGGATCGGCCGTGTGCACCTTCTCCAGATAACCTGTCAACTGATACCGAGCTTTGCCAGGCTGGGGGAACTGACTGTGTTTTGTGACTCCCAGATCCCCGTCTGAGGGCCTCACCGTTGCATCTGACCGATCCGTGGCCGTTGAATCCGTAAGTCCTGGTATTTGATGAGTGACCAGTGGATTGGTACGAATTTGGGGCCTGGACTTCTTGATCCGTTGCTGTGCCGTGGGAGTGTTTCCCATGCTACCCGCCGGGCGTTGAGAGGTGTCCGGGTCAGACTTCTTCTGAGGCACCGGTAGAGCCGTCGACGAAGCGGAATAAATAACGGGCGAGGGGTCGGTAGTTCGGAGCTCTGCGTAGCCAGACGTTTTAGCTGACTCCCGGGGCGTGTTCTGGTACGTTGTCCTCGATCCCTGCTTCACCTTGGAAGGAAGCAAAGGCGTCAGGAGTGACCGAGTTTGTTCCGTTCGAGATACGCCCCCCTCTTCTTTCCCAACCCTTCTGCTTTTAAAGGTAGGCTTAATCTCCTTGAAGTGCCTGATGTTCTGATAATGCTTATCTAACTCCGGTGGGAGCAAATTGCAGACTGGGGTGACGTACTGACCGCCACTATCCCTCTCTTGGGGTGTCCCTCCTAGGGGAACTGGTGAGCATCGCACCGTATCGTATATCAGATGAAATGGGTCGCTCGCCGCGCTGCTAGACTCGTCTGTCGGCTGTCTTCCAGCAGATGACATCTTTCTGAGATATTCCCGAAGGTTTCATCTATCGCCGGTAGGTTTTTTGGGGGGGTAACACCAAATTTATTTTTTAAAGTGCCTTGTGAATTTGAATGTATTTTTGGATGGTATATTTACCGTTCAGTATTAATTTCTCATTCTTTCTCGCCAAGATGTGATGACGAACATTCTGACATGATTTCCAAGTTGGAGCTATAGTGCTGAGTCCGTTGTTCCTTGATAAAAATGAAGGAAAATACGATAAGTTTCTAAAACTTACTGACCAAAGGTCTCTTTGTAGAATCATCGGGATATGCCCACCGCAATCTAGCTTATTTTCAACCGCTTGTATAATCTCTGCAGCGAAGATACGACAAGGTGAGGCTCATTTCCGCCAGTGTATCGGGAAAAAAGCGTTCTTTTCAGCTCACCGTATCCTGCAGGTTACATTTAATTGTATCCTTCCACCAGTGCTGGAGTTCAAATATTTCCACAGTGGTCCTTCGATTTCCTGCATGGACTGGATTCACCTGACGCCTCTTTAGAGAAATTTCCCTCTCCGTCCCTTTCGAAGTTTCATTTCCTCGACACGTCATTCAATGAAAACAGAGTCCCTCCTCGCGGCCCTGCTCGTCGCTCCTCTGAAGTTTTGAAGCAATGATCACACGACACACCAAGCAGATCACAGTGCGGACGAGAGCTTGTTTTACATGTAACGTCCACGATGCTTTTTTAGGAATGGGTAGATGTGATAATACTGCTTTAAAGTACATGTATTTCCTTGTTGCAACTTGCTTCAACCTTGTGCTAAAATAGAGACCGCTCGTTCTCAGGAAACTTGTGCAACTGAAGTTGACTACTGTCAAAGCAATCATGTCATATCGATAACAATAATGAGTCGTGCGATGGTTTGCTTTCAATCACACCATTTCACTTTCGCTCTGGTGTTAAGTTAGCAGTTTCAGATTTATACTAATTGAAGCTGCAACTTAATCAGTTGCATGAACGTGAATGTGTATTTATTGCGGACACACTGAAAATGTAAAACAAACATTCTAAACTTCCCTCCTTTAAATAAGGAGGGATTTATTTTTAGATAAAAGTGTAAAACGTTGGATGTGACTTAAAGAAGCAAAAGAAGTGACAGAAATGAGTGATAAACAAAGGAATTTTTGCCTTAATTTTGTGTGCATGCATTCAAACATTGTGGCTGTTATGATGAACCGTCACATCCACCCTCATGAACGGAATGGGCCAATTAACCAACAGACAAAACCAACCAACTAGTATAATCAACAAACAGAACTGGGCATAGATCTACAGCTTGAGCTCAGCCGTTTGGCCTCCCTCGATCAGGAGGGCTATGAACATGTCGGACCACAGAGCAGGGAATGGTTGGACGACCCACATTTGCAAAAAACAGGCCCGCAACGCACCAGTGAAGACGATGAAGTCGATTGTGAATCAAGTTCAAGTCCTTGCAAGCATGGGGACACACAAAAGGAAAAGATTAAGAAAGGAAACGAAATGAGGATCTGAAAAAGGATGAAAATTGCAAGCCTATGTACACTGTATTTGGGAATATATGTTGACAAAAGACGTAGCCATAGCCTCAGGAAGCCCATTTCAGACATGGCTCTATGGTGAGGCAGAGCACCTGTGAAGGGCGCCACCAATAGTTCAAATTTGGATAGCCTAGACGTTCTGTGTTCTACCGTCACTGTGACCACTTATTTACCAGCAGAACTTCCGAACTTGGTTCATTCAGGTAAATTTAAATTCCTTATGAATTAATTATTCTTTGTAACCGTTTTAAACGATCGTGCTATGGTTGAGTGAACAAGTAATGGTCACACAGGGCTTAAGCTTCTCAATTTATGGCAACAAAAATCGACCAGACTTGATACAAACAAGCGCGTGTGGCCAGGCGTTGCATTCTTTGTGTAGGCCTAGTCCATTCATGTCTGATTTCCTTCCTCTGAGTGGTTGGACATTTTGGGGGGAATATGCCAATTTCCCGTTCCGTCACCTTGTTGATTTTAGCGCCCCCGCACGGGTAAGTGAACAAAGCTAGAGGGGAACAAAAATTGTCCACAAGTATAGTACATGCATGACATGTAGGCCTACATGATGTAACAATCGCAAGCATCCATTCACAATTTCACAAACATTATATTACGCAGCGTTGTCAAGAATTTGTTCCCTCTGTTAATCTTCTGAGCATGCGTACGTGATAATGATGATGAAACATTTATTTCAATGCTGTCATTCTTTACAGTAACAGTGTAACCAAACGCGTTCATATTACTTAAGTACTGAATATATCTGGCCATTAAATTGAGTAACATTACATACCTGTAAACTAGGATTATACATTGGATGAATTAGATGACAACATTTTGGTTTAAGGTTAAGCAGGAATGCTTTTGTACCCTAACCTACAGACAAAGGCCAACTATACAATCTAACATAGGCAGGTTGATAGGACAGACAAATGACGAACAAGACAAAACAAACAAGTGTGAAACAACGCCGCATCAATAGAGCACAAATACATGAAACGTGAAAAAGGCTTATTGAACAGTGCCAATGAAATAGACCGCATTGGCCTTGGGCACAATTTTAGTCAGGTTCCCCAACGAAGTGCATTCATTTGAAAATGTTAAAGAACCAGACTGTTTCTACGACTTCATTCCGACCCCCCCAAACCCACCTGGTACCATCCCATGATACAATACATTCAGGAATACGACTGAAATTGGGTACCCTGCGAATGCAATCGATTCATGTCAGTCTAGTTTGGTGCCGCCACTTTAACAAAGACTCCGATATACGGATGCCAGTAATTATTCCCCAAGTGACCTACATGTATTAGCCATCAGAAAGCAAAAACATGCCCATAAAAGTGCAATTTAGGAGGGAAATACCAAGTCGTTAATTAGAAAACACTTTTTCATTCCAGTCTCAAAGGGTTTATTCACGGAGTGTCAAGTGGCATCCACATCTTGGACTGTTTTCTCCTTTTCTCTCTTAAGGTCATCTTAGATATGTGACCCGTTACATCGAAATCAGGAATAAATTGCAAATTGACTTTTTGAGATATGTACACGGTCAGAAAGAGAATTTCATAAGCTTTCAAGTGGTACACATCACAAGTGTGTTGATGGTAACCTTGACACTTCCAAAATATACAGAAACCGCCACATTGATTTGTTCAACATTTTCCCAACATCTCCACTTTACTCGGCCATTATGTAAAAATGGCCTCAGTGACTTATTCCTGATAACGATGTACCAGGTCACATGTCTATGTTTCTTGAAAGTCTGACAAGTCTAACTTCACCCCCAGAACTCTGAGGTTCGTCGTCCGCCACGCCTCATGGGAGCGCGGCAGACAACGAACCACAGCGGGGTTAACTCCAACACAAACAACAGCCACTAGTACTGTCCTCATTTCTGAGATTCAGGCGTGTCAAGACTTCAACATTATTTCATTTTCATGACTTGGAATATTTTGTAGCCTTGCTAGCAACACGCCCCCTTTTTTTTCTTTGGGGGTAAAGTCTCGGAGGAGGAAGTACCAGGCCTTATTACCTAAGGCATAACAGTTTATACTTGACCTACATGTCCTATAGAGGACCCACCAATAACCCTAACAATCCTCCGTCCTCCAACAGGTGAAGGATTGAGGACTGTTAGGGATAACGTGTCTCATGGTTTTGCTTTGTGTCGTCCAGGATGACCAAGCGTAAGGACACTCCCAGCCCTCAACTCCAGCAGAGTGAAATGGACAACGCTGAAGGGTCTCCAACTGACCAGGAGGTCAATGAAAATAGGGCAAAAAGACAGAGGACAGCAAAGACTTCTGTCAACCTCGAGGTACGTAGGTTTGTTTTTTTTCCAAACTCTATGAATTTGTTTCCTTTTAGTAAGACTTGACCAAATCCTCTGAGATGACACACGTTACTATTGGGAATGTGTCGTATTCTAAAGGGGGCATTCACAAAATAACAGGTTAACCCCATATTTCAGGATGCTTCGTGAGTTGCAAATCATGGAAAAATCAGATATACATGTAAATGTTGGCTTGCCTTGTCTAATAGGTACAGTTCTAAAGCTATGTTTTTCAGGGGTGTGAGAATTCAGCTTTTCGGCTAATTTCAGCTTTTTTGTTTAGATGTTGACCCTGAGTTTCAGCTTGTTTACAGCTGGTCTGTACAAAGTATGGGAACCTTTTACATTTCAGCTTTTTGCTGGCTGTTTTCCGCTTGAATTTTAAGCGGCCACTCACACCCCTGTTTTTTGTCATTTGCAGAATTTTAAAAAAGTGAGTTTGTTACCGTGTTTGTTTTTTATTTTTAACGGCTTCTTGAAACAGGAGAGCCATGAGTCCACCTCAAGTGACCAACATTCCCAGTTTGTGTCGAGCAGCAACACCCAGCCTGCCTCAGACGCCGAGCGGACCTCGTCCCTCGCCGGCTCCAGGTGGGAGACCAAGCGGCCGTTCTTCGATCACGTCTTTGCTGAGACGCGGCAGACACAGTGTTACACCTGCGGGGACTGCGAGGGGGACTTGGTGCGTTGCGTGGACTGTGGGCCTGGCGTGATGCGATGCATGGACTGTACACTCAGCTACCACAAGGAATGCCATCTACTTCACAAGCCAGAACTTGTTCTGGTAAAAAAAAATTAATCTTCATCTACTTCTTTTTATGTGGCTGCTTCATGTTTTCTGTATTAATTAGTTTTAAAATTTGCAGTGTATTATATGTTGACGTTTTATTGGTTCATAGCAAAATTTATAGCTATGTTCACCTGTTGAATCGTCAGTTATGGAGATAACTCCCAAGGACACCAGTGCATTGCTGAAAGATTCAAAAAACTATTTGCCATATGGAAAAAAAAGCTGCCGTTGTGAGAAAGGGAACAGTAAAACACGCCTTCTCCTCCTAGGATGAGTAAATATATTTATTTTTTGTATGGCCAAACAGATTCTTATGTTAGGTTTAAAGATGGCTACTTGGATGGCTACTCCTCTATTTCCAACTTTTCCATTTTTGTTTGTGGTTCCAAACTCTTGTTAATTTTTTACCACTTTCGCTGTAACTCCAAAACATAATTGATCATATATTATTTCAAATTCAACAATTACATAAACCCAGTTTGAAATTGAGTGCATTCATTCACTCTCGCGTCACAGGAGACATGCGTGCGTCCGTTTCCGCTCCGGTCACGCTTTGTGCGACAGAACCACCAGTGTTCAACCCCACACACAAAATCCATTCAGGTCTTTGACGAAAAAGGTAAGCGAGGAAGGTATGTGGTGAATGTGAATCTGGTTGGAAGTCTGGTCTCCTTGAAGTAGACATTATTTTAATTCATTTCCATTTCCTATGTACACTCATTCTTCAGTCTTTCTATTGCCGTGCAAAGATGTCTTGAGGGCCCAATTTTGCAGTGCTGCCGAACTTTAAGCGTAGCGTTCTGTTCATTGTTGCATAAAAGTTATACCAAGTGTCAGCTTGGCCTTGATGATAATATTTAAATTTATGTTAATTCTGCCTTAAACCGGTCTGCAGTAAAGGGAATATTTGAGAGCTGATTAGTTTTTAAAGTAAGACCATGATCCTGTTTGAATTCCTCGTCCAAGGTCGCATACACGATTGCTGGTTCACCTCCTGCTCATGCGAACCGCCAAGTGCCACCTTACTGCGCTGGAATCTCTGGCCAGCCTCTCCTGACCAGCCCAGGGTAGCCATTCACGAAGACTTGCTGAGGTGGTTCGAATCCCTCCTGGTGGAGGGTGGCATGTCCTTGAAGTTGGCGTCCGAGGTTGTACGTCGGAAGAATTCCCTCGATGTTCAGGAGGTAAGTGGCGAAGTCTGCAGAAGGAAATCTTCCAGAAATATCTCACCCTGAGAAGAAACCTTGTTTTGGGGTGATCCCAGTTTGAATCCTCCCTGGGCAACTTTGTTTATTTTCCAGTTCTTACCTGACCTCATGAGTTTTACCCAGACTGTTCGTCTCTTGGCCTTCTCCCTGATTCTGAAACTGATGATTTCCTTCCTGGTAGACTATATTGGAATTACCAGGTTTTGACTGTTCATAACACAGCCTACGGCTGTGTCCCAATTGCTTGGCTGCGGCTGAAAAAGATATGTGCACCTATGAAAGCTGCTATCTAACGGCTTCGTGCAATACCCATAGACTCATGTATTACTTGACCTGTGAACTCCTCAACTATACCGCCCTCGTATGTACATTACACACCGCCATTAAAGTCTCAGATATATCCACCTGTGAATGTGTCCAACAGGCTGACTTTTTGTTCATGAACTTGACGAGTGGATGTTTTGAAGAGTACCAGCATTTCAGGCGGCGGTATGCCAACCACGGCCATGGGCTCTCAGCAGCCAGAAATAGATTCGTGTACACTGGCTCTCCAAAGGTATGTGTAGATTTCAGCTGCTTAAGAATCAGGCATTTAGGGGCTGTGGCTTTGGCTGTTTGGTATGGAGGGAGTTGCTGGGACTATCCTTAGCCAAATCAAAAAATTAAGATTTGGTCCACAGTGGCTCAAAATGACAATGAATCTGTTTACAGAAACTGCCTCTCTACAGAGGGTTTGCATGGCTGCCATCTTGCAGGCCTGTGCTCTTGTTCCCAAGGGTATTCAACAGAGAAGGTTTCCCTGTGAAACAAAAGAACTGCCCTGCAAGATGGCTTCCGTGCAAAGCCTCTATTGGAACATTTATCCAGTGAATGTAAGGCCTAGGAGACTTACCAGTTTACATCATGTAGCACTGTTTTAACTTTGCTTTAAAATCTTGTCGTTGCGTTAAATGCCTGGGTCTTGTGCAAAAAAGTGGCCCTATATTTGAACACTACATGCTGATAAATGTTTGTAGATTGTTTATTCTGGAGTACTTTGGCTTACTTGGAGGTGAAGACAAAATGTCAAGTGTTTCATTAAATGGTTCATATTATGTGGTGAATTGGGGGTTGTCTGGAGTTGTTGAGCATGTTTGTAGGCAGGGATGAACACAAATTCCAGGGGCTATTTCTTTCTGGGTATAAATTTAGGTGTTACAATGTTAATGTTGGATTTTCAACGAGGTTTAATGAATATTCACTGCAATCATTTCTGTGAGAGCATTAAGAAAGTGAGAAAATGATCAGCTGCTCTAGCACCAAAGATGCCCTGTTGTCTTTGTCGTGTCTTGAATGCGTAGAGCTCAGTCAACGCTCTGGAATCTGATTCCCGTGCACCGGTGAATGAAGAGGTTAGGGGTCACAGAACGTTCTTGGATCCAGACGACGATTTGACTCGGGTGACTTCGCACACGCCCTTTCCCCACCCCGCTGCCTTTTGCCCCCGGATGGAGGAACAGTCCCATGTGGTGTTCCCTGGTACACCCGTTCACAACTCTTTCCTAATGGGAGGGGAACCAGGGACAGCCACTGATCAGACCTGCCAAGAATGGAAGGTGGAGTCTCTACAGAATCTGGACGGTGATGACGATTCTGAGACTGAGTACATCTTAGTTCCGGCCAACAAAGTTAGCATGTCTGGTCTTGATTGTAAACCGGCCGCTGTAGCCGCGCATGAACGCTGTCTGGCCGAACAAGCGATTGCAATTCCGGGAATGCCCCCTGGAGTAGAACAGCATCCAAGTCGGCCCACTTTGCCGAACACCAGCGATATCGTGATCATGCCAAGTTCCAACGACGGCAAGACGAGAGTGTGGGACAAGAAGCAGTATTGCCTGTACTGCCGGGCGCCCTACGCGAAGCTCCCCAGACACTTGGAGGGCATCCACCGCGACGAGCCGGACATTGTCCTGCTCAGGAATGCCAAGTGCCCGGACGAGCGACGCCACTTGCTGTCCAAGCTGCGCAACCTGGGCAACCACCTGCAGAACTGCGATGTGCTACGCCGCGGTGTCGGCGCGCTCATCGTGGTCAAACGACCCAGCTGCACGGAAACCCGATTGGTGGCCGACTACTCGCCTTGCCCAATCTGTTTTGGGTACTACATCATTAATGACCTCCGGGTCCACAGTTGTCCACTGAAAAACATCAAGATAGACAAGTCTGCCGTTTGGCTCAACTTGACACTACAACAGTGAAACATCTTTCAAATTTCCGACCTAGAGAGGCATTCTTATCCTCCGACCAAGTCTTCATCGTGGGCAGATCCGGAGCTAACTATTCAGAGGGGATAAACTTCAGTTTCTTGAGGGTGGGCAAAAACGATTAAAGTTTGTTCATGTAACGTTTTACTGGCCCTTGCGAGGGATTTTGTATATTCCATTTGTATTTTTCTTTTACAGCGCGCATATTTAATAATTTCATATTAACTCCATTTCCAAATATGAAATGGTTTTGTTTTTTTCAAGCAGTACATTTATGGACAATTTATAAATTTTGTATCCTTCTATCAAAAGTGTAGCTAACTTGAAATGTTGTTCACTGTGGTTTAACTATTTCGAGGCCTTAAAAATTCTATTTCCAAAGAGAAATCAGATGAGATCTACACATATTTTCTTAAAAACTGTTATAAACATTTGGCCTATGGGTCATTGCTGGACCAAAACCTGTACAGTATTTTTAAGTTTCGGTTTTGGTCTCAATTATGTTATTGACTTTTGGAAAACTTTTTAAACTAAGTCTGAGTTTTTGGAACCAGTATCGTGGATGAGCCAAATTCAGAAATACGACCTTCACTTTACTTGTTGAAAATTTTTATCTACTTTAACATATTAAAAAAAAATCAAATTGCCAGATTTTTCCACGTTTAAAGGACACAACTTAATTGACAACACCTTAACTTTTGTTAATACGAAAGCTATAAACATTGTATTTAGTTTTGAATTATTCAACTTTGGTCATCCAGTGCACTTTTCTGTTCCTGTCAAAATATGAAAATATTTTCCGTTTTTTGGGGGGGGGGATATCTTGTTAAAAGTGCGAGTTTTAAGAGTTAGAAAGTTTCTGTAGTTTTCCTGACAATTGAGAGCACCGTTGTTGTTACGTAATTGCTGGGAAAACTCTTTTATCTCCCGGGGTTTTAAGTTCGTATCTGTGAAATTGAGTCACATGTCTCCGGAGCCACTTTTGAGTTAAAGGCCTTTGAAAGAATCTGCGCAGTATTTAAGCAATTGGAATCCTCAACATTTTAACATCTACACAGCGTCCATTTTTATTGCACCAAACTGAGTGACACATCAACAGAAAGCGCTCAAATTCCTCAATCGAATACAAAGTCAAACTCAAAAGTAGCTCCGGAGACTTGTGACTCATTTTTACAGAGCGGGTCACATTTATAGTACATGTATTCCGTAGTCGACGCTTTCCAGTAAAGGCGGATTTTTTTTTCTCTTTGAAGCAAGCTCATGAGTTTTCTTTCATATTTTTAAGGACAATCACCGAAGAAATGTGAACACTTGGTATTTTGCAGAATGCATCTCAGTGAATACGGGTGATTCACAAGAGCGCGCCTCCAAACGTTTGCAACGCGTCGGCCAATCACAAAGCGCGAAATCCTTTCGACCGTTTCCAAACGCACATTGGGTCCACAGATTTGCGCATTGTGATTGGGCAACGCATTGCAAACTCTTGGAGGCGCGCTATTGTGAAACACCCGTATTAAATATTGACATCAGTTTCACCGAAAGTAACTTTGTATAGTTGGGAACTAAAGATATTTTGTAATTTTTACCCTGAAAATCAGAATTATGGGTTAAGGTGTCAAGAGCCCGGTAGTACTTGGTACTGGGTCGGTACGTTGGTTAAGGATTCTTTCTAAATTCCCCAAAACTTAACTTGGTAGCATCATCTTTAAATTAAGGAAGTTCTTTACAAACATCTGTGAAATCCAAAGAGATTAATGTAACATTTTATTTCATTTCTGTTGGCATGCTGTTGAGTTTTTCTACGAACGTTTTGACAAGATGTCGCGAAGTCTTGTGTCCGAGATTGGCCGAATCTGTCGAGTACTTTCTGTTAACGTTTGTGGTAAAACATCGACAAAGGGGAAGGATATGTGGAAAAGGGAGTGTTTTTAGTAGCGGAAGTGGGTTTGTTGTATTGTTTTGGCGGTTTTACACAAATGTTTTATGCATTACACGTGCATATCATCGTTTTTATTTTTTCATGATATTACGTATCGGAGGACAGCGAAGGCATACCCCAACTTCCTGGGAAAGTAATTGTTATTGTTTGCCGACGACTCACGTACGTGTAGTTGATAATTTCCTCCAACAACTCGAAGAAAACGAATACGTCAAGGTGTATGTGGTAATAACAAGAAGCTTTACACGCCAGGCAATTTAAATTGAAGGTGGTTTTTATATTTCGATTTGTATGTTTTCTCATGCTGAGGTCAGAATTGGATGTTTTAAATTTCTGATTGGTTTTGTTTTGTTTCATTTTGGTTTGGTTGTTCTGCGCGTTTTTGAGATACAGATTGGAAGAAAATTTCGATTTGCACCTGCACCCACCAACCTATCCACCCCCCCACCACCCACCAACCCAGATACCTGTTTAACGTACAAAGTGTGGACATCCCTTTGTTCTCCTGTGGTACAGGAAACTTGAGGAAAATGCTCCTTTTTCTCCAACTAGGATAGCTCCTTCGAGCTGGATTTTTTATGATGATTTCCTGGCTGTTCCTCTTCATTTTTCCACATATAACCTAGACCCCAAAATGCCTCCGAAACTGTTTTTCAGAGAAGGGAAAACATTGTGTGGACGTGTGCGAGTCCACACAATCACGAGTCCACGCCATCACACCCTACATTATGTGAACTTCTTTTGTGCAAAGGTCCACACTATGTATGCCTGCACACCTTGCCGAACCAATTTTTTTTAACCAAGACGAAGTTCGTCGCTTCGCCTCTCGTCTGTTCCTAATGCGGAAATTTCACGCATGCAGGCATATATCGAGATCACGGAAGTGAAGAATATTCTTATTTAATACATTCCATCTCCAATTCCTCAGTACCGAATGACTTCGAGTCTGGCTGGGAATTTTTTTTTATACCAGTACAGTAGCATCGACGGCTTTAAAGTTACCGTAAAACCTGAGATTGGAGGTTGATATTCGGCGGCCAGGCGCAGATTTGAAACTGGTTCTTCAGGTTTTCGACTTTAAAGTGTTCGTGGTTCGTCTCAAACTCAGATTTTAGTTCGATTAATGAAGTACATGTACAGAGCGATGCGTCATGTATTTAAAATGTGCGTGTCGTTTTCTGCAGTGTTGGTAGCACAGACGGAAGGCGCGAAACTTCTGTTTCCGAGATCCAGGTTCGATTCCAGAAGACCAGTTCTCTTTTCGATTTCTCGGGCTGGTCTAGTCTTTTAGATAAATATTAGAAATGAGCTCCTTTACTCTGGGGACCCAGATTGGGTGCTCGGTAGAGGCGTCGGTTGCGGAGCAAACGATCCGGGTTCGAATCCCGCCCGGGACAGGAATACCTGGCTGTGGGAAACCTGCCGTGGATCGGAGTTCCGTGGCGGTCGGTTAGGGTAACTAGATAAAATAAAATAAAATAAAATAAAACGGAATTTTGCTCTTTTTAATCGAGAATGTACGTGAAAAAGAAATAAAAACCCTTCCACTGGTCCCGGCGGGATTCGAACCCACGAAAACCGCAACCTCCAGTTTGAGCGCCAGAGTGCCTACCACTAGGCTAATACGCTCTTCTTACTTTCAATGTTTAAAAGTAATATATGAACATTCGGGACTTACGCAATAGCAACCATTGAACTTAACTGTACCCAACGTTAAGTCAGCGCGCATGCTCTCTTCACTCATTAGTTGGACCATACAGGCTATTTAAAAGTCGGCACGCAAGGCAAACTTTTAAATGCATGAACGCCATAAAAATACTTTTTCAAAACTTTTCAATAAAGTTTACAGACTTTTAAACAGTCTATAAAGTAAATTACCAATTACCACTCCTCCGGGACAAGGTAGACATTCCTCTAACCAAATAAAGATTAAACGTACACATAAAGTTACATTATGGATGTTTTGTCTTCGCAATTAGGAATTAATTCAGAAGTCAAAGAAAAAAACAATGACAAGTTCAAATCTCCTCCTTGAGATAGGCACATTTATTCATAACTGTAAAGAAGTGTCACTTGTAACAAAAATCTGTCCCCAAATTGGAAACTTGGGCTGTTACAAACGCACGGACAAGCAGTACAAAACTCTGTGTACAAGTAAGTCAGGTGACTAGACTAAAACTTTGTTTAAATACAAACATCTGAAAAAGTGCAACCTGGCCATAAATATTATATAAATAGTTTCACAAACTTGACGAATCAGGCTGATCCATGGATGTTGCCGGGGATGGGGTGGGGTTAACAACAGGGGGTCACTCCCCCCTCCCCCACCAAAAATTGAAAAGTGTGAAATTAAAACAAAATCGGACAAAAATCACCAATTTGCCAACAAAAGCCCTGAAAAAAACCTTCAAAAGTTACTGGTTAATTAGTTTGTTGCTGATGATTACTGGAAATTTTGGCTTTAGAAAAAATCCTCCCCTCAAAAAGAAATCCTGGCAGGACCCATGAGTTGGTCCTCCAAATTTACAACAATGTTTCAAACATCCTCATGGTAAACAGCTAGTCTTCTGCCATGTTACAAAAGTAAATCATGTCTTCCCACACCTACTCTTGGGAAATGGACTCGTTAATCACTATCTTACTTACAATTGTTATGAGGAACTTTTCTGTATCCCTCAAAAACTCAGGGGCACGTTACATGAAGCGACCCACAAAAGCGCTCAATTGAACTCACATGTTTTGGGCTTTGGACACGATCAATTTTCATAAAGGTTAGTTTCAGCGCACTAGAATGTTAATATATACTTTTGTGCAAAATATGAAACCTAAGGAAAAACATACGCCACGAGCAACAACTGAAAGATACATGTACATCATTTTTTTGTCTTAAATTATGTGTGGACCTGCAGAATCAAAGTAATTTTGAAAAAGTTGTGTACTCAACACAGTTCTGGCATGTCCCCATTGGTGAAACAAATTATGGCTTTACAGTACATTCAGCAAGGCATGCTGGGAAGGTGTCATGACCTTTGACTGGCATTCTTGGCTTGCCATGAGTTGAACTTGGCATAGGCTGTAGTCAGCAATTCCTCCATGTGAATTGTCATCTACGAGTAAGGAAAAAGGACAGACAGAGACACAGGTGGTTAGTTTCTCAACTTCATTTAAGATTGCTTGTAACTGATTCCCAACCACAATGCCATTGGATGTTCATTGCTTGTAACTGATTCCCAACCACAATGCCATTGGATGTTCATTGCCTGTAACTGGTTCCCAACCACAATGCCATTGGATGTTCATTGCTTGTAACTGGTTCCCAACCACAATGCTATTGGATGTTGATTGCCTGTAACTGGTTCCCAACCACAATGCCATTTGATGCTTGTTGCTGGAAACTGGTTCCCAACCACAACATCATGTGATTTGCACTTCTCAGTTGGTTCCCAACCTCAAAGTTATTTAATGTTCGCTACATACACTTTAACTGGCTCCCAACCACAATATTTTTTACGTTTATTGCCGGTAACTGGTTCCTAACTGCAGTGTCATTCAATATCAATTGCCTGTAACTGTCTCCCAATCACAATGGACTTACATTAGCACCTATGTGTTGCCTGGCCAACGATTCACGGAATGGCTGCAGCTTTCTGGCCTGGAACTGTTCCAGCGTTCCTTTCATGCGGATCAGCTTCTCCTCGACTGTCTTGCTGGCGACAGGAAAGCAGGACCAGAAGTGGCGCAGGAGCTCGGCGAGGGCAGCATACAGGCGCTTCAGCTCGTCTTGGACTTCTTTGTTATAGAGCGCTGAAGATGACCAAATATCAGGATAACGTCAGTTACCAACATTGTATTGGATGAATTCCCTCACGTTTGCTCGTGCATGCATTCAATTTGGACAGTCACATGACGTGTCGCACTTACTCGGGCCCAAGTGAACAACCTGCTGAGCTGGTTACTTGGGGAAGTATCCCACAATACAATTCAAAAACAAGCCAGCTTAGTCGATTGTTGCCAAGGTAAGTTGACAAATTGTATCAAGAGAACTAAGTTCTGTGATTGTCTGTTACTTCTAACTATTCGGATTCATTTGCAAATTTAATCGATGACCTGGTCCAGGCATTTTGAGTAACCCAAGACTGCATGCTCACTTGAACCGACGACGACACCGCGGGTAAGCTTGAGGGAGGCAATCAAATGCTCAATGATATTGTTCATTCGATCTCCATGCATTCTCAGACAAGTCACTGAACACCAATAAAACATATGAGCCAAACAAATTGAGTTCTGGTTAATATGAAAGTTCTCTGAGGTTTTTTCAAACAATCTTCAGCAGTCTGAAAAAGAAAAACTCATTAAGATGTGTACATACATTTACACGACAGACTTACTGTGAAGGGGCTGCGTGGTGTTTCGTCCCATCAGTGCGCCCCCTGGTGTCAGCTCGTTGGTGACCGATCCAGCAACACCGCTCCGCAATACCTATGAATTAAAAGAAAGTCCCTCACCAAATGCAAAGCAGTCTTAGGCTGATTTTCATATGGACAATGTCAATGTCCATATTTTCATATGGACAACGAAACCAACATTCTAAGCAGCGGCTAGCAGTAATACATGTGTCTACCAGAAATGGATTCAGCTACTAAATAAAAGCTCCAATGTTACTGTAGCCATAGCCACAAATTCTGGACACTGGCTAAGGCTCTGGTAGCATAAACTCTGGAAAGAATGAGGCCGTGTCCAAATTACACGACTGTGGCTTGCGAGTACACACAAATCTATGGGTAGTGGCTGAAGCCACTTTCCATAGACTCCTGTGTAATTTCAAGCCGCAGCCAAGTGATTCAGACACGGACTTAGTTCCTCCTACCTTGGTCAGGCTGGTGTGCTGTCCGCTGAGCTGCTGTTCCAACCTCTCCACTGCACCGATGACCTCACTGGATGTGTTGTACTGGGATGGATTCACTGGAGTGGGTCCATGATAGTACCTGAAATTGACGGTTAGGACTTTAGCGTCAGATATTTGTGTGAGTGGAGCACCCTGAACCTTGGTGGCAAGGTTGGGCCATGAATGTCATCGGTCGGCTGGACTCCAACCTGTGATCCAGGTTCAAATCCCACCAGTGCCAACATCTGGGCCAGTGAGTCTTCAGAACCTTTCAGTCTCTGCTTCACAAGAAGGGATAAATTTCTCACCGACTTTCTGTAGGTTTCTACAGGCTTGTCAGCCATGATGCCTGGACTTTGGGAAGAATCCTTGGATTTCTTACAGGACTTAATAAAAGCAATTCCAAATGGATTTGAGTCCATAAAACTCCCATAAAACATAGCCCCTGCAATTTATTATGTAGTAGTCAAATGTTCAACTTAGTCTTTGTCAGGAAAGCACTTGAATACCTGTCAGTTCTCTCAAGTTTTAACGTCACGGGTGCGGCACTAGTTGAAGGAGCAAGATCCTCAATCTCAATCGCTTCTTTCAGACGTGTCCGCTTCGCCGGAGGCTCCACCTGATTGGTAGTCACTTCTCGGTGGTTGTTGGAGGTTGTGGCTGATGAGGATGAGGGGATGCCGAGTGGTAGACCGTTAGGGGTAGGTCTGCTGCAAGGTAAAAAAGATGAGACAGTCAGAAAAGGTTAGTAAAAAAGGAGAAATGCTCCAGAAGACATGGCCGATCAACGTAAAATGCTGATGGAACCAGGATAACAGTTTTTGTACCCTTTCCTCGTGATCAGACGTATTTAAGGACAGTATTGAAATGACAGTCTGGCAGCCTTTACTGACATTCACAAATCAGCGTCACACAATTTTGCCTTTGGGGAACCAGACCAAGATGGACGAAGCAGTCAAATGATTTCAACTCACCCCTCTTGTTGCGAGATGCTCAGGACCCTAGCATTGTGGTGGTTGAACCTTTTGATGATGGATGCGTTGACGAGCTGGTTTGTCGACTGTGACTTTGAACCGTCCTTGTTGGAGCCATACCCCTAAAAGTACACATTAGGAAATTATCAGTCCCTGCTTGTTCGTGTAACTATCAATGAAATTGAATGAAATGTTTAGTGCGTCAGGAGTAAACCGATCAGTGAGGTCTACAGCAACATTAACCCTAACACTCCCAAATCCTCCAATTTCAATACGATTTTACATACACCCTAGGGGGTTAGGGTTCATGGGTCCAATGACTTGGAATACACAGTTGCATCAACGACTAGACACGAACGTCATTTCATGGATATGTTTAGCTCAGAAACGGACTGAGCACTGGACATATTTCCTAACTAGAAAGTAGAATCTCTGTTGATTTCTATTGAGTTGGCTTAGTGCGGAATCAAAAAAAATTTAAATTAAAAAAGTCAACAGTGCTTTCATCATAAATGATTCACACTGCACAGCATTTTGCTTCGTTTCAACTCTTATGAACCAACCTCTGTGTTGAGCAGAGCTCTCCATTTAAGAGCTTTGTAAAAGCTGACAACAAAGAAGGTTTGTTCCTTTCTTGACTTGCTGACTTACCTCCCCCAGGGTGTTGTCTGACATGCCTTCCACATTCAACAAGGGATCACTCTGAGTGTTGGTTTCATTTCTCATTTCTGCAATGATAGAAAAAAAAACGGAGCAACAATATGAGGCGCAGCTTTGATGGGCGTAGGTCCACGAGGGTGGCAGGCAAATTAAAATTCACCCTGATAATTCAATCCTCTGCATTTTTCAAATGCCCAGTGAGAGTGACGACTGCAGTGATTGGATGATGGGCGGGGATAATGTCTGTTGGGGGTGGAGGGTGTGTCCCCAGCCATGCTACTAATTGGCATAGCTAGCTGTCGCTCAAACCACAGAGGAGATAACTACCCCCTCAAGGGGTAACAAACGGACAGGCAAAACAAGACAATCAATTACCATCCGGCCTATAACTAACCTTTTTCGTCGTCCTTGGCACACTCTGTAAAGATGTCCTTGTTGTTGAGGTGGATCCGGTCGCGGTGGAAATATTGAGACTGAAAGAATCGAGTCCAGAACTCCTTCTCCGTCATGTTCTGGGGAACGTTCTCAGCATGCTTCTTCCTCACTGTAAAAACCCGACCAGGAGAAAATAATTTAGTTTTAAGAAAACATGCTCTGCACTTAAGCAAACCACATTACAGCAGGTTCACACTGACGGCCCATTCCTTTCAACAAGTTGAAACCTCAGATGGTTCAATGTCTTGAGACCAGAGATCCCTAATCTAAAATCCTGCGTACTAGCCCACAAGGTGCAGTCACTGCAGACAAATCCCTCATGACTGGATCCAACAAAAAAGTCTTATGGCCCTTTTGTTCTAGTTTGAATTGTTATGAGTAAACTGAAGTCTTTGCTTTCACATATTACTCAATTTGAAATCCTGATGAAAACGGGCACTGTGTGGGTGATTAAATGTTGAGAGTTCCCTAAAGAAGCCATCACACAGGAAGGTTCAGGGGATTTGGGCTGAAATCAAAGACAAGCTGACCCTACCGGTTGGGTAGATTCTGAAGATGGCTTCAATGATGTCTGCCGTCAGGTTGTACTTGACGCCGTTGCAGCCGTCCGTCTGAGGCTTGATGTCCGACAGGAAAGCTGCTGAGACGCCCACATCTTGCTTGGCCTTGGCATTGCTGACGCTGGGTTCTTTGGGTACGACCTGAAAACAAAAACTGAGAAAATGGGTTTGGGGATACCGGAGCAGTTTCAATTGTACTGAAATCTGGCCATTTGGCTTCCCATCGAAATCTGACAATCAAATTCCATAATTTTCCCAAGACTTTCTACGACTAAACTATTATAATTTCCATGACACCAAGTCCCACTTTGGAGAGAAACGTTGTTTAGTATTAGGAACGGAAGACTGCCACACCACAACTGTAGATCGACAGGGAGAGCCTTTGAATCAATCATTACTCCTCTACCACATCAGAAGCGGCCCATCCGCACTGACCCTGGCATGGTCTTAATTTCGATGATTTTTCCACGGATTTTTTTCCTTCGACAACAGGATTTCAGGATACCCGATTGTTTTCCCAATTTTCCATGACTTCTCCAAGACTTTCCATGAAACCTTCAAAAAATCATGCGTCAGATGTGACAGGGACATGAAAAAATTGGACCCTCAATTCATAGAGTGATCCTTCAGGGTTTTTAAGGTTCAGACTCACAGTTGCCTTCCTGTTTGACCAGAACTCGTCGGCTGTCATAACCTTGCTGATGACCAGGTCTTTGTACAGCTGGAAGAGTTCCGGGTCCTCCTGTAGGATACGATTCTTCTCCTCGAGTTCCTTGTTGACCATCAATCGGAAGTGGGGCAGAAGCTGTTGAAGGAGCTCCTTGGCTGCTCCCCGGTCCCGCCGCTGGGCCTCCGTCCCCTCCCGGTTGGCAAAGTGGAACTTGCTGTTGGTGCCGTCGTGTAGCACCACCTGCAGCTGCACCTTGATGCTGGTGTCCTGGGAGATCTTTTGCTCTGCCGAGAGACGGAGAAGAAAAGCAATGTAAAGGTTCATGTCATGTACTCCTAAGATTACAGTATCTTCATATCCTTTCCCAGCAAAGACTAAAAACTATCTATCCATCCCCAAGGAAAACTGATGCCACTCAGCTTTGAAAAATTTTCTTACAAATTAAAAAAAAAATTTCAGTCAAAGGTTCTTTTCTTTTTACATTTTAGAAATAACAGGTCATCATGGAGGTAATACATAAAAATAAAATACTCTTTCCACAGAAAGTATCACAGAAAAACAGAGTTTTTTTCTGTGAATGCATATATGAATTAACAGAATCCTAACAAATTCAGAATAGGCAAAATTGTAACAACTGGAAAAGCTGCTAAGATTGAACTTGTTTATGAGGAAGCAATCTCACGTTTGATGTCCCTGTAATGATGGCTAACGGAGAAGTGGTCCTTGTTATTATCTTGCCAGGCCAGGCGTTCCGCCATGAAGTACAAGGACCCATCGCTCTTGTGCAATCGGACTTGGTTGATGATCAACAGGACCTCCTCCGAGGACGTAGCCATGTTCTCTGTCTGCTGCCAGACACGAAAAATTGTTGAAAGGAATTCAATAACAGTGCCTATCATGATTCTTTTGGCAGGTCTGTTATCTGACAATTGTTTTCAATTTTCTTTTAACCCTAACCATGCTGAATCCAACAGAATTCTGCATAATTTGAATGGTCTTTCAGAATGCCATTGGCTAAAGTTAAAGTAAGTTCTCCCAAGTCTATCTCAGAATCTCAGAGGGTTAGACGGACATTGCCGCTAAGAATCATTATCCAGTTTGGCTTCATGCCAGAGCCAGACAAGCGTGAAATAAAGGTCATGACCAAAGACATTTTCTTAGAATGATGTTTGATGAACTGTTTCATCAGGGAGCTTGTCGCAATCAATGATCGCCTTGGGAAAAAGTTTCAGAACACTCAAGTATGACATCACAAAGAAGCAGTGCACTGAATATGTCAATTTCTTTGTTATCTAATTCCTGGGATGAGGTCATGAAGGAGGTTTTCTGCAATTTCAAATTTTTATAATTGGAATGTCTAAGTGGGGTATGAAGGACGGGGCATTCAACCACATAAGAAAAGTGAGAGATTTGACTAGCTGTGTGGATTTTTTAACGATGGTCGAATTCTCCTCCTGGTTGAAAATACTTACCCCTACTCAGAGGGGAAAGTGGGTAAACTGCACTTCAAAAAAGACGAATCTTTCTCAGTCTAGTTTTTTTGGAGGAAGTCCTTCCTCCATGGTCTGTGAACATCGACTCCTTCTGTCCTTCATTCTATAAGCTCTTCTCCCGATCCACTCTCCCACTTCCTTTTCATATCCTCATCCCCCCATCTAACTAGCCTGACTACAGGTCAGGATTAGGTGCAGTTGCTCGCATAATCTTTGCACGAGCCATTAATCGGACGGCAGTGACAATAGTTGCTAATCACATTAACAATTCTGCTATCTGCCAACTGCTTTTACTATCAAATCTATGACTTAGGAAGGTTGTTATAGGAAAGAGTTCCATCTGCCGAGTGCAGATGCCACTTCAAACCCTGAGCACAAACCCTTTGAGACTGGTCGGAAAAGTTCAGGAGGTTTTGGAAATCTCAGAAAACAACTTGGGTTTTCCCTCCTAAATGGCAAGTGAATAAGTCATGTTTGTTGAGAATAATGGAAAAATGTTGCATCCTGACTCCACTTTTCTCATCATATATCATCTCAATAATAAAAGTCAGTCAATACAGAAATGCTGGAAAGACACAAATTCTGGATAGAGAAACATTTACTGATGTTGTTAGGAAATACTTAGAAAATTCTCTTCGCTCCCGCGACTTTGTACACAACTGTTGAAGTGGAGTCAGGATGCAACATTTTTTTCCGAAATAATTACTGGAACTCTTTCTCTTGTTTTTAAAAGCATGAAAAGGGGGGACGGGGTATACATTGTAAAGTCAGAGATCTCGTCATACAGCATTGATCAACGGCGCAGTGCAAATGGGCGATCGTGCAGACATGGCAGATGGACCAATTGCGCCCAACATCAGCATGGTCAGTGACTATTAACGTTAGCCTCAGAGTTGTGTGTGGCGCTGTCATCAGCGCATCAAAAATTCATGTCACCATTCATCATCGATCATGTCTCTTCTTGCAAAACTATCGAGTATCATGACTGATTTCAGTGCTAAGTTAGACATTTTTACAGCTCTTATGTACCTGTCCTACTCCTTACAAGAACAGTTCCCCATCCATAGGCCACACAATAAAGGGAAAATTGTGAAAAGGCGTACTTGAAAATAAAAACAGAAGATCGGCGGGGGCAACTACGACAACATTAATGTCACGATGTACATTAATATTGCAGCGCCCTCCGTGGTTTTGTTTTGGCGAGCTTCAAAGAAAAGCGCCCTCTATTGACCCAAAGTATTCAGTTTTGTTAGCCAGACTCATTGTCACAAGAAATTGCCTTTTTTTCACATGTGCCCATCTGAATCACAATATTTTGTATTTTTACTAATTCTTTATAAGTTAATTAACCTTAAGGATCCGCAATCGTGCTGGAAATCAGCCAGAATTTAACTTTGTAGCACTTTTCTTGTCACCATGACAACAGCATAAACGCCATCTATGTCCTACATACACAATTTCGTCGTACATATGTACATGCATCGTGGACTCGTACCGTACGTATACAAAATCCAGTTCGTAAACTCAAGTATTCAACTTAGTTCTGATAGATTGGATAAAGATCTATTTACAAACCATTTAATACATATACATTCCAACATGGCAACGACTTTGCCATCGTTAGACGGTGAGTAGACAATGAATTTTACTTTTTTGCGTCATCACGATGGTCGTGAATTTAAAAATGTTAGGCCCAGTAAAAGTAGTAGGCCTACGTTGACATGACTTACACTGAGCGTATGAGAAGCTGCAGACTCAAGTTCGTGTCGGTAGGGATTAAAGCCAAAATTCAACACCAATTAACGCCAAAATTTGTCAAGCGAGTTAAACCAACAGCAAATAAGCCTTTTCTGCAAGTGGGCCATGAGCACTATTTCATTTCAGAAATGATTGTCTTTAAAGTTCTATTTCCGTGAAAATAATTAGGCCTAGGGCCTACTGCTGAGCCCGGATTATGAACAAAAACATATAGGCCTTGGCCCAACAGTACAGCGAGGGGCCTAGCGTTATTAAAAGGCAACCATGTCAACATGATACTCTGGTTTCAATTTCATTTACTTTTTCTTGTGAATTTAATGCAGTCTTTGACAGGACAAGGCTACTACTAAGTACTAGTACTAGGCCGTAACTCTACTGTGATCTCAATTTCCTTTCATTATTTTTCTCCTTTGGCTTTGCAGCTCTTCTTGGTAAAGAGAAGAAGAGTAATGTCTCCTTTGGGACGACAACGGACAGGCCGCTGTTCCCAGGAAAGATTCCACAGAATCGGATGGGAGCTGGGATGGGACTGGAGACCGCTCCCCACAGAGCTCCCTGTAGCTACGACAATGATGAGGTCAGAGTTAAAATCTGTGGCTCAAAATGTTTAAAAAGACTGTGCGTTTCTCTCACATGGCCACTTTTCATTGGCGCACAATTTCAATGCTGCTAATTTTTTCCTCACAGAAAACCACATTTCTGTATGATATCGACAAGCAAGTGACCAGCTCCAAAGGCTACACGATGGGCGCAAGGACTGGACCCAGATTCAGAAAAGAATTTCAGGTGAGTTTTTATGTCAAATCTCTTGAAATCCGCCAGAAACTGCCGATCTTAATCGGAATGGTTCAGCTTAAGATGGAGTGGGCTCCTGCTCTGGACAGTGTTTCCAGATGACCACTGGAAGGTGCATTTTAGAAAGTTAATTTGGTTTTTGTAAAACAGTGCCAGAATTTAGTCAATTTTTCCACACCACTACAAAAGACTGCCCAGTAAACTTCTACAAATTCTCCAAGATACTTTTTGGCAAGTAGAAATGAGTTGCAACTATGATTTTCCTTCTTTGCAGACGGTCACACCATGCCCAACAGCCTATCAGACTAAGCACACTGACCCTATCCAATTTGACACCTCCAAGAAGCCCTTTCACGTTGGTGCCAACAGATTCTACCGAAACACAGTCGACCCTGAGCTGACGCCTGGGTAAGTTTCAGTTTGGGTTTTGTTCACAAGTCCATCACAAGTCATCCAGTAGACTTGAAACAAAACCAGCTACATGTACAAACGTTTCCCGTTGACTGTGGCATTTTATGTGCAAAGGGGTCGTTGCTAAGTCGTAACAGTTGAGGGCAAAGCCACATTAGTTTACAGAGAAATAGACAATCATGAATACAATGAAATTTTTACCATGTCCAATTTCACTTGCCCAGGGTTTTGTAAGGATTAAAGTTTATCAAACCAATGGCCTGAAATCCTATGAACGTCAAATCTCTTCAATTTCTTCCTAAACCCACAGTCCCGGAAGCTACGAGCACAACATTCCTAGGAACCGTAAGGTAGCCTTCCACGGGACCTTCGGGGGTCCTCAGCTCCTAAAGATCCAACCAGACGACTCGGTCCTCCTTCCTGACGATTGCAAAGGAACGACCACCAAGAGCCGTCTCATGACATACAAAGACAAGCGGAAGTTTGCCATACGGGAAGCCTACCTTAGCCTTTACTACTAAAACAGGAAATTACCCTCTTTCAGGGAAAAAAGTTATGCAAATCTAATGTCAGGAGATTTGAAAGTTCGATTCAGCTGCAGACTTGAAGCAGAGTCCAAAGCTTGTGTCTAGAGCTGGGACCAGGTCTTCTCTACTTGCAAACCTGCAGGCACAAGTCAGCAAAGGATGTAGCCATAGCTCTATGGAAGCCAACTTTCATGATGGTCAAGTCTACAGACTGGTCAACTGTTGGGTTGGGTTTGGTGCTCATTTTTTTGTCTCTCCACATCTAAACTAAATATGAAAGATTGCAACAAATTGTAATCTTCAAACTTTGATTTTTCTACAAGG
The DNA here is from genome assembly GCF_001949145.1 of Acanthaster planci. The sequence goes on from NW_019091372.1 coordinate 581,544, forward strand.
GAAACAAGTTATTGAATGTTCTTCCATTTCCAAATTCCATCCTTCAACAAAGTAACTTTTATGCAAGCAAGAAAGGCAGTTTATACATAAAATGCTTCATACTTTTTCTACATCTGTAACTTCACAAGTCAACTCTAATTTGTCCTTCTGAAAAAGTTGAGTATTTCAGTGAGATCTAGCCATGTTTTCAGGTGTGTTCTTCAGCTTGAAATATTTTTCTCACTTCCTGTTTAAATTGGAAATGTCTGACGTTTCAAATGCATCCCAAATTTATGTAAATACTATGAACGTGTAAAAATAAAGAAATAATGGAGAACAAATGTGTCATGACTTTCCAATTTATTGACCGTCATTAAGATTTATTACATATTGAGACACTGTCAAATAACTCAAGAGCCTATACGATAGGAATTAACCTCACATTAGGTGCTATTGTAAAAATGTTCTAGGCTGGTTTGCACTCCTGTAGAGCTTAGCAGAAACGACATGGTAAAAAGAAACTTGTCTGCAGTTAAGGTTAAACGGAGAGTGAATTTTACTCCAATTTCTCGAAGCTAACTGTGATTTGAGGCATTTTAGTATCATGTACAATGTGTGGAGTTGCTGTGCCTCACACGAGTCGACAGCAGCAGTGGTTGCATTTTCAGTACTGCAGCCTGAAGGCTCTTCAACCTCAACCTCACTTTCCAAAAAGCAAGGAAATTGTTTACAACCATTCAGAGAAAGTATGCATTTCTAAAGATACCGCACCTCACAGAATACTGCGTGAAACAAGGTTGAGATACAAAGGGAGGCACAGGATTGAAAGAAAACCATGTACAGAGGAGAAAAGAGATCAAGGAAAAGAGAACTGACCAAATCTAGATTAGTTCAGAACTGAGGGTGGATATTGAATCTGTGAGGCCCTGAAACCTTGTGCATTAGTGCTGGGTTGTGAGAGCTTTAGCGACATCTTTGAGGTTTGTCACCTACAAAGCTCCAACACTATGAAACAGTAATTGAATACAGAGTACCGAAGTGTGACGTCATTTGAACCAGGAAGTGTAGTGCAAACGAATGGATTACGCGCCCGTGTTGGTTCACGTGCTGGTTCTCGAGCTAATTCCTTTGACACACAGCTGTGCGTGACATATTCACTTCGGTACTCTATAAAGGCTGAGATAGGGTTGTACCATTCACAGAATAGGGAAAGGTAGACTGTTCTCTATCTGCGATGTGATAAGGCTTTGACTCTGGGCAGGGTTGTACCATTCATGAGATGGGGATGGGTACGATATTCTCCATCCGTGTTTGGACCAGTCCGAGGTTCTTCTGCCATTCCACGAGATGTTCCCTCAACTGTTGCCACTGCTGCTTGCCAAAAGTGCGTAATGTCACGTAACTGGGGACGTCAAGAAACATCACATCAAAATTGCTGCGTTCAAACCTTTGTAAAACTATCCCAATCCGAGGTGAGATTTCACCGGTTCCCTTTCATAAGTAATGTCTATCATTTCAAATGGAAAATGGGTGGGCACCAGCAATCCTTGTCATAGACTGATTGACTGAGGGCCCCCCCCCCAAAAAATAATAACAATTGGTACACAGCACACAAATGACTCAAAATCTCTCAAACCAAATCTCTCAAATTTTTATCAGCCCAACAAAAGCAGCAAATCATATCTGTGAAACAAATGATAAAAATTGACACAGAAAATGTCCCAAAATATTCTAAACAAGACGCGACTGGGAAACTCACCTGATCGTCACTTTCCTTTGCAGCTGGTCGATTCTTGCTCTTACCATTTTGGTTTTGACAACTATGGAGATGAATGGCATTGAGAAGTAACCTTCTTCAACAAGCATAACGATAGTACAACGTGTAAATATGCAGGTGTCTTGAACACTTTGTTTAATACAATTTTTTTTCAGACATAAACTTTCTCTCCGATACTCCTTACCGTTAATGATAAATCCTTCTACTTCCTCGGATGTAATCTTGAGCTCACTCTCGATTGTTGAGAACGGGATCTCTTTCTGCTCAATGGCCATGCTCACGAACGTCAAGACGCGCATTTTCTGCATGTTTTGGTCATGTGACAGACCTGACAGTGTAGAGGGAAGAAGTTCAAAGAAACATCACCGCAGGTGACAATTAGAAAACAAAGCCAGTAACATTTAAGTCAGGTTTTATTTTAGTTCGATCAATATTTGCGTTCACATCTCCGTTGGCTTTGAGTCCAAAATCTGTGAACTCTTACCCAGTGTCTTGATGAAGTCTTGATTGTTTTTGAAGAACTCAATGTAGTCATCGAGCTTTCCCGACACAAAGATGTTCAACAGCTGAAAAGACAACGGTGACATTGAAGACTAAGATAAGGAACTTTCATGTTACAGGCGTACATACAGTGGCAAGAAGAACAGACAGAACAAGGCTAGCTCCTTCAGGGGCAAGGAAAGTGGGATAGAGATGACCTGTTTTCCACTGACATTTTTATATCAAGCATACAAAGTTGTTGAGCATTGCTTTCTCCTATGAAGCTATATAGGACACGCTTTCTAGCCTTTTTCAAAATCTCTGTTTGTCTCCATCTTCAGTACGACTTTGAGTTTTCAGCTCAGGGTTGTGTTTTGCAAGAGGAACGCTGAACGGACTGTCAGTCACCCAGAGAGAGAGAACACCATGATCTTACTTAGTTCAAATGTCACAGACTTAATTAAGTGGTTTTGATATTAAAAAAAATATATGTATATATATATGGAAAAACCAAAATTTAAAAAAAACCGTGGTTTGGGAAATGGACCACTGTTTACCTCATGAATCAGCTCTCCTTCCAAGAACCTGACCGGCCTGAGGGTGAGCAGGTGATCAAAGAGGAAGGCCTTGGGGTCTGCCAGGGTATTGACGATGCACCGCTGCGCCTCGTCACGGGCTTGCGAGGCGTTGTCCTCTGTGTAGGTTCCCAAGAGCTCCACCATGACTTTGTTGGACGCCTCACTGCACCAAAACGAAAAAATAAAGGCAACAGTGGGGTAGAAGTTGGTCACTTTTTGCAAGGACAGGATCGGTGATAACTAGCCATCTTCACGCTGAACTTGGGCATCTTTTACACAGCTAAAGACAAAGTACCTTGTGCAGTATAGCTTATAGCTATTCTACGTGCCGAGCAGGTCCACAATTTCAGCCCTTGAACAAGGAAAGTAATAAATGCAGGTGCCACACATGCAATTCACAATGTAGTTGTAAGAGATGGCAGATGTGGAACACAGAGCCCATCATAGTACAGATTTTGCAATATTACGACTGTGTGACTATGGAGGCTTTGCGTGGTAGCCATCTTGCAGGGCAGTTTTTGTTCCACAGAGAAGCCTCCTTTGTGCATTCCCTGTGGAACAGAAGAACTGGCCTGTAAGATGGCAGCCATGCAAACCCTCTGAACAGGTACACTGTGTAGGCTGATGCAGACCGCATGATGATGGACTTTTTGTTCCCATTCTGTGGAAAGTTCATCCAGTCCAGTATGCTTCTTATTGGCCCAATTTCATATGGCTTTTAAAACTGAAACTGTAGTACAGCACATTCATTTGCTGAGTAGAGGACCCAGTCAAAAGAAGTACATGTATGTAGAATGCATGATGTTTTGACTCTTAGCCTGTTCAAACTAAGCAGTTATATTCTGTATTAACAAACTCCTTTGGTTGGCAGGTCTGGTGAGAAGGCGACACACAATTCAGCCTTCCCTGAGCTGACAGGATTCAACAGTACCTCTTTTTACTTTCTTTGAGTGCTTCGTAGAGCAGTCTCAGAACAACGATCATCTGGTCCCTGTTCAACTCCCACTTCTTGGTCCATTTCTTGACCTAAAAATGCAAGAAATAACAAATCATAGGTCACCCCAAATTGTCCATGTGCCAATAATGAGGCAGAGTTTTAGGGAAAGGTCCTTCTAGAGTTACTCTGAAATTTTGGCTGGCAGTTTGAAGAACTCTGTAGCCAGAAAAACCACAAACGGAATGGGTGTTGTATTATGTTGTGGTCAAGATTTACGCCAATAACCCGATGTAAGAGTTAAGTGGTCTGTACACATTAGCAGGTAGACACCAACAGTATTTTGGGAGACATTTGGGACCAAAGTAAAACGTGTCACTGAATTAAAAGGAAATGGAGATTGGTAATCATCATCTTACGATTTCTAGCTCTGTCTCAACGTTGCCTGTGCTCTTGCCTTGGGCGGCGACTTTCAGCATGCAACAGAAGATGTGATGGCACAAGACGTTCTCCACGCCCACCCCGTAGAATAAGTTATTGAGACTGCGGAGGGGACCACAAGACAAAGTGACTTAGGGGCTGAATGCAATTGGGGCTAGAACGTCATTTGGAAAGCCACAGTAGCCTCTCTGTTACAGTTTGCTCAGAGAGTGTTCTCGCACTTGAAAACCTTAAGGACGGGAGGTTTCAAATGGCAAAATAAGCAGAAATGAAGGGCGAAGAAGCCTGAAAACAGAAAGTGTTGCAGTCAAATCCAGCAAAAGCACTTTCATGAGTCCAAGTACATGTATTTACAGCTTTCGTCCACGATAATCTTCATGATAATCACTGTCTTCAACAGTGGCTGAGCTCTTATTTCATCCAATCTTCCAAATCTCAACAAAAAATCCTGGGAAAGTACAAAGGCCCCATTCCTGGCCAACTTACACCCGTAGCTTCAGCGGGGCATGTTCTTCCGTTCCCTCTGTCACTAAATGGTCGCTGAGCATCTTGGCCAGATTCTCCAGGTGATCCGGACGCTGGTAGATGAGGAGTGACAGGATGCTGTTGAAGATGCCCTCAATTTCTGCAGGCACCAACGAGGAAACAAGCACTCAATGAGGCACAGGGTGTGTCCGAATACCTTGCCTGTGTCTCAAAATAGCACGGGTGCCTATGCAAGTCACTAGCTAGCGGTGACTGCCACTTCCCATGGACCTTTATCGTGATTCTGCCATGTTTATCTGGTTCCCTGTAGCCCCTTGGCAAGAGAAATATGACTGCAACTATTGATAAAAGGGAACACACTCCTGCTTTGCCTTCCAGCTTCAGTTTGGTTACATTGCATTTAATGGTAGGCAACTAGGGAAAGCAAGCTGGTTGCCCCATGATCGAAGTCTGTAGAAGTGTTTGTTACTCTTAGCTATAGGCAGTTGATTTGGACAAAGCCTAACATGAATGACGTGGCTACAGCTGATAACAACACATGTGCCAATGAAAGCCACTTCCTAATGGCTGTAACTACTTCCCATAGAGGTGTGCACAACTCTCAGCCGTAGCTGGTTTTAGATGTTGACCAATGTGAAATCTGAATCTCTGTTGGTATCCACACACATTGGAGCCAACTCACTGCTTTTGTTTGTTTGCTTTTTGTGGGGGAGTGTCTTCTTACCTGCCGGGTCAGAGAGTTTCCAGATGACATTTGCCGCTTGGATAATCTTCTCCAGGTCATCATGGATGCCTTGTTCAGACGTCTCCTCGGATATTTCAGCACCTTGGGCTTTCAAGAATACCCTAAGCTCACTGGCCTGGAAGAGAAATAATCCAACTCCAAATTGTCAAGATTCAGTTGTCAAAAAAATAGTTTTTACCCCAAATATTTCCCTCAAAAGCCAAAAGCATTCCCTCTTTCCACAAAATTTATACTGCAGATCTTTGCAGGGAGTCACTTCAATCTACTTAGGTGAGTCAAAAATGACTTCTCCATTCTATAATAGGAACACGGTTTGCAATTACACTTGAAATTCCACAATTAGGCAAAACAATAGACAAAAACATCACCAATAAAATGAAACAGTTATGACAAATAATTAATATGACATTGATGCAAGGGTGGACAAAAGAGCAGCCCTTGAAAGCTATGCCCCCAAAAAGAGCGCCCCCAAAAAATCAAATAATTAAATTAAACAAATAATAAATAATTAAAATTAAACTAAGGAAAGAGTTCCATTTAAGGACGCCAGTAATTATTCCCTTCAGTGACCCATAAGTCTCCAGAAAGCAAAAACATGTCCAGAAAAGTTCACTTTAAGAAAGAAAAACCAACTGACAGACAGCCGAATTCTGTTTGGTTTAAGAAAATTCTTGGGGATATTACATTTGAAGCAAGATATGGGACGGACATACCCCCCCCCCCACCTTTGTGTTGGTCATTGTTTGATCCGAATCTCAGGAATTCTGTACAGACTCCTGGGGGGATGTGTTAGGCAACAATAGTCTAGAGTGTGTATGGGGATTGGACAGGTAAGGGGGGGTACCCCTCCGTCCCATATTTTGCCTGGTATAGCCGATAGGATATTAGGCCCTAATCGATAAAGATATCGAAAATTTAAGACGGTGAAAACTCAGGACGTGGGGGAACTTAACCTTCGCCAGTGTTTACCTAAGCCACGTCTTACCATCACGGCTGTCCAAGCTGCACTCATTTCGTGAAAAAAATGACATGACTTAAAAATGGACATTGTTTCATATGAACTCATCGTGGTAATTTCTTAACATCAAATTCAGACGAAGACATGGTCAGTGCTTACCTGTTCTGATTCAGCAACATCAATGAAGGCCGGAAGGCTCATTTTGGGCAGACAATCTTGCAGGAACTTGTACAGAGTTGGGAAACACGAGGGACTCCTTTTTATGTAGCGCCCTCTATTGACTAATAAATATACCGCCCTCTTTTCTTTACGCGTGCCGCGCTGCGCACATAAGCGTCACCCTGTCGAACGCATTGTGACATCACTGAGGCAGGAAAAAATACCTTTCTTGTTGACGCTTGAAAAAAACTAATACAAAATAAATACAACGAAACAGGATATTATTGTCACTTAGTTGAAGAACAAGCAGGGATCAAGTTACACCGTATTATTCCTTCTTTCGTCAGTTCAATGAAGACAAACATCTGCAGTTAAATGTGTACATTATAAACAATGGTGTTGGAATTATTCATGCTATTCATGTACTTGGTGTGTTATGATTCATAAATTATGTCAAATAACTTTGCGGATTATAACGTCGTTGCTGTTGGAGACAGTGCAGCTTGGCAGACGTTAGAGCGAGAAGTATCAAAGATCAGGAACTGCAAACTTTTACGAGTGAGTATTCCATCTCTACCGATTGTCTCTATTCTTGCGTGAAAGGCTATTAGTATCTTATTCTCCAGTATTTATGATTCTTAAAACACACAACTGCTTACAGCATTGGGAGGGTCTAACGACAGACGTGCACTGTTTATTCACACTCCATAAGTTAGAGCTACGCATAATATACCTTTAATAGGAATCTTGACAATCTTACTGTTAATATAATCTAATGGACGAGTTGTGGGATAAAAAAACAGTGATTCAAACTCCCTTAGTGGAGAAATTACTCTGGGAAACCCTACAACTGAATTGTATTAAGCATAACATGCATAGAAAAGAGAATGTAATCGTCTGTCGGTATGCGGTAATTCACGGTAGACGGCAATTCCGCCTACGCGACGCCTTATATCTCGCATTTTCCTCTCACCACCATAACTCTCCACGCAGCGGAGTGATATTCTTAAGAACTAATTTTTGTAACAATTCACTGCCCCGTTCAACTGTACGAAATACATTTCCCAGAATTTAGTCTTCATCCGATCGGTTCTGTCTCCTTACTCGTGACATCATCACTTTCATAATCTCATTTTACCAGCGAGGTGGCTGTTTTCCTCTGTCCTTAACACATTTTTCAAGAAATTGTTGCTGTCATCTTGCAGGTACCCACCTTGTTAAATCCGTATGGCGTCACCGACAAATACCACCTAAGGGCTATTTTTCTTCTCCCGGATGCAATCAAGATATACCAAGGGGTCTGTCGCGCATGGATACAACGCTTTAGGTGCGTACATGACTGATGGCGCTTTATAAATGTCAATTATTCTTCTTATTATGATGATAAATCGAATGAAGTACATTGGAAATAATACCAGTCCTTTTCAATTACATACTAGATTCAGAATAAAAAAAAACACAAGCACACGTACGGTCACAGTGCATTTAGTAACGCAAGGAAAGAACTAAAGGTAATTACACTTTGTGAGGTTAGATAAATTTCACTTAACACGTGCAATAAAAATTGAGATTTTTTACCGCACCAGGTTTCACCCTTTCTTTTCCTTTCTCCTTACCGCGAAAAGATTTGGACCAAATGTAAACACGCCAATTATATGTATTGTTGAAGGTGCTGCTGAAAGGAAAAAAGGTAAGTTTCTCTGGAGAGTTTGTCAGAATTCATTAAATCCCGCCCTGCAAAAATCTTTAATAAAAAAATAAACCTAAGGCTTGTTTAAAAAGTCGGCAATACTTTCACAACATTGTTTTTTTATTAAAAATCTACGCTGCTGCCACTGTTTACAATTTTCCAAAGTGTCTTTTCCTATATCGAGCTAACATAAGAATTAAATATTATTGAAGAAATCAGCAAATCAAACATTAATTTAACCTGTGCGTAGTTTTAAAGCCAGTCATTTTTCAGATTAAGTGGACGACTAAAAGCGACTTAGTATCTAATCGATAATTCATGAAGTGAATTCAGTGTTCCACTGAATTAGCACGCAAACGGAAGTTTTTCGAACTCAATGATTAATAACCAATCAAGGTGAATAGGATCAAATGGGAGTTATAACCTCTGCCGATTTCATCTTTTATCAGCTGAGGAATTGAATCAGATGCTACAGACGAATGCCATCAATTGGATTCTAACAACTCAGGAGCTATCCGCCTTGCTCCTTGTTTGCGTCATCCGGTACAGTCAGGCAGGTATCCGGAGACGCTTGGATACATCGGCCAGGCAGATAGTCAACTACGCAATCCAGAGCGCAGCCCAACTACGCGGGGTGAGCGAAGCCGCGACCGGGAACAGAGACGAGGCACCCGCAGATCCGTTGGAATGGGCGGGTGAGTTTGGTGGTTTTCTCGCTAATCAATCATGTACAATACTCGTCCATGTTTTGTCGTGTCTGCCTTATTGTCCAAGACGTATCTATTACGATGACACCGACCATGAAAAGGATGACATGTGGTAAAGGTCTCATCACCTCTTTATTTCGCATCTTGTTTTTTGCTAAATTATACAATTAAAAAATTCCACTCTTCAAAAGGCCAGTCCATTTTCAAAATAATGGTTCATTTTAACCCGTACGTACGTTTTAAACGAATAAATGGTATTACTTCATTTTTACACGCCAATGTAAAATAAATTATTGTTTATCAATCACTTTTTGTGAGAAGATGATCCAAAAAAGTCACCGAGGGACGAAGTTGTGATTCCACTTACGTCACAGTTACCAAAGACGTCACGGTCACAACAAAGGACCGCGCGTACAAAAAAACGTCTTCGCGACCCTTGCTCCAATCACAGCCCTAGCTGCGCGCAGACCCAGAGAGAGGCAAATGGTCATGAAACTGAAGATAAGTATGTTTCAGTAGACAATTATTATGGTCCTTACAGGAGAAATAAAAATTGCATGATTTAAAGTGATCTTCGTTGCAAATTAATCTAATAAAATTAGACTTTGAAATATATTGAACCCCTTTTCTTTTGGTTTGTATAATGTGCCTTGCTCTCACCAGAAAAAAGCCAGCAACTTCACCGTCAACATCTAAACGTGTTAAACTCCAACACCAGGCAAATCAGCTCAACAAGAAACTTGACATGGCCAGGATCTACATCTCTAAAGTACAGAGCCTCCTGGACAGAGAGACTAGTCCGGACTAGACGAAAATAACTGCAGCATTGCTCGTACCAAAATCTTTAAAAAAAAAATTAAAAATTACTTTCAGATTACAGCTTGAAAATCGAAATGCTCTTGGGTTTGGGGGCATAATACTTACGCTGTAATTAATGGAATATTATATGTCTAAGTTTTGTATTCTTTGTGATTTAAGAATGTTTGTTAAAAATCTCTCTGAAAGAAATACAGACGTTTAGATCATAATCTGGTCGGTAATATTAAGCAAGTTAAGTTATTCAAGAGCCCATGCCAAAATTGAACCACGCCAGAGGTCATTGAAAAATAGTACTATACGCGCGCGCATGGTCTGTCCAATCACAGTTGTCGAATGCCTACTAAAACACCTGCTTGGCCTTTCATGCTTCGTGTCTACTCTGCTCTGATGGTAAATATTATACTTTTCACATCATTAGCTTTCAATGGAAAATGAACCGAGTTTCAACTTTGGTTGAACAGAGCTGGACCAAATTTTACTAATTTATTGTAAAAACTTTCTTTGGAATGAGAACAGAGTGGTAATTCAAAAGACAAGTCATTACATGGACTTTCAGCTACCTGTTTCCGCTTCCATTGCCAATTTTTTGAACAGTACACTGTAAAATGAAATCCCTCGGCACTGGCAGTTTCGTGCAACTAACCCCAAGTTCCCAGCAGTGTTGTAGTTGAGACCATCACAGGACCAGACACAAGACCAGACACAAGACTAGTCACAAGACCTGTCACAAGCAACAGTGTGAACAATGACAAAGGAATGCTTTTGTTGCAGTTCGTTTGAATAGCTTGTGGCTTGAATTCAGACTAGAGGTCTTGTGTTGGTCTTGTGTGGTCTTGTGAAGGTCTTAAGTGGTCTCGACTACAACACTGGTTCCCAGGAAATAAGCAGAGCTTAGCATGGTTCTCCTGCAACCACTACAAGGCAGAGTTCAGCCTTGGCTTGCCAGAACCCTTGATGAAAGCAAGCCTGGTCTTAATAGGCAGATGATCGGAAGGGAAAGCTGCATTGGGACAGGCGTGGAAGGGCACAATCAGCTCTTCGTCGACCATCTCAAGAACACCGTCACAGTGCAGTGTGTTGGAGCTGAACCACACGTAGTCCAAGGCTGCCACAAATTTCTGAGATGCGTAGGCTTCTGGATCGGTCTTACGAACCTGTCAATAAAGGGCAGGCAGGCAGGCCAAATAATTTTCTTTTAATTCACAAAGAATAATTGCTTTTAATAAAAATTATTACCAAACAGCAAGAAACTTTGCGAAAACTTTCACATTTTATAGAGATATTGATTTTTAAAAAGCCTGAATACAGATCTATTTTTAAAAAATAATTGACAAAATCAGACTATTTGTTGTTTATCATCAACATTTGAGCAACAAACTTGGTAAGAATAAGCAGTTAATATTTAGACCAGCGTTGGGCAACATATCACCCACTATTTGAGATTTTTCTTAAAGTACAGGCCTATATACCTTTAGATGTGTGGATGTGCCATCAAACAGCGCCTGAACTGCTTCACTTTTTTGATCGGTCTTTGGTCGTCTGATATACTCCGAGTTATCTTCGTAGTCGGAAAATGGCACCTCATGTCCCTGTATAAAAAAAAAAAATCGCAAAACAGACTAGCACTGAGCAAAGCAAACGACACTGGCTATACACGTCATCTGCGCAGTTCAAGTCTGAACTTCTTGGTGTTGATACGGTTCATCGCTCGCTAAGCCACTCTCATGAAGGCCTACGTAAGTTGCATTCTGAGCTACAGGCAAAAACCAGTGACACTTCCCAAAATTGTACCACCTCAAAGTTGCAGAGCTTCAATGCAAGGCTGCCATAGTGCATTACTACCACAAATTATTATTCCTTAAAGTTTATAGGTTAATCCGAGGAAAAGTGCAGTGACACCTGCACACCCACGCGAGCGCGCCAAAACTTGACGCACACACGTGCAGCAGCTGAATGGTCCAAGAGGCATGTAAAGCGTGTGTACCGCCGATTCACTGGCGTGGTGCCATCGCAGTTATGGCTTCTGTTTCTTCTATGGTTTGCCGTTTTAAGTCTGGCTTGTACGTGACTGGAAACCAAACGCAAATAGAAGACTGAGGAAATTAGGTGTGACCTTGTCAAAAAATTGCCAGCTTTTACTAAAAATAGCAGAAATATACAGGTGGGGATGACATCGAAGCTTCAAATTTGCCAAGTAGCTGAACCAGCTTTGATATCGTTCTGCTATAAGCAGACTACCTACCACCACTGTTTTGTAGGCACTCTTCAAGCTCCCAGAGTTGTGCTTGAAACAACCCAGAAAAGCATCCAGTAATGACGTCACCTGAAGGATTTATCATAAAAAAACGACAATATTTTCGGAAAATAACAATCTCGGTGAAGACTGCTGGATCTAATTAGAATGGGTCATAATACACAAGATTGGATGAACAGAAAATGCATCAACGACACTGCCTCAAACTGGCCGTGTTTTGTTTTTTTGTTTTTTTTTTTGCAGCGGGACTGGTTGTAGACTCTGTCCTTTCAGAGTCGTAAATACATATGCATTTGTTGTTTTCAGAAACCATGTTCATCTGGACAGGAATGTTCCGAACCGGCAGAAACCGTTTATGAGCAAGTGACATCAAGTTTCCATCTACCCAGCTTTCCTGTAGCACACTCCTTTAGCTTGCTAGCTCATACCTGCTCGCAGTCTCGAGAATCAAAGGTGTGTAGGTACGTCGTCATGGTTTCGTTCAAAGTCCCATCATGCAACAGCTGGTATCCCGGATGGTGCGGTTCCTGGTTGAAGTCACCGCACAAGATGTGCGGCACGTCAACACCGCCGGCAAACTGGACCAGTCTGTTCACAGCGAATGCGGCCTGAGAAAACAGGAGACAAGTAGCAGCTCATGGGGGGGGGAACTGAAGTTGTGTAAAATACCAGCACTGACCAGAATTATAAAGACAACTTGTACTATCTCCTGAGAAAGATGAACGATCTCATCGAGACACCGTGTCTGTATGAACCCCCTTAATTTCCTTGCAGTGAAGCAACAGTAACTGGAACAATGTGACTATTCGGACCGTGCAAAGAAGGTAACACCCCTATACCTTTCGGATATGAGGTTGGTTGATATAAAATGATAATCTTTAATGCAAGCACATATTGATCTTCTTTAAGAAAACTTGTAAGAATTGGACACAGCTTTTGTAGTTCAAAACCAAAGCAGTTCTGTCCAGCGCGCAAAACTTTGAACGGAAATAACTGGAACAAAGTGCTCCTCATAGTAAAAGGTACACTCAGTAGTTCCACTTTGCTGGCTAAAAGTAACTGCATTCTTCAAGCAAATAAATTTTTTTGATCAAACAGGAAATAAAGAAAGAAAATTAAGGAGTCTTATCATAACCATGCACTGCACTGAAAGAGCCAGAGAGCAGTTACCTCCAGTGTTGTCAAATCCATCCTAATGAAGAATTCGAACGTCAGATGAATGTTTCCAATGGCAACAAGATTCTTCGTCTTCAAGCAACGAAACAGGGTGAAAATATACACCCTTGTACTATCAGCCAGGTCTAGCAGGGAACTGGCCGCACTTGGCTGAAATTGGCGGAGTTTAATTTCCTGTGGGATAAATATGGCATGACTTGTGTCATTTCGCTTCCTGTACTATAAGATCGAAGATCACAGAAGAGCAAACCACGGCATTGTCCCAGGATGGGACCCAAGCTGGACCAAGACAGGGCGCAAGTTTCTTAGCAACAGAGGCTCGGAACCAGGCAGGCAAAGCAGACAGAGAAATGTCGGTCAACAGCATGTGACATTTACCAAGGTATTCACAGCATGCCAGGCCTCTGCAAGACAAGACACATTCGATGTATCAATGGAAACTATCAACCTTTCAAGAAAGAAAGATTCTCACCTGTTGAAACAAGTGTTTAAAATGACCAGCCTCCTCCTTCACCAGTTGAAAACGATCCTGTCTGTAAAACGTGGCACTGCCGTCTGTCAAGTTTATGTCGACCTTCGTAGTCTCATCCTCCGGCCTCATGAAGTAACAACCGGTATACCCTCTGCTTCGCATGTCAGGCTCGAGAACTTCCTCGTAGTAGCGACTGTTCACCTGTCATTTTATTTCAGAATGCGTGCTAATAACCATTCCTCAATAGCCTGGCTTTAATTGGGCATTCTAATCTCACATTCAGAAACTGCTCATTGCCTTCTAAATGCCCCATGATACAAACGTGTAACCAATGACACTAATGCGTAGAGGCAATTTCAAATGGATAATGGTAACAACTGTTTTGTGAAACATAAACTTCGTGGCACAAAATTTCAATGATTTACAACTAAGGAAAGTCCCTTAGTGTGTGCGTGGCCCAAAGTAAAGTATTCCTCATCGAGCGTCTGAGCTCCATACAGACATGACAGAGGGCGTGCTCCATTAGGACGCTTCCTCTGAGCAGAAATTGCTGACTCGTGTTGTTTGGTACAAAATGAGTAAAGCAAACATATAATGGCTACTTGTAACCCTGTGCATGCATAGGCGAAGACAGTGTGCGGCAAATTTCTAAAAGAATGCGCACAAAAGCAAGGCCTTTGGCCAACATCCGAGATTGAGGCACCTCGTGAACAAATTGGCAACAAGTAACACTTTAGCAAGTGTTTCACTGTGCAACAGTAATGTTCGTTATCGTATTAGGCCCTACCTCTTGGAAGCAGAGGACATCTGCATCCCTATGGTGGTCAATCTCCTTCATCAACAGTGGGTGTCTCCGGCCAGAGGCCAACAAGTCACTTGGGCAGTACGGGTAAAATCCCTCCGGACAGAAGGCCTTGTTTAGAATGTTGTAGGTCAACACCACGAAGTCACCATCGGCGCTCTGTGGGCGGGCTCGGCGCTGAACCCATCCACGTTGAAGATTGGGCGATAGATCCATGATGACCTACTACCGCTCTACAAAATGTTGGAACAGCGATTGGTCCTCGGAGGGGCTGGCTGTGTTTTAGCCCACTAGTGTGGCACGGACTCTCACTCCCGATCCATCCGGATAGATCGGGAGTGAGAGTCCGTGCCACACTAGTGGGGCTAGCTGTGTTTGTGCTAGCACACTCAACTCGACATGCTTGAGCATCCCGTTTTTTATTTTAGCAAGATACGCTGTCGAGAAATGTTGGGGAATGTCGCACGACAGAGAAGATTTTGATAAGAATCCCAGAGCTAACATGGCTAAAGCTGGTGTACACCGGTTCACATCTTGGGCCGCTAGCGCTAGTACTGCAAGGTGCTGTTTATGTTCCGGATACTATGTGAACGCCCTCTATCGGTGGACATGTTGCATGCATGGTACGTTGCCTTCTCGCGCAGTCCAGACACCGGACCAGAGCACACAAGTTATGGCCACCTTCGCCTACCATCTCAACCGACGCTTTTATTGGCGATCATTTCAAACGACTCAAAGGCCAAAGATATACATTGTAACACTATCGTGATATTGGTCTTTAGTTATTGCTCGAGAATGGACTATACACCCACGCAGGCGAACAGATAAAAAAATGTAAACATTAAAAGCCTAGCCATGTCCATTTTCCATGCATGATTCCGGCCCCGTTTGAAATCCGTTTTGAAGCGAACGAAAAGTAGGCTGCAACTCTAGCTCATCAGTGAGTAGTGACTTGCAGTTTTGTAGGAACCGGTCACAAAACAAGTCAGAGTTTTATTGGCTTTTAGCCCTCCGAGTCCTCCCAAAATTGTTTGTTTTTGGGGGTTTTTTTTGCACAGAACTCTGGGAACAGTTGATTCGTATAAAGGCAACAATCCTGGCTATTGAGGATATTTTTCTTTAAATGGAAGGAACATTAATTTTCAACAGGAACGGAGAAGCTTCCATATGTGGCGTAAAAATAGTCTGCTGTCAGAGATGGCAGTAAAACCATTTTCCCATATATGAAAATACAGGATGTATTCCCAGACAAAGGAACCAACGAAGTAAATGTAGAGATCTCATCACTGACCACTTGACCCACTTATACAAAGTGCCGGAATAATCGATTTGTGGCTCTATCATACCCAATTTCATTCATGCGAAGTGAATGACCCCTCCCCATCCCGCTCCTTGCCTGGAACTTCAGCTAGGCCAATGACTTAGGAATATAAAGCACACAGAACTCGAACAAAGACAAAATTGGACGAAATTTTCGATACACAGCTTACTTTTACAACACGCCTAAAAATTGTGTGAAAGGTCTGAAATTCTGAACTACATCCTAATCAAAGGATATTGCTAAAATAACGAAATCAGCTTACTTTAAAAAGAAAATGCAGCCCGGTTCTCTGAGTATGTTGTTCTCTAGCGTGTCCTCGGAAAAGTCCCATCTAATGCATCTTTGCAGTTCTTGTAAGGCTCCCTCAGTTTGCGACCTATTCGGCACGATTTGCAAGTTTGGATTTACAGTCATTTTGTTCTTCTTTTGAATTTTGTTTCAAAGTTTCAAAGGCCATGCAAATTTGCATATTTATGAGCAAAGTGTGATCTCATCCAAGGCAGAAATCTTTGTTCAACATTTTTGCACTGAACTTTCCCTTTTTGTTTTCCTGTTGTGAATTCTGTGTACTTTAGAGATAAATTGTTCGGTCAGCTTGTCACAAAAAGACACAGAGCAAATATTCTGACAACTTTTTTCAAAGAGCAAATTTTGGGTTCACAATTTGAGTAACAAAACCAATTGAGCACGACTGCACTATCACACCCCAGCACGCATATGCAGCTCTGGTCACACCCAGAGACGAGATGCTCTGATAACACCGCAGCAACAGCGCCATCTTTTGTCGGGTAAAACAAAGAACAATACTTTTTTTAATGTCAAATAGTTTTCATACATTTGAGAGGAGAAGGATGTTGCACAAAACATGTCTAAATATAAACATTCAGATCATGGACCCTTTTTAAATGGCATTTAAGTGAAAGTAATGACACAACCATGCAATGCTGCATTAACCTGAAAGTATTAAATAGATCTGTCATAAGATCCAAAAAGTTTGAAAAAAAAAAACCTATTTATAGAGAACCCATATTCATTCTTCTAAATTAATAAAAGCAGAAATAAAAAATATCGGGCAAATCAAGAGGCTTGATAATTTATTAGTTACTTAAGGTTTGCTTTCTATCGAAATATCTGAATAAAATTGCGTTTCCTAGCTAAGAGCGTAAATGTGACCTGTAATTCCAAGCAGGTGACAGTAAGGGATCTTTACAGGTCACAGACTGGATTGATAGAGTCAAGTTGTCGTTTGCTTGGGAGGTTCAAGAGGGGAGTCCTTGCCAAGTCCATCCCAGGCGTCTCTGAACTCCACGACGTTTTGCAGGGTTACAAAAAGAAGAACATGGACGTAACTGGTACCTGGGCCTCCGGTATCAATCTATAAGGACGAAAGAAAGCGTGACAGCTCGTTGTGAAAAAAACTTAAAATGCGCAAACAATCCCTGGACACTTTGTGGACAGTCTCTGGACAGGTTCTTCTACTTTTGTTGCTATTTTGTTATCCTTCGCTAGTTTTTGCTGCTTCCTTCAATTCATACCCTGTCCATACCTTGATGAGATAGTTCCTCCCTGCAACCACCTGCTCCGCGTACAGCACGGCTTTATAAGTTTCGAGATTTCTGCCGATCTTTCTTTCCACCTGCGGTTTCACCTGTGAAGAAATAAACAATCACGCAAATGAAACGATGGAGGGTAAACAATTTAATGCCAAAGCAAGTGCGGGCACAGATTGTGCTTAACCAAGTTGATCGCGATGAATACCATAAAGCATATTCTTACCTCGTCGGCGTATCCTTGGATCTGCGGAGTTGCTGGCTTGGGCTCTGACCATCCACCAGGAATTTTTACCGTGGCCATGATGTACCACACGTCTGCCAAGATGAAAAGTAATACATGAACATGAAGGAATTTATTCATGTCCAAAAACTCAGCTGGGTCCTGACAGCCCTGATGTCCAGGTACCCGAGTTTCTGTCTTAGAGGGTTAACTGTTTGCAACCATTTTTGCTAATGTTTCCAGACTTTTAAGGAGCATAAGTAAAGCCAATGGGGCGCACCCTCATCGCGTGAGGCCTGTACCTTCCCCCGTTATGTGCCCCCCCCTGCGCTCAGAAATTAGAGAAGGAAAAATCTGGTGATAGACTGTCCTGGTCAGTGTTTCAACCATAACCAAACCCATGAAGTGTCCCTCCAGAAAATGAAACCCCTAGGTTTTTCCGCAAAATGTACCCAAGTTATCTTACTTATAAGGCCTGCCACTGTCCCTGGGCCCGAGACTAAACCGACACCGATAGGTCTATATGTACAGATTTGTAACGACTACGAGAAAATTCCCTTTTGGCCGTTGTTTGTTTTGCAATTTAATTAAGCTGAGAAGAAATAAAAGGTAATTAACTTACAATATCGATGCCGAAAAACACTGTGTAGTTGTCACCGTCAACGGTGTTCAGTTGAACGCGCTTGGAACGTCTGTCAGTTTGCGCAAACAAGGCAAAATACCCGAACACACAGAGAGGCTGCGCTTTTTTATGTAGTGTTGAGTTACGACACGCATGCTTGATTTTGTTAGGAGACAGCCAACCCATGGAACATTTTTTCCCAACAGGATATGGGGTTGAAAACGATTGGCTGTTTGATCGGGCAATCGAGTTGGGAATCGAGATGGGAAGAATTGAGACTGGCCACGCCTACACTGACGTTACATCACTTCTTAGCACTGTGATTGGCCGGGAATGCCCTTCAGAAATTGTTTATGAACCTGAGTAGTAGGCCTAAGCTGGAAATTATAAAATTTCAAAATTTGTCCAAATAAATTTCCAACAGCAGATATGAATCAACAATTTTTTTTCGTGTGGGTGCCACAAGGATCCAATGGAATTTTAACGGATGTTCGAGAGGACTGAGAAGTTATGTTCAAATATCAGGTAAAAATTGATAGCCTTATGACATAATGTTTGAAATTGAGTAAATGTTTGCAATTTTGGCCTTCTTTGGCTAATTTTAAAGATAATTAGTTCAATGATTTGATTTAATCAGAGACAATTTGAAGTTAAAGCTGCGACAAATCTGAACGATCACTCCAAATGTACGGTACATTATAAGTTCAATAAATGCCAAGCCAGCGAGCCCAATGCTATTTTTATGTGTAGGCTACATCTTTCGCTGCAAAATCCATTCATCTATTACAGTCGGGCAACAAATATCACAGCTCTCTGCGATGCTTGTTGTTTTGTTTCAAAGGTGCTTTTAAGCCATTCAGGGTGTTCGCGCCAATAACTATACGGTAATTCATAATCTTTATTAATCAGCATCACATTACGGAGTCAGGAAGAAGGTCCAGTTTTAGAGGCAGGATGAAACCGGAGTACCCGGAGAAAACCTGCGAGAGCGAGTATGGACTGGAAACCAAATGCACTTAAAGCCTGGGCCAAACAGGGACTCGAACCCGGGCCTCATTGGTGCAAAGCGAGGAAAGAACCACTACACTAACCCGCTATCCCTCTGCGACGCTTTTCCTGCGGTATACTTCGTGTAGCAATTTTTCAGCTGTCTTTTTTTTTTTTTGCCGATTTCAGCACACTTTACAAATGCATGCCGAAGAATTCATCTGCGGATATTTAGCAGGCTGAGCTGTGGTATCTAGGAGTAGGACCCCGACGATTCCCCGGGGAAATACAAAGTGAACTCAGTTGACAAAACAGCCCCGCAACTAGGCACGGTTGACTGCCATTTTATAACAGCCCCGACATTCAAACTCTTTGAGCATTTTTATTTTTAGCAGTACAACCCGGATCTAACCGGATCACAATACTTTCAGCAATGCAATTGTAAACAAAAAGAGCGAACATGTTGATGGTACGCACAACCCATGACGTCTTCAGTAATAATGTGCCTGTGTATTTACGGTTAAATTTAGGCTTCAGCTATTTTGGGGTCAGGTCACGTGCACACGGCTTATTTACCATACATTCATTTGGCAAAAAGCCCATCCAGCGAGACTCAGCTCATGAAAACAGGACTCAGGGTGGAAAATGTATTTATTAGCTCCCTGTAGTTGGCGTTTGTAGCTTGCCACATGTCTTGTAATTTTTGGTCCAAATTCTCATCGCAACTCCTTGCATTAACTCGGACGGAACTAGCTCAGTCGGTTTATTCTTTCCAACTATTAACATCTTTGTTATTGATTAATAGAATCATGACTGTGACGTGCAGTGCACAAGTGAGTGAGGCGTGGTACAACTTCAAGTGAAGAGCGTAGCGATTCACTGCAATAAACATGCGCCATATTAAACATAAAACAACGATACAAAAAGGCTGATTATACGCCCAAACGACTGTCCAGTTTACACCCTTTAACACTTCAAAATGCCCCACGTCGAACTCCTCAAAGTTGGTATGGCGACTATTGATAACAAATTATATAAAGTCACATGGACAGTGCAGAGTGGGGGGGGGGTTAAATCTATTTCTATAATTTATTTTGAGTCTTTCTACACCATGGCACCATGGCAACTCATGTCGAGCGTGACGTTTACCCCGTGACGTTTCTGGCAAGTAGACGCTAAAGCGTTGGACAGTTGCAACCGCCTCTGAATGGAAACTGAGTTTTGATTGGGAAGTGGTTATCATGGTATAGCAACAGTGGTTTTAGTATGGTATGGAGAATTCAAGTTGTTATGTTCATGTGAATTTAAAGAACTCATTGTACCAGATTTGGGTCAAAGTTAACTCGCAAAAGGCTTATTCCCGCCCTGCTCACAAGCAGAGTTTAAAGGTTACATTATAATGACTTAATGATAATGGGGAATCCCCAGCTCACAAACCAATGCGACTGTCACCACACTTGAGCAGAATCGAAACCATATCCAACATTGTCACCAATAATGTCGGACAACTATCTGGGATCTGTCTGTTTCATCTAAGTCCTCGCAGACCACTTTGGTGTCACTCATCCAAAAAGGAGACCAACCCGAAAAATCACTCCCCCCAAAGTAATAATCCATTGGCTCACTCGAGTTCGAATCAACTTCAGAGAAATCCTCCGCTCCTGACTCTTCTTGGCCGATCGCCCATAGACGATACCTGAACCACCATTTACCATCACAAACCGTCAGCAGCTCGTTACCAAGGAAACAGCTGCTGGCGTCTGGACAGAAGGGATAAACAGATTCAAAACGCTCTCGTTGTTCTCCATCAAGATTTGTCACTATCAACTGGCGACCCAACATGCCAGCAAGAAGCTCACCATTGAAAGCAAAAGACACACGGTGTTGCTCCTGTCGATCAAACAGCACTTCAAATGTCTTCAGGCATCTTCGGGATACCAGACCCCATATCTTCACAACGAAATCGTCAGAAGTGCCGATGATGACACCATTTCCGAGATGGCATGTAAGCAAATTGTTCACGTCACAAACAAGTCGCTGTATGCAGCAACCGTCGCATGCATTCCATACTTGAATTGTTTTGTTACTGTAAGCACAAGCTACCATCCTTTCCTTATACTCAGCGTGAACGAGGTAAGTGTCTTGAGAGTCACTTCGGATGATAAAGCGACACGCACCGTCTTCAGCATTCCAGACGCGCACATCACTGTCGGTGTGCTCTCCGTCACCCTTAACGTTTGGTTGAGCAACACTGACAATAGTTTCTCCATCGAAGAAAACGCAACGTACTGCGAGACGATGGCCCGTCAGAAACTGAAGCTGCGCTCCAGTCTCAGCAGAGAAGGTGCGAATCTTACTGTCCAAGCAACCTGCAACTACGATGCCATCCTGCATCTTCAGAGCATTACAATCGGAACTAATGTTCACATGGATAATATGTCGGCGTTTCCCGCTGAATAAATCCCAGATTTGCAAGGTTTTGTTACATATACCGACAGCTAAACAGTTTCCTTCACCAGCCAAATTATAAATATACTGTTCCGGAGCCTCAAGGTTCTCACTGTTGTAGAATGTCCTCTTGGGACCCGTCCAAGACTCTAGTGTATCCACAGAATAACGTTCGTTCGAGAAATTTTCCTCAAGATGTTTTGCTTTCATATACACTTCCTTCCATTTACATGTTTCCACCAGTCCAGGCCAGTCTGAACCAGTTACAAGAACATCAATCGGGAAGGTTGGGGGATCCCATAGTTCAAGGAGCCGAGCATTGACGCTGGCGTTAACCGGTACCTCCTTGCAAATGTCTCGAGTGGTACCGTAGCGCTCCCATCCTTTTTGTTGACAAAGACGGCGCCACAAGACATCGTCATTGGTTATTTCTCTTAAGAGTCGGCTGGATGAGGCAAGTTTGCAGAGATCCCTTGCAGTGAGACAGCGAAACACATGCACCAGAAATTCGCATGGCAGGTCAGTCAAGGTCATTTCAGATTCACAAGAATCCATCGTCAGCCAAAAGCCTGCATGTAAAACCAACCAACAACGAAATAGAAAAGTTTTTCGAAGGTAGAAAAATCAATCATAATTTACAATGTAAATCAGACCAAACAGGAGAATCACATTATGGCTCACATTTGTAAACAACGAAAGGTTTTTGCTGTTCCAAAGAATTCATGGCATAAGAAAAGACAGCAATAAGATATCAGGGTCGAATTAATATCTGTCTTTTCATGGGACGTGAATTCCGGGATGGATGAATATATCTCCCCATTTTCTGACCCGGGGACGGGCTTCATGGGCTCCTCCCTCCTCTTCTTCATTACAACAAAGGCTGAGTGCAACTTGTTTGTCGGACTTCCCAACAATCTATTGAAAAAAGAGAATCAAATAATACGCAAATAGGATGAACTGATCAAAGGTCCAAAAATATTACTACGGTACTGGTTCCAGTACTCCATAATGACAGGATCTATGCGGCATAGTTACGGACGCTTCAAGATATTTTGGTTTCCGTAATGGCAAAAACACACGAAACGTTCGAGTACCACCTTAACTATCCCCCCGAATACACGTCGTGTCAAAGCAGACTCTCTGCACCTGATGTAGCCGATTATAACTCAGTAATCGACCAGGTTAAATTCCTTTTGGAAAGACGGAAATGAAACTAAATGATTACAACATTATGCACGGCCAACTGTCATGGCGACCCAACTCATCAACCTTTACTCAAAGACTTTGTCACGTGGCAATCAACTAAGGTCCATATTGTTTTAATTGGAAATGGTGTTCAAGGGCGCGTAGGTACTGAACAAGTATCCACGGTATCAGCCCATAATATAGGCCCCCCATTATGCAGATGAAGGGTTGGAGAGAACTGAAGTTTTAACATGGTCACTCCCTCTTCCCTCGAAATGCAGACCCGCGCTATAATTTGCTTTATCCGAAAACTCTTTCAACAAAATGAGAAAATAACCGAAGATAACAAGCAACAACAGACGGGAATGGAAAATACTTCATGCCCTGGTTTCCCATGATGGATCTTTTCACTTGAAAAGCAGAAACGCGGGTTTCATTATAGGTCAAAGAAAGTTACAATGCATACTCAGCTGTAATTATTCTTCAGGTACGTGTCAAAAATTAATCACCAACCACGAGGTTTTATTGCTCAGCTCGATCTTACATCATTAATAAATGTTTTTATTTGGAAAATACTAAATTGTTCAAATTTCATACACATTCTTATGTCTTCAAAAGATTTATTAGTGTCTGGAACTAGTTAAAATGAACACTGTATGTATTTCACTTTTCTTATGTGCACTTGTTATCATTAACCAGCATGCACATGCACCAACAAGTCACAAACTGACGCCCCATTAAAGCAGCAAAGGAAAACGACATGAAATTATTTCTCTTTGATGTTATGCAATGAATAAACATCTCACCCCAGGGTGACAACGGGATAAACCGCGGAGGGCGCTGTTCAAAATTAGAAGACGGATGTGTTAGTGAGCTCCCTCAATTTCAACAAAAGAGAATAAATGCCAGAGAGTAAAGATCTAGGGTGTGCTCTGAAGTTGGAGGTTATTTTCTGTAAAATGCAACCAAATATCCACCACAAGATCAACTGATTACGAAATAAGAAGCTACGGTAAACTTGTGGATTTGCTTAACATTCCATAGCTGAGCTAACATTGGCCTGTTTTCTCAAACGTATCATCTCCGCCTCATGATACGTTGTTTTTCCAAAACAATTTGAGATACATATGAAACTAGCAACTCTAACCCTTTTTATAAGCTGGGTTTAAGGATCAATTTGCTTAAGCCTACATAAAATTTATTTTCAGTCATGTTCTATCGACCCAGCTTAATGCTTAATGAACAACACCTCACCTACATTATACGCTACAAGAATATAACTACACTGTAACCATACTTCGAAGTCACATGCGGCAGAATACTATTTTGGGACCAAATTAGTTTAAAACTACAAATTTAAATAAAATAAATGAGAACGACTTCCTCTGGTACGATTAACACGACAGTAATCACTAATGTGACCGTACCTCTGTACTGGAGCAGAATCGAAGCAATGTCATACATTGTCACCAATAATGTCGGACAATTATTTGAGATCTATGATTTTCATCCAAGTCCTCGCAGACCACTTTGGTCTCACTGATCCAAAAAGGTGACCAACCCCAATAATCACTTCCCCCAAAGTAATCCCCCATTGGCGCACTCCAGTTCGAATCAACTTCATCGGAACTCCCTGCGCCGGACTCCTGGCCGATCACGCATAAACAACACTTGAAAAAGTAGGCTGCAATTCCACCCTGACAAAGCGTCAGCAGCTTGTTGCCAAGAAAACAATTGTTGCCGCGTGTAGAGACGGGATTAGCCAATTGGAAACGTTCGAGCTGTTTTCCATCAAGATTTACCACTATCAACTGGTAACCAAACATGCAAGCGAGAAGCTCGCCATTGAAAGCAAAGGACGCACGGTGACGCTCTTCGTAATCGAACGGTACTTCAAATGTCTTCAGGCATCTTTGGGATACAAGATCCCATATCTTCACGACGAAATCGTCAGAAGTGCCGATGATGACACCATTTCCGAGATGGCATGTAAGTAAATTGCTCATGTCACAAACAAGTCGCTGTATGCAGCATCCGTCGCATGCATTCCATACTTGAATTGTTTTGTTACTGTAAGCACAAGCTACCATCCTTTCCTTATACTCAGCGTGAACGAGGTGAGTGTCTTGAGAGTCACTTCGGATGATAAAGCGACACGCACCGTCTTCAGCATTCCAGACGCGTACATCACTGTCGGTGTGCTCTCCGTCACCCTTAACTTTTGGTTGAGCAACACTGACAATAGTTTCTCCATCGAAGAAAACGCAACGTACTGCGAGACGATGGCCCGTCAGAAACTGAAGCTGCTCTCCAGTCTCAGCAGAGAAGGTGCGAATCTTACTGTCCATGCAACCTGCAACTACGATGCCATCCTGCATCTTCAGAGCATTACAATCGGAACTGATGTTCACTTGTATAATATGTCGGCGTTTCCCGTTTGACAGATCCCAGATTTGTAAAGTTTGGTTACTTATACCCACAGCTAAGCAGTTTCCTTCACCAGCCAAATTATAAAGACGTTGTTCATTAGCATCAAGAGCATCACCATTGTGGAAGGTCACCTTTCGACCCACCCAAGACTCTAATGTATCCACCCAGTAACGTTCGCTCGAGAAATTTTCCTCCAGATGTTCTGCTTTCATGTACACCTCCTTCCATTTGCACGTCTTAACCAGTCCAGGCCAGTCTGAACCAGTCACAATAATATCGAGCGGGAAAGAGTCCCAAAATTCGTAGATGCGACCATTAACGCTGGGTTCAACTGGTACCTCCTTGCAAATGTCTTGAGTGGTACCGTAGCGCTCCCAGCCTTTTCGTTGACAAAGACGGCGCCACAAGACATCGTCATTGGTTATTTCTCTTAAGAGTCGGCAGGATGAGGCAAGTTCGCAGAGATCCATTGCAGTGAGATACCGGAAGACATGCACGGCCAGAAGTTCACGTGGCAGGTCAGTCAAGGTCATTTCAGATTCACAAGAATCCATCGTCAGCCAAAAGCCTACATGTAAAAAGCAATCAGCAGTGAAATAAAAAATATTATTTTTTTCCAAGGCAGAAAAAAATCAAGCAAAAATGATGACATCTGCAATTAAACTATGACAAATTATGGCTCAGACTTACTCTATAAGTAGAAATGTTGAGCCCTATTCCAATTAATAAGTTTAACTCTACAGCATACCAAAACGTTCTTCCCACTAAAAGTTCAAATAAAGACAAATTATATAATTTCATGCATCTTGATGTCTTCATGTCAAATAGTTTGGGATATGAGGTAGTGTTACATGTACGTATGGTTTGTGTTTAATGCGTACAATACTCTACCCAAAATTTACAGCAGTCAGTGTCAAAACCAAATAATAATTAAAAAAAAACTACTCCCTTCACTCGTCAACTTTATCACAAGTAACATCATTACTATACTCTTTTAGGGACGTACGCTATTCTGATTTTCATTAATAATGGTGGACTACAATTTTGGGCCGTTGGGGACCAAAATCACAGGCTTTATCAAGTCCCTAAAAGACAACGTTGGTGTCATTCATCCACGCTGGGGAATGAGCCCCAGTGAACTCTGCAAACGATTCCATGCCTAGTTCAGTCTTGAAATCGGTCTCCGATAAACCATCCCCAGATGTCCGAGAATCAAATATCCACAAGTCGTATCGTCCTGAGTAATGAGTCGTGGACCCTAGAACAAGTCTGTTGCGGTGGAAGCAATAGGCTGCTGTAATCTTGTACTCAACCGAAATAGTGGGAGTTCCTGTCAGTTTCTTATCAAGGTCATTCTTGGGTCAAAAAGTCCCAACTCTTTTCCCGTCGAGGTCCATGACTGTTACCCCCGAGTCAGATATAGCAGCGAGGTATTCACCACTAAATGCGTAGGAAGACGCCTTATCCGTTCCCAGGTCATGTTTCTCTGGATCAAACGGCACATGAAACGCCTTGATGCATTTCACTGACTGTTGGTCCCAGATCTGCACAAGTGCATCTTCAGATACGCCGATGAGAGTATTTTCTCCAAGATGGCAGGAAATCAGTTTCGTCATACAAGCGATTCCCGCATGCAAGAACCATTGTCTGTATTCCCAACTCGGATTATGTTGTCCTTGTAAGCACCAGCCAAAATCTTGTCTTTATAGTCCACATGGGTAAGACGTGTCTCTACAGAGTTAAAGTCGAAGAGATAACGAGAGACGCCGTCTGCGGCACTCCAGACTCTAATATCACTGTCGGTGTATTCTTCTTCATCTATGGCGGGGTCTGCCAGCGCAACACTAATTATAGATTCACCATCAAAGAAGAGACAAGACACCGCCAACCGGTGACCCCACATAACTTGTAGCTGCTCTCCAGTCTTGGCGGAGTAGGTTCGAATCTTACCGTCCTTGCATCCTGCAGCTATGATGCCATCCTTCATCTTCAGAGCGTCCTTCGCTTCACTTACACCTGTGCGAATAACATGCCGACGTTCACCGCTGGAAATATCCGAGATATGCAAACTACCGTCGTTGATACCGACAGCTAGACAATTCCCTTCGGCAGCCAGACTACAGAGAAACGGTTGGTCAAAGTCGTCACTACCATCGACAGACGTGCCATATGTATGACCAGTTGAACCGAACTTTAAACGACACGGCATAGCAGCGGTTTTGCCTCCAGTTCGCTTCAAGGTGTTTTGCTTTTATGTACACTTCCTTCCATTTACATGCATACACCAGCTCAGGCCATTCTGAACCACTTACAATCACATCGACAGGGAATGTTGGAGCTCCCCCCCACCCGTCTCCACGTCCGAATTGGGTTTAAACGGGGCGTCTTTGCAAAGATCTCTGAGTGTTCCATACTGCTCCCACTTTATATCTGTCGACAAAGAGGGCGCCATAAATCATCTTGATTGGCGACACCGTCAGAGAAGAAACGAGACACAGACGGTATCCTGACATAACTTGCAGCTGCTTGCCATTCTGAGTGGAATAGGCCTAGTGCTTGTTTTGCCGATTAACAAGTAAGAATCAGTTAATAGTTTTTAATGCCCTGAATTCTGCACACTTCAACAGAGGTGGCAGCAAGTCATATTTTACAAGTCCAAGTCAAGTCATTATATGCAAGTCCAAGTCACTTGTGAGTCATTAGGTCCAGTCACAAGTCATTTGGTCACAGGACAAGTCAAATCACAAGTCATTGGGTCAAAACACAAGTCAAGTAACAACCCTCTTTTTGCAAGTCCAAGTCAAGTCACAAGTCACTTTTGGCAAGTCCAAGTCAAGTCACAAGTCAAAGCTGGTATTAACAAGTCAAGTCACAAGTCATAAAAATAGCGACTCGACTCGGAGTCGGGTTATACAAAACCATCAAAGCCACGCGCTGGCTGAGGCAGACGAACTTTTTACTTCAAATCGTCCCACCACAACTTTCCCTTATAAAGTGTCCTTACGACTTAAAAACCATGGCAAAAAAATAGGACGGCTCTTCAGATGAAATAATAGAAACCTACTCGCTTGCTCTTCTGATTTCCCTTTACAATCGCATTTATTAATGTTACATCATTTAATATTAAGACTCATCGAAGAATTGAAATTATTTTCTGGAAACGGGCTTTTGCTGGAGCGGATGAATATCGAAGTTACGTCTATAGTTGACCTTTAGTGACCTTTCAGTCAAATATTTTCGTGTGGCGCGCACAGCTAGCTAGCGACGTAAGCACTGCATGCACGTAAATTCCTCGGAGTTGTTTTTTTAATTGCGGTTGTCATCGACTGCCACTATACTTAAAGGTACGTCAGAGCACATCTCATGTGATTTGATTGTTGGTTAAGACCACGAAAAGCTTGAGTTTAGTCCACATTCTGCTCTAACGTTAGAACCATTTCCTTCGTTCTACGACTACTAGTAGCTGGTAACTAGGCCTAGGTACATACTTGAAAGTTCTAGGGCAACATGCTAACTTTAGCATGTGTTTAGCAGGGTTCTGTGGTTAGGCCTGGTGCTGACGGTCATGTCAGTGTGACTTGGTGTGTTTATGTGAAAATATGCCGCCATGTGGATTGCTACTGGTTGCAGTAGCACTACAGTCATGACAGTGCAGTGGTCGACCGGTGTAGGTCTAGGCCCTGGATCATGCTTTACATGCCGACGGTACACCGGTCGAGGTTGAACGACGCGGATTCGGGTGTGGCATCAGGTCATGTAACAATGAATAGACCTATCGTATTTCTTGACACATGCAGCCTTGCAGGTAACATTTGAAATGTTGTGCGAAGCCCGGGCCCTAAATTTCAGCAAGGAAGTTTGAGACCTAAACATATTTAATGAAGGGGGCCTAGAAAAACAATTGTTGTTTGTGGCCTGGGGCCTAGACCTACATGTACTTGTAGTAGTTGTACCTCCAGGACGCAGTGATTAAGTATTATTTCTGGTGGAGGGATAACGTTGGGCCTATGCCATGTCAGTTAGTAGGCCCCCTAGTCGCAATTTGTGAAGCAGGCCTAGGCCTAAAATGGGTAAAACTAAAGGACGCGAAGGAGGTGGGACCGCATGTTTGACCAGACAGGAAAACTGGCACTGCCATACACTAGTGTAGTGTGCACGACAATATAGTCGCCAGGTCCTTTATTTGCCACTTCCAGTGAAAATCAATCAGACTTAACAATCGGTGGCAAAATTAGGGACCTGGCAACCACACGGTCACACATGTTAAATGGCTGAGTGGGACCTTCACCGCCATGATAATGTACAATAATATCATCACGGCAGTCCAGGCCTTTCCTACATCAGTACATGTACCTCTATGCTATGGCTAACGTTATGTTTGTAGTTGAGCATCAAGCATGTGCAGCCAATTCAGACGCTAGGTTTTCGCCTAATAATGATCAATCACATTCTGCCTCTGGTCAGATACTCCCATAATCACTTAACAGCTAGTAAGCCTAAATGAAAGTATTAGGCCAGAATAAGGATACAACCACTGCTGGGGGGGGGGGTTTAACTGAGCAACAGATCTCAGCTGTAGCCACATACAGTATAGCTGATGCACTTGCTTTGTTTACTACAATCCACCACAGTCAGACCCTAAGAGCATCGTCGAATCCCTGTTCTTGACAACACTCAAGTTGACCGGACTCAAGAACAGCGGCGTTGAATGTGATAAACTGACCCGCGAGGGTGTTCGCGGATCGATGTTTTCACTCCCCAGTTGTGGAGGGTTAAGCGAGGTGCAGCTAGAACAAAATGGTAGACTGTGCAGAATATATTCACAGGTCCTGGTGGACAGACGAAAATGAGATCTGAATTCTGAGTCCTGCATGGCTGGAATTACCTTTTCAGTAAACCCAGGAATTCTCGCTCTCTTCTCTTCAAAAAGAGGGGCTGCTGTGAGGGTCATAGTTTGATCTGTTTCACTTGAATCTTCTGAATCGTCTTCAAATAAGTGCAAAATCCGAGATTTGTCAGCCATTTTGCATTGCTTTGCTACAACGCGACACGCACCTGCCCGTTCATAACAACCTAATCAAGAACACCGTTCCCGTGTTAATCAGGTGTAGCCAAGAACAGGGATTCAGTGAATTACCCTAACTGTCATATACATGAATAGGCCTACATGGCCTTGATAAATATTTTGCAAAAAGCAAAAACCATACAAAAATAATACAAAGTACATGTAGGCTACAGGTGCACAGGTAGGCCTGTATCATCAATTATTGCTTTGTTGGGCCTGTTTCTTTTAAGACAATTGTAGGAACCACTCGCTAGCATTGGAGTTGAGAAGGATGCCGCGCGCTTCTACAGCAGCAAAGAAAGCCACGCCCACAGCTTCAACTCAGAAAGACAAGTCCAAAGAGCCTGTCGACAAGTATGATTTCTATGAGGACAACCAGGAGGAAGCAGCTGGAAGCAGCAGAGGTAATTTGTGATATGTATGATCACCTGATCTTTGCAAGATTGGTTGATCTTACCGCCATCAGCCAATTGGCTTTTCCTTCTTATTCACACTTGTGAAAGATTGTGTCAAAATAGGGAAGTCACATTGGCAATTTCAGAATTGACCAATTGCACAGAGCAATCAGGTGACTGATAGATCAGGACCAACAACGTTACCCCCGAACCTTATTCCTTATCATTGTTTCCGTCTCAAGGTGAAAACCCAATACAGAAATTAGGCATAAGTTCCACTATGATGCTAGGCCCCACAATCAGTCAAATCAAGGTTTACGTCACTCAAAGACTGAAAAAACATGGCAGGGAACTCCTGACAAATTTTGAGATTCTTCCGTTTTCAAATAACGTAGAAGATGATGCATCGACCGCACCCAAGGCTACCAAGAAGCGGTTTTACGAGGAAGTAGACGAAGATGAAGAGGGTAGCCTCCCACAAACTAGCACAAATTTTGAGTGAGTAACTTGGGTAGAATTCACATCTGTGTGTCCTCCCTCATTAGGGAGGCACCTTGCCGAGGAAATTAGGGCCCTGTGCACTGCCGAAATTTGTTAGTCCACATACATGTTATGTTACAGGTTCAAGCCAAGGCAGAGGATACTGCCTCAGTTCTGAAGCATATCAGGCACCTACAGATACAACTTACTGCAGTTAACAAAACATGCTGCTTGGCAGAGTAAACAGGGAATAGGGGAGTTTATCTTCAAGCAGACTTGAATTCTTAATTATAATTGGTCGATCTACGGCAACAAACAGTAGACTGTATTGCACGATTCATGTCAAACCCCTGACCCCTAGCCTCTAACTTTTCACTTTGTTCTGCTTTCATGCAAACGCACAGCTGCAAAGCTTACTGTACATTCAAACATAGTGCTTTTCCATGCATAGTCCCCGATGACATCTTTACTGAGTGTCAAGTTCGCTTGAAGATAAATTTGTTTGCACGCTCGCATTATTACTACATTATTCCATGTTCTACTTCCATTCATGTGATACCAAATAATGTCATGGTTTGTATTGGTGTTAGCAGATGCATTTCTTCACAGATGCCGATTTCTAGTCAGCATGTACAGTTAACCAATTTTTCTGCTTCACATTGTATCTCAGCACATTTGACTTTAATGTCCTTCCACCCTGGAATGATTTGGCACCCATTTTCAGATGCTGAGGACCCCACAAAGATAATCGGCACAGTTGCTTAGGCATAATCTCACGAATACTCTCCTTTTTAAAGCCAAACCTAATCACTGATGATAGAAACTCAGACTGTGTTTTTTTATTGTGTGTTTTTTCATCACAGCGGAGAGATGCAAACTATGCTAGAGTCTTTTGGAGGTAAGCTACACAAGTATTCATCCCAGGGGTCTTGAATGAGTCTCACTGCCGACTAACCTAAATCAGGTTACATCAATCTCAGCTGGGGATTAACATCTTCCAAGTACATTGTCCAGTATCATCTCCATAAAGAATTTGATTACCCTCCCAAAATCCCTCTTTCATGATTTGATTAAACTTCTCCAAAACTTCTACCAGAAATTTAAAAACAAATTTATTTTCCCGAGGCATTTGACCCACCTGCGCTTCTCTGACTTCAGTACCCAAAATGTCTCTTGTGTTGAAGCTGATATCAGGAAATCCCTGGTGTCCAAGCGGAAGAAGTTGGAAAATTTCACTCAGCAGAGCCTGAAGTCCGCTAACATCAAGGTGGAGAAAATCTGGAAGATGCAGCAGACAGAGAGGTAAGACTACATGTATCTTTGGCCGTGTACAAGCCAGGCTTCCAGGGTGACGGTGACATCTAATGTCGCCGCATCTCCACCTATTTCCAAAGGCAAAGACCTAGGTTGCAGTTCGAGTTTAATTTTTGGCTCTTTTTGGTGTGGGTTTTCATTCCTTGTTGCAACGCAATCTTATACATGTACGTGTAGGAGGTGAAGGACTTTCTGTTGAACTTAAGTGATATCCCGTGAAAATAGTAAGTACTGCAGGATTAGATCATTGTGAAGTTGAAAAAATAGCCACTATATGGCAAAACGAGTGACAAACTCCGCCCTTGATTTAAAAAATTCCTACTGGAGTGACCTGTGACCTCTGGTTAATCACCCATCAGTCATGGGCTTCTTTGCCAGAATGCGATGGTATCAGTTTGTTGCATTGTGGGAAAATGAAGCCAGCGCTTACAAGGAAAATATGTCATGCAATGCCACATCCCCAATGAAGGAAAAAATGAAACATAAATACTACCAGTGCATTTGAAAAAGAGGTTTCCAAATTATCGCTTCCTGTATCAACATCGTGATTTTCATTCTCTGTGAAATGACGTTGTATTTTCTCTCAATACAAACAGTGGGAACTATTTTGCTTTCTTTTCAGAAACCGTTTGCAAGAGGAATACACCAAGCAACTGAGCAGCGTGCTAGACCAGTGGGAAACAGACGTCAACAAAGTCAAGGAACAGGAGGAAAAAATACAGGTCATCAATTACCTCAAAAACCTCAACCAAATCCATTGAGAGTCTAAGTTCAAAATGGACAAAGTTCGGGATGCAAAAAACTCTCGGTCCCAATTTACTAGAGAAAAGGCAAAGTACGAGTAATTCTGTAGATAATGAAATTTTACCCCATGTGTTTACCTGAAGGAATTAGCGTGATTAAACAAGGAAATCTAAACACTTTTGAAAAGAGGAATATGCCCAGCCCTTTTAAACCAAAGATTACTCTTGCTGCACAGAGTGTGTTTTTTTTACTTGCTGCGTGCCAAACATCAAGGTCTTCCTTAGTTATGGTGGTTGTTGTTTTGTTTTAATGGCGCTTTCAACCACTCAGGCTGTTTGCGCCAATAGCTGTACGTTTATTCGTACACTTTATTAATCAGCATCACATTACAGAGTTAGGAAGAAGGTCCAGTTTTAGAGGTAGGAGGAAACCGGAGTACCCGGAGAAAACCTGCGAGAGCGAGTATGGACTGGAAACCAAATGCACTTTAAAGCCTGGGCCAAGCCGGGACTCGAACCTGGGCCTCCGAGATGTTACTATTTATTCAGTTCATGAAACTGCTGCCACAAGAGGGCGTTATCATGACCAAACGCTGGTTTGTGGGCAATAGCTGTTGGTCGTGAAAAGCCCGCTTATGACAGTGGATCCGTGAACTAAATAAGCAGCGACGGCTTGAAACCAAGACTTTATTTCTGTTAGTATTTAGAAAAGTTTATACATGTCATGCGGTGGTGGGTGTTTTGCTAGTCTTAATTCTGATTCAAACTAACTGTTTGTTGGCACCTCTGTCCTATATCAGACAGTCTTCCGTCAGCAGCAGAAACTGTTTCAACAATCTCGCATCACGATGTCACAGCGACTGAAGACCATTAGGCAACTCTTTGATCAGTACTCAAAGGTAATGCCCACAGATTTTAACTTGACGCAGAATTCTTTACGTCGTTGAGTCCCCCCACATGTTAGTGTTGTATTCGAGTCCAATACAAGTCCCTGCAAGTCCCTGTCAGTCCATCACAAGCCTGTCACAAGTCATTTAGTCTTAAGCCAATTCAAACAACTGTTCCAATGAGTAGTGATAAAAGCATTCGTTTGTCACTGTTCATCATGTTACTCATGACTGGCGTTGTGAAGCGACTTGTGACTAGACTTGTGAAGGGACCAGCCAACTGACCCCGGCAAGCTTGGTGGTCGAGTGCTTCAGATGTCTACACTAGTAAGCAGGAAGTCGTGGGTTCAAGTCCCACCAGAGAAAGCTTGTGAAATTTTTCACAAGCTGTTGGACAAGAACTGAGCGTACAGCGTTTATAGATATAAACATCGGGTAAGGGCAAAACCTGCAGTGAAAATTAACACTGAATCAATTCCCTTGAAAATGACTGGGGAAATTTTGACGGTGTTTGCTAACTGCCTGCCTGCAGCGTTTCTTCTCCTAAGTTTTGTGTCTTGATTGTTTCGTAATTGCAGACGATGAACGAGTTGGAACAGTGCCACACTGATCAGCAGAGTCACGTCCAAGGAGAACTACGCAAGGAGATGAGCATGCTGCAGAAAAAGATACTCATGGATACGGTAAGATGCGAAGAGTTACCATGACAACAGAGATGTCAAAACCCAAGAGCAAGAGGGAAGTCGGGACTTAAAGAACCGAATTCAGAACCACAAAGCCCAATGGAACAAATACGGTGCAAGTGTGAGAATGCAGCACGGGGAACATTCAACTTAGAAAAAGGTGCAGCACGGGGGATGTCTTAAAATCTTGGAGAAAGTAATGTGCTTATTATCATTGGATATTGGTGTGCTTCACACTATGCATGACAGTGAAAGTCTGTTCGTGCGCACAGGTTTGTATGACTGATGATGTCACAGATTAAGAAAGTCCTATTCACTGGAATGTACAGTGACATCCAGTACCTCTGATCTAAAATCGCTGCCCGTAGCCTCCATCTCCCTTCTTTGCCTGTGAGGCGCGGAGGGTTCACTTGTGAACATATGCAGCAAGATATGAGACGGAGAGAA
>NW_019091372.1:616847-642898 GCF_001949145.1 Acanthaster planci
GTTGGGGGGGTACCCCTCGGTCTCATATCTTGCTGGGTTCACTTGCGAACACATTAGATGGACGGGTCAGTTGGCCCATGGATGTTTGAGTGTGTTCCCATGGCATTAAGTTACAGCAGGGCATCATTATCTATCCATTGGCACTGAAGGTAGCACATTTGAAGCAAGATACGGGATGGAGAGAACCCCCCTCTCCTTTTGTGTTTGTCATTGTGTGACCAGAATCTCAGGAATTCTTTTAAATGAAAAATCTAAGGAGGGTGTGTGTTAGGTAACAATAGTCTAGAGTATCTATCTATAGGGTTTGGACCTGTGGAGGGGGGGTACCCCTCCGTTCCAAATCTTGCTGGGTATGTAAGCACATAAGGGAGTTTGCTACGCCTGAGTAACTCTTGACATTGGCAATACGGCCGTTTCACAATAGTGCGCCACCAAGAGTTTGCAACGGGTTGGCCAATCACAGTGTACGAAATTTGTCGACCCAATGCGCGTTTGGAGAGGGTCGACAAATTTCGCGCGTTATGATTGGCCAACGTGTTGCAAGCTCTTGGTGGCGCACTATTGTGAATCGCCCATATTGCAAGTTCCCCATTGTCATTTTGGATGGAGTTACTCAAGCTAAGTTCCAATGCTATCTGATCTACCCCTGGAAGTTTAATCTGAGGCTCCTGGCTTCACCTGTCTGAGCTTTGAGACAGTAGAGGCAAAACAAGGAGCACCGTACCTTAGCTCGAGGGGCAAAAGTAGTGACACTTCACTGCCAATGACAAAACGTACCTGAACTGAAGCCTTACTCTCCTGCCATTACAGATCATCCATAACTTCAAACTGATACCTGATGATGCCTACATGTAGTGATTCCAAACAATTAGGGCTATCGGTGCAGTGGCTTTGCCTCACAATTTAAAGAGTTCTGCTTCAAAAGAGTACCAATATCATCCAGATTATGCCAATACGATACACAGAGCATGGAGCTGTTACACGTGTCATGACATGTAGAGAGAGACGTGAAATGTCTCAATTTTTGGAATCAGAATGGTGGATTCGCATCAGTGTACATGGATAATTAAAGTATTGCACCACGATTGCAGCATGGAGGAAGGAAAACAGTCACACGCAATACTGTGACAATAATGTGAACAGCCATTTTGGTTTCCTAAGTCTGAAGCTGATGGCACTCTGCATACAGCTCTGATCTGACCAGACAAATGTAACAGTGCCCTCTACAGTGTGAAGGCAAAGTTTGATTTCTGGTACACAGATTGTAAATACTGCCCTCTTGTGATTTTAAACATTAAATGTGAAGTTTGTGACAGCTAGTTTTGCTTCCCAGTTGCACCCTAGAGCAAGGTGAACTTTGTCTATAAGATCACTCTTTCTGTCTTTCTTTCTTTTTGAAATAAATCCTGATTTTTTTTTACATTTGCTCATACCATTTTGCTGGTTGCTGATTATCTAAATGAATAATACTTAAATGATGAACGATATTTTGGGAGTCTGTGCGCACATGCATAAGACCATGGACCTATAAAAAAGGAATAAGACGACCTTGGTGAATTACAGTGTCCCGACAGTGACATTTTAACTTTGGTGAATATTTTCCTGTCTTTTTGAAGCAAAATCAAGAAATGGCCAATGTCCGAAAGTCGCTGCAGACAATGTTCTTCTAGAAGAGCATACCTCATCTCACAGAATCACCAGGTGAGTGACCCGGCGTAAATGATCTCACAAAAATCCCTAGATGGATGGTTAATCCGCTCCAAGCGGAACAAAAGAGGGCATGTTTTTTGGTACTCACTGTATAGGCGAGCCATTAGGCGCGCAAGTATATGCACGTTTGACGCGGAGCACGCTGAGTACGCGTAACTAATTTATTCCGGCTTGTACGGTACTGCGAGTGCAGCATGCATGCAAGAACCAGCTTGTAACCACTTGTCTTCTTTCACCGATTGGGGGTGCACTTAAGCTCGATTTGGATAATCCCGGTAACAGTTATGGTGACGACTCGTGTGGATCAACTGGGTCACAGTGGGTTTGATGATTAACCCAAACTGTCCATTGTCAAGAAAGTAACCTGCACAGACTACGGTGTGAAACGTGTCACATTTTGTAGTTTTACTTATTAATACTTCATTTGATGTTTTCCTGTTTATCACGTTGGGGGACGTGCCCCAGTTCCTGAGGAATTCTACGCTATTGCACAGAGACAAAGGGGCCAGTGATAAATAGCACTTAATCTTAGCTCGCTTTCCATCTGTGCCTCCTGTAATCTTTTTAGGCTTGGCCTGTTGGCAAGTTGTAAACCCAAATTCATCATGTACATGTAGTTCCAGTGTGTGTGTGGAAAGCTGTGACTGATATACACACTCAGGTATTCTAATTGTAATTCAACTAAGCCTCGGTCAATTGTTCCTTCACCACTTTGATGGAGGGCCCATGTCCTAAAAGTAATAGTCATTTTCTAACATCCATGTATTGTCGAGATCTGTGATTGAGGATGATTGAGGAAGACTTCTCACCCTCTTTTTTTGAATCTTGTTCTGTGAAGGAGAGGGGGGGGGTTAATTTGCAAAGCACAAGCATGCCCTCAGTTCTTGCTCTTCCCCGGTGTTGGGAGTCTTTTTTCCTGCATCAGTACGTCTGTCGGAATATTTTTGTGGTAATTCATTTCATTGATTGAAACTTTATTGTTTAAAAATCATTGCCAAACCCAAGCTGTGTCCCCGTCACTAATGCACCGGCTCACATCCTTAATTGGTACATGTGCTAATGACTTTTGTCTAGTAACAAGGACTTCCTTGCTGCCCGCTGGAATGCTCTCATGAAATGTAATCCTGGCTTGGCTGTCAGAACTGTATCCCACTGTAAGAACCGTCCACTTAGCTCTTTCCTCTCAAAACCGAAATTTGGTTTAGGTTTTCAAACCACTTCCTATTTCCCTCTTGTTGTGGATGACTGCAAAATGAACTCCAGATAATTGCCAGTTGTCATGTCCTGGAGTCAGGAAGCTTCATGTGAAGAGTTATTTTCTTTTCTGTGTGCTTGCTTGTCTAGTCCACAATATGTTCAATTGGTTTTCGGCCCATACCCACTGTTTCTTTGTGTACATGACTGCATTTCACTTGTTATACTTAAAAATCCTTGGTCAGGGTACGCACATTTGCTGAGAGTACCCGAATCGGTTGCAAGACAAAAGTTCCATTGTAACGATGTAAGATTCAGTTGATGTGAGATCATTTTAAAGAAAGGATGAGGAAATTTTGGCACTAAGCAGATTCGACATTTAAATCGTTACTATTGGAATTGATAGTAATGCTAACAAATATCACAACTTTTCATGATGGTGTTTTGTTTTGATTTGACTACTTTTCCTTGATCTTCTGCTTGGGTCTTAAAGTAATGCGTTTCCGGGGGTGAAATAACTTCCTTCCTTGGATTTTTGTCCACCTTCTGGGGATTTCCCTAATGATATCGAGGCTTCCTCATGAGGGACAAGGGTTGACCTGATTTTTGTTTTGTTTTGTTAGCCCGACTGTGTTGATTTACAGCTGTCATTTACCTATCAGAAGAGAGAAAAGAAATTTAATGAGAGAAAGGCAATTATTTTGGTCTAGTTAAGTTTCCTTCCAAACAGCATGGAAAAATCCCCCCAAATGTAGCCTCGATTGCACCTCTCAGAAAGGTCATTAAAGGTTTCATATAAATTGTAAAAATTTTTGCCCCTCCCTGAAAAAACAAGTTTGGCCTACCCTTCCACCTCCCTGCCCCCCTCCATGATTCAGGATCCGTAGGCCTCCCTGGGTTGTAGGATCCAACCTACTAGCACATGATAACTCTCGGAAAACAAGTCCTGTTGTCTTGTCATTGAAATTTCAAACACATTTTCCTCTCGAGGGAAAACCCCATTTGATTATATACACAAAATCATGTTATTGAATCAGGGTGTATCAGCCCACACATTGCCACCCACACAGGAGATTTTCACAAGATCACATTACTGTGCTTTCTCTCATGACTGATACCCCAGCTAGCTTAAACAGCATTGCACTATGGATATTGATGCCCCCCGCCCCAATCGAATTTAAAATTATTAAGTATTTCGACTTGTAAACTGAACATCCTGTGAATTTGCCCATAATCCTAATTCCTGCATATCATGGAATATGTCAGTTTGAAGCATTTTGTACAATACAAAGACCAGTGTTATAGATGAGACCATCACAAGACCAATCACTATACCTGGCACGAAATTGGACAGAGGGGTTCCCCCAACAAGTCCAATCCCTCTACACACTCCAGCCTATTGTCACTTAACACATCCCCCCAATGTCTGAAAAGAATTCCTGAGATACCAGTATAACAATAACCAACACAAAGGTGGGAGTTGCTCTGTGTCCAATAGCTCGTTTACTTCATATGTCCATCACTAAGGGCTGAACATTGACAAAGGAATGCTTTTGTTGCAGTTTATTTGAATAGCTTGAGATATGAATTCCCACTAGGGGTCTGTGTGTTGGTCTTGTACTGGTCGTATATCGTACATGGTCTTGTGATGGTCTACAAGTTTCTGCAACACTGAAAAAATCCAACTGTGATAGCAGGTGTCTTGCATGGAACCAAAACAGGAATGCCTGAGTTTACTGCTCTAAATGTCAGTTCTATTGTAACATGTCTTCTCAGCCATTTACTCAATAACCTCACCTCATTCTGAAATGTGCATATGCCTGCCTCACCCACAGCTCTTGGCCTATCCTCTCCAAGCGTAACAATAGAGGGCGTGATTTTTTTGAGACTCACCGCATAGAGTAGTACCGAAGTGAATACGTCACGCGCACAATAAGTGTGTAGAAGGCATTAGCGCGAGAACCAA
Source organism: Acanthaster planci (assembly GCF_001949145.1). The sequence continues at coordinate 621,718 of NW_019091372.1, forward strand.
CACGCGCGCGTTCTCCATTCATTTGCACTGCACTTTCGGGTTCACAGTGACGTCACACTCCGGAATCCAATAGCTGCGCCATGAGGCGCGCAAGTATGCAGGTTTGACGCGGAGCACGCTGAGTACACGTAACTAATTTATTCCGCCTTGTATGGTCTTTGCGTACATGCAGAACGCGTGCAAGAACCAGCTTTTAACCACGCGTCTTTCTTTCGTCGATTGGGGATGTACTTCTGCTCAGGGTGGATTTTTATTTTGTTTGCGTTTTTGTTTTCTTATGTGTTTGTGTTTTAACAAGCTGCTGTGAAATTAGTCACTCATGACCTAGCTTGAAAAACTTCATTTATGCAAACAAGTTTTTCACTGTAAGCAGAATGTTTTGCAATGAATCATCATGCAACGATGTTGTTTACCCAAAGTACTTAGTCATTATTTTTTGATAACTGTCTGAATGACTAGACAAATTTAATGACGCACACAACTTTAGAAATTTAAAGGGAGTTGTGTACACTACGGTCAAAAGTGGATGAATCAACAAAATGCAGAAACGGCCTGGCTCAGTTTCAGAACAGCTCACACAAGGAATTGAAGGCATTACTATAAGTTAAACTCATTTTGACAACCACTGGGCTGAGGATCTGTAGCCCGAACGTGGAGGGTAGGATTAAGTGTTCCTGCTTTCTCTTCCTTAAAAAAAAAGCACCGTGTTGCCAGGGGTGACGTTCTCCCCCCCTTCCCGCCGTTGTTCCCGTTTTGAAGGGGAGGGGGAGTTGACCTCCTAAGAACACTGTCCTAAAATCATCCAATTTACTATTTTGTCACCAACTTTTGTGGGATGATTCTCTATTTGACATTGTTCTCCAGCGTAGCTTCCATGAGTAAAAGATAACATTTCGTTAAATATACTTTATTTACTTCTACAGAATGCAGGGTTTTGTCGTGTCGAATGCTAATATAATGCTTAATCAGGGTTTACCCTAGGATTAATTGCAATATCTGTTCTGTCAAACTGCCGTCCTCTGGCAGGAAAGTTGTAAAAACTGACACCCCTCAGTGTTGCCTGAGGCCATGTTTCCATTGAACCCCGGTATTTTTGAAGGAAATGCGAAGACTTCTTCATCACCAGTTTAAGAACTTAATCTAAGAAATAGGAGCTTGTAAATTTTGACCAAGCAAAAACTACCTGTTTTTCCTCTGGACAGGTTGCAGGATGTACGGTGGATGTAATTCTTCCTGGATCCCTTAAACTTCTCAACCGGTTTTAAATTTATTATCTGTTCAGCAAGCACGTATGAAATAATATGACTGTACAAGGTTCTTGGTGTTCAGATTCGGTCGAGTGAAAATAGGTGCTAGAGATGTAATTTCTCATGCAGTAGCTTGATTTCCGGCTTAACTTGTCAAAGTCTGAGCTCCATAGAGGTGTGAAGTCTTTTCAGCTCGTTAATGTCTGACGCCGTTGTGTGACATATTTGGACTTAGCCTAATTCAGCATGATTGAAATTTATAGGTTGTCAGAGCATGGATCAGTACTAGATCGGATCGATTCGGCTTTGCCGAATGACATGAAGCCTGGAACAATGGGCCGTTGAGATAACAGAGACCTCAAAAGTCAAAGTCAATGCAGTCATTCGTTTAAAGGAAAGACTATTCATTGGTTGAGTTAATCTCATTTCCTCTGAACAAACACAAATAGCCATCAAACAGACATAATACCAATAAATCGGCAAGTCATTTGGCAATCTATGTAATTTAAATATAATTTTATTTTCGTTTCCGTTCAATTTCAATATAAAAACATTATGGCGCATACAGAAGCATCTGATTAGACAGGCAAAATCAATTAATGCAATTATATGTCGCAAAAAAATATAAATTGTATTTATGCAATGAGAGTTGCTTTCATCTGGTAAAGGTTCTTCTAAAGGTACTGAAACACAATCACTAATTTAAACTCAGTTTTCAGTTCATAAAAATGGAAAAATCAAACAAGTCCACACATCACACAGAACAAACGTCATTCATTAGAAAAAAGTTCAAAGTGCTTCAAATGCATAATCTAATGGGTTTTTTTTACTAGGAAAACAATTTACTGTTTGAACTATAAAAAGAGGTTATATCCGTCTGCTCAAATGCACATCTTGTGCTGGCTTTGTGCAGTTTCATTTGATGGTGGTCATTTTTTTTTAATCAAAACTACGACCAGCAACAACTGCTTCACCCCATTAAGATTTCTGATGCATTTAAATGACTTTGCTGTTCATAGAACATACCTCAATGCAGCTCACTGCCGCGCAATTGTGAAACATAACACATGTTTCCAGTTTCTGAAAAAATTTCAACAAACTGTTAAATAAGTCTACCGCCTTTGTACTGTATATACATACAAAAAGTAAGATAAATAGTTTAGTAAACTTACTAAACACTAAGCAGATAAGATTCTGCTCATTTTACAAATAAGAATGATCTAAAGGTTTCGTATCTCACACCTTGGAAATAAGAATCACCTGCCCATCTTTGGATCTGGATTTTTGGATTGAATAAGTCTCCTGTGTAGTTTCCTTCATCTGTATTCAAAGGAAATTTCCAATGTACAAATAAAATTGTTTGCCTTATCTTTGTTGTCGTGGAGTTACACCAAACCTTCATAATACAGTTCAGAAAGAAGTATAAACTTAAGCAATTTTCTCTAACTTAAAAACATTTGGTCCGCATAGTTAATTTTTGTACAACATACTCTTAGATTTAAAGTAGTACTTCTAGAAAAAGTATGTTCATTACATTCAGAAAATTGCGTTACAATATTGAAGAAATATAAGGCAACATGGCAGCATAGATTGTAAAATGATCCAAGTTGAAAGTATTTACAAAGAATAAGTTAGATTTAAAAAATAAATAGCTGTTTGTACATTTTTATTGTATCAAGTGAAAGAGATCATGTTAATATAACGGACATATGTTGTTGCATGGGTCACAACACCCCGATGGACAGGGGTACTAACATGGGTGCACAAACTGGTACACAAGCCGCTGTGCAACCTCCGTCTTCTTCATGATACCCTTCTTGTAGTACTGCCTGATAGAGCGACTAAGCTTGTCATAGTTCATGGCTGGCCGGTTCTTGCGCAAGCCCCATAGCCGAGCCACTTCAACTGAGTCTTCGATCTTAAAGATACCTGTAGACAGAGAGACGAGGGGTTCACAGTCATGCTTATCAATCACTCACAAGGTCGGGTGTAGTCGTATCTTAACTGAAGTAAACTTTTGTTGCCTATTCTACTTGAATTTGCAATTAATCTTGCATGGTCCCTGGAAATCCAAACTGAGCGATTTCAGTTGGTTTTAATTTTAACATTGTTTCCATGCTAAGTTGTAGCCAGAATGACCAACAAATGGTGACAACATAGATTATAGTTTTAGCTCAAAGAAACTTCAGAAGTATTTGGTCACTCTCAATTACTGTCAAGAAGTAAAACTTTTTTTCAACTGAGCTCTTCCAGGGTGCAAATCCTGTTTGTATGTGATGCTTTTGATGTTTTCTAGGAACACCCTTAAAGTAAAACTTGGAAAATATTTGTATCCTATTTCACATCCTGTTTGAAGGTTGTAAACAACATTTCAACGCACCGTTGATGTCATGTTCTATTTTAAGCTCCTTTTGAAGTTACTGGGGTATGATTAACCAGGCACTAGTAAAAATCACTTCATAGAGTGAGCACTTTTATGCTTGCTAATGGGGGACAAAATTGCATCATGTGTGAAAATTGTATTTGTAGGACTCTTTTGTAGAGTTACCCCTCAGTTTGTTTATCCTGTCACCTAGTGATACGAAGTCTAACTCAACTGGACCTGTTCATAAGCCTACAGGGCAACTGTACTGTCAAAAGGTTTTCTTAGTTTGAAAATGGTCTGTCAGATTGCATCTGGGGAATCTATTCAACTAGTTCAAACATAATTTTTGTTTGAAATATAAGCAGGCTTAGCACAACTTTCCAGTCAGCCCTTGGAGATGATCGCTCGGTCGGTGAGCTAAATAAGAGACCCACCTTGCGATCGGTCCAGCCACCGGATGCAATAGCCATAGGAATCTGGCTGCAGGAGCAGCTCCTTGAGGAACTGCCACAGGTGGATTCCACCGGTGTGGTTGGGGGTCATGAAGGTGTTGGGTCCACTGGGACCAGGAGAAGGGATTGAAGCCTCATCTGAAGCAAAGGGAAAAAAAATAAGAAGCGACAATTAGATATGTAGTGTTGAAAACCTTGCAGTTGAAAACATGAGATGATTTCATGTAGGTATTGATGCATTTGTTCACTTGATCCTAGAATTTAACTGTCAGTTATGAATAACCTAAGTCGCAGTTTATGTCCACCTTAGATGGATATTTTCCCTAAGAATTCTTTGCACTTTAACAATTGAAAAGCCATGGGAACTAAACCATAATGGTTGAGTGGAATTTCGTGTATTCATTATAAGCCCAGGGATCAGGTGTAACAATCAGATCTCCCCTTACCATCACTGTTTGAGACAGAGCTTGACGTCTCATATCCAGCAAGTGAACTTAGGTCAAGGTAGTTGCAGCCCTCATCCACAGGAAATTGGCTGACAGGATTACACGGGGAAAGGATCTCCTCGGCAATCTTCATTTTAGCAGCTGTTGTGAAGATAGGGAAATTACATATTTATTAGGATGCAATAAATCGTAATGGAAGAGGTGGTGACCACAGTGGCTTGGGAAGAGGAATACACTTTTGAAGAAACAGGTTACCCACAAAATGCTTTACTTGTATTTGTATTTCTAGATGGTCTCTGTAATATTTTATCTTTGTATCTAGTTATTGTTTAGCAAGATTTACAGTGCCAACCATTAACTCAATCAACCTGAACTTTATAATATAAAAACTGCTTACCGTTCTTCCAGATATCCAAATGGGCATACAGGATGTCTCCTGATTTTGGAAGGATCTGTCTGAACTGTTCGTCAGTCAAGCTGCACAGCCTCATTCCGTCCATGGTAAAGAACCCAATTTCGATCTCAGGTAGCCGGTACTGATGCCTCGTCCATTCGACCCACTTTTGAACCTGCTCAGAGTTCCACCTGTACGGATCTGCAGAGGAAAAAACAACAGGTAAATAATCCACCTAAATCTCATTTGTGGAAAACTATGAATTATGAAATTAGGCCAACTTGAACACTAGTTTAGGCCAGATTTGCTTCGTAACCCTCTGACACTCATGTGTAATTGCTATATTGACAAGAAAATGTGTTCTCGGGCTTTATAAGCCCACTAGTTTCTGAATAAGTCTTGAGTTTTTTTTAACAAACCGATGTCCTCACAATGTGTCCACTGAACACCTGAAAGGTTATCTTGGTTTTCATTTCAACCCACTGTTCATTAAATTTTCGCTCAGTTATTTAGATATTAATTGTTTTTCAGCTTGTTTTTCATGAGCGTGTATGCAATGCAAGCAATGCAGTGTTTCTGTAAATAACTTCACAGAGCTTTACGTTCCGAATGTTGAGAAGTTGAGCACCGATGGTTTGTTGTGGCTTTAAATTCAAACAGCCTAGTTGTTCTTTAGATCTCCAATTGTTCGTTCAGATGTTGGTTCCAGCACGTACATGTTATTTACTCCTTTGAGACTTTGAGCTTATTCGTGAGGAGCAGTTCGTTACCTACATAATTAACCCAGTCTAAGAAGTGATTGACCTGTGTATTGACACAAATCCGAGGCTCAGATTTCTGCCACTGACTTTTCACCCACTTCCCGTCTGGGAGTTGTCAGGTGTTGCTATTTCCGAGCGGATGTTCCGCACGTTTGTCACTTCCTTCTCTGTTTCTAGTAAAATCAAAGTTTGGTGCCCCATCGTCCTATAACCTTGACGCTACGACACACATGTATCTGTCATTAGCTGAACCCCCCATAACCATGATATACAAACTAACCATTTGAGTATTCATGGAGTTTGAAAAGATACGTTAGAGCTGAATCATTTGCCCTGCTTCTGAAACTTTGCCAGCTGGCAAAACGTTTTAATTTACTTAAGGTGTTCATTTTAGTAATGCTTTGAAAATAGCAATGAAATAAATTTCATGTATCAGTTCCCGACGCTTTGGGCCACTATTTGGTCATGTTGGGTTGGCAAACGGTGTGCTTGAGTTGGAGGAACTATATAATTGTACTGATGAAAGGGGCACATTTTCCAAAATGGATTGTGGTGTTTTCATCGTGACCTGGCTAGGCTACAGACGCTTTTCAGCGTAAATGTACACACCTGTGGGGATGTCAATCAGCTGGCAGGCTGTGACAATGTCATCCATGACATCCCGCACAATCAACTCTTGGACTTGGTCCATGTCTTCGTTGTACTGGCTCTGTGCTGGGGGCACCATCAAACCACTCAGCATTGATGATTCCTCTGGCATCTCCACCTTGATGCTAGGCTCGTAGGTAGGCATTATCTCCTCGCTGAGGGCGCATTCCATCTCATTTGTGTCTTCACCTGCGGCGGGGGCAGGGCTGTGGCTGAAGAAATCGTTGAACTGGGTTGAGGTGAAGTCGAAATTGATGAAGTCACCAGTCATGTTGAGGTCTTCTGGCCTCAATTCCTGGAAAAAGTGAAGTGGCAAAAATTGTGGAATAACTGTTTCATGTTTCTTAGTGGTTTCTCTTTGAAGAAGATTATAGAATTGGAACCACGGGCCCTCTGAATTTTTCGATTTTAAATTCGGTTTGACAAAGTATTATCTTTGTGATTAATAATTGTAATACGCAAGTGCTGTCTGTGTCGACTTGCTTGTGACTTCCAGGTGCGTGTGATCGTTCAACATCTTTTAAGAATTGTTTCTTCAAAATTGTTCTATGCTGATCAGATAATACTCATTTCATGCCAAAAAGTATTTAGCAATATAGCAGTTGAGTATTTTCTCGCGAAAAATCTCGATTGGAGTGACAGGAAATATTTCTGACCCAGTGACTGTTGACATTCTCGAGGAAATTCTTGGTAGCTCCCACTTCACAAGTAGCCTGCAATTTTTTTTTCAGTGACTAGTTCGATCAAAACCAGAACAAACAGGTGCCTCGCGCCTGCCGCGCGTGCTTTGTCGCACATTAGCACGTCATAAACAAGTGTCACAAATGTTCGAAAAAAGCCAGCTGAATTTCACAGGAAACGAACGTTCTCGAATACTGCTTTAATCATTTTGGACCGATATTGGGTTAAGTATCCGGCTTCATACATTTGACCTTGAGCGTCACGCGGCCTTGTGCAATGGTTTCTTAGAACTCGAGAGTGACGAAATGGTCTTGCAGACGTTGACCGCCGACTTGGTTCATCTCCCAGGTTCCATGGTTCTATCAGTCACAATTCGGTTTGAATGACGTGGTTCTATTTATAATCATTACATCACTATTCATTACATCATTGTACATTTTAATGATATCGCCGTCTGTAGGTTTTAGCAGGTCGTGTGGTTTGGTTCGGTGTAGGAAATTCATCCGATTTTGGTAAACCGCGCATGGTAATAAGAGTGACGTCACGCGAACCCGCACGCTGGAATACATGTACAGTACTGTACACATCATCTGTGTGCATACAGTACACGTACACTATACAGTACTTGTGCCTAATCCTGCTATGGAGCTATCCTATCACGCACCATTTCCTACGTCGTGCATGACGTCACTTATACTAGTTCTGCCAGTCACAATCCCAAGGGGTTGTCATTGATACCGAGCGTACCAATCACAGCCCGTCCCCTCTGTGGGTGGAAGTTGTCATTGACCCCGAGGTCCGCTTCTGTTTGATATTGTGACCAGCTGTGTACCGCCCACCACTGCTCCCGCTCGGGGAACAGAAGGGAAAACCCCTCGTGGTTAACTCCACCGAGTTTCCACGAACTACATTTGTCGCACCACATAACGCACGATCGTTCGATCAACCAGTTTTGTTGACCTTGGAAGCTGGAGAAGCAGAACCTTGCGCACAAAAAACATTGTATTTTGCGTTGCATCACATTTGTTACCTATGATCTAATTTCTCTTTCATTTTCAGTGGGGCTCATTTATTTATTGTGCATAATGTTTTAAGGAGAAGCGAAATAAAAATGCAATTTTGGCCATATTGCTGATGACTGGCTTGGGGCCATTTTTGAAGAGAACGTTATTGGGAGATGTTTTCAGTGGTAAATTAGCAATTTCCCTCTGGACAGGAGTTTACTCCTATAAACTTCCCAAGGCAACCTTTACCCCAATCCCGGGAACGAAATTCATGGTATTAATGATCATCAAACCATATAGCACTCAGCCAAATTATTATCGTGACTAGCAGCGGTGGGTTTTGTTTTCGTGGCGGGCGGCATATCGCTGAATCGTGACGCCCCGGAAGCCCCTGTTAATAGCCCGTGACTTGCTAGGCAGGGGCAGTGGCGGCCATTCTGCCCAGTGGGGCTTTTCTATCAGTTACCAAGGCCAGGAGCCAATCAACCCAAGAGTAAGGATTGATCTTACTAACTGCTCGACTTTTAATTACCTTCCCCGCACTTCCGTTTTCCCCAATCAAAGGTTGATTTTCACTAATTCTCTTTCAAACTGATTCGGTTTTTAATAGCCCTCACCTCACATGGTGGCCATATTGTGAAAACGCCACGATCGACGGTTTCTATGATAGTATATACAAATGCCTTTATCGTGTAAAAAGCTGTGTGAATTCATTCATCTGTTTAACTGTTGACATTTTGATATTTTTTAAAATGGTTAGAAAGTATAACCATGGCTTATGTTACTATTTGATGCAGTCACAGGTGTATTAATTTTTTATTGCCAGAATATCAGAAGCTCTAATTGCAACCACAGCTGCCTATTAAAAACCGCAACATCTAGTTTTGTTCTCATTCACAAATTTCCCACACTATTTTCCACTCTGAAATTTTGAACAAGTGGACGAGGGACATTATTTTCTGTATTAGGACTTCCTCAATCTCTCTGCCTGCAAGCGTCATAATTCACGACACCTGATGAAAAAGCGAGCGAGATGGGGAGACAGCCGCAGTCCCTTTATTTTCAGAGATGAGCTAGCGCAATTCCGTGATGATGAAACGCAAAGCTCACGTGACAATTTTGAATTGAAGGTGGTCGTTCACGTTATTCCCCTTTCCCCCTTGTGACTATCGCTGGAATGATTGGGAAGGAACCCATTTCATCCCATATACAGTTGCACAAGAAATCGGTGAAGTGTACAATGCAGTACAAATAAATGGGGGAAATCTTTTTTACCTTCTTTATCTCTGTTCTTATACCCAAAAACCCAACCCTACAACAGAGGGGATTTGGTGCATTACGCTGCTTCCTAAACGCTCGCTGTTTGACGTTAAACAGCTGCATGTATCGACGCGTTAATTAAGCAAAGACACACAAGAAAATCTACCCTGGGATTGTCATAGCATTCAGTCGTTCCTGAACATCCTACCCAATGCCGAGATTCTTCAGCAAGCTTTTTTCCCCCTTTATTGCTTCTCTCAAATCTGTTAAAAACATCTAGTTGACGGTATTGTGCACTAGCCGTTAAAATAGGGAGGGCCGTTAACATAGGGATAAGATTTACATTGATAATATTCCTATCTTACCTGGCTGAATCCACCGAACTGTAGGGGGTTTAGTGTGCATGTTTCTCCCATCCTGTACATGTTGCTGGCACCGCTTTCGTCTGCACTTGTTCGAGTCTCAATACCTGCAAATGGAAGTCATCCCACAAACTTTATAGATTTTTGTCTCCAAGGTTAAGATTCCGCTTTTCTTGCAGCCAGTAATAAAGCCAGCGATGTACAGCTTTGGGCACGGAAGATAGACGGACAATATGCGTTCACTTTTTTTTTCATTTGTAAAGGTTAGCGCTGAATTAGTAATATTCTTTTCACCCGTACAGATTCCTCCAGCCGCCGGTCAGTGGGGGACAAAAATGTGCATCATGTTGCCGTGTGCACGGAACGTGCTAATTAACAAAAACAAATTCCTTTTCCAATTCAAATATTTTGTGATTACTTCCCCCAGCTTCCCCCAGTCACATAAACAGGGACTTTTTTGGAGTCAAATCACCGGATCAGTGCATCTGCCAAAAAAAAAAAAGCTAAGTTTTTGCCATACGCTGGCCACTGATATCTAAACCTCAAAGGAGTCGAAAGCGAAACAACACTCTGAATTGTCTTTCTATTGTACTCGGAAACAATTGAACTCGCAGCTATTGTCAATCGAACCAGTTCAGATGTTGGATGTGGAGGCCGTGGTTATAACTTTACTGAACTTGCTGACGAAATTCAACCGTCCGGTGTATCACCAGCACGTTTCGGTAATAATTCGTAAGCAAGGACATACACAAGTTTCACAAGACAATTGACAGACATTTTCATTACACATTGAGTCACATATGTAAATTCACAACTGCCCTTGCTTGCAGCACGACGGTGCACTTTGCTGTTGGTGTGAAATAGTTCAATAAGCAATGAAAACAAAGACTAAATATCAAAAGTATCATCGCTAAAAGAACATCAAGTTACAATGTTCAAGAAAGTAATAAATGTGCATAAACCTTGAAGGCATTCAGCATCCTTATATTAAAAGTTTGGAAATATCGGTTATACGTATATTTAAGTCTATAAAGCTGAAGAAGTAAAGTCCAAACGAGCAAAAGCATTGTACGAAACTTACAAATAGTTTATCACGCAGAAGCTTGTGTTGTGGTAGCGCTTGTTCCTGGAGCATAAACACTGACCTGCTGCTTACTCTTGCGATAGACCTCTAATAATTATTATGTGTAGTTAGCCTTTATATACCACTGACTTCTTTTTACCAACCATGGACAAACTGAGTCAAACCCTGCCTCGTGTATACGTCTAAGCCACATTATACATGTATAGTCAGATGTCAACTACTCAGCATGCCTGTGTGTGTGTGTGTGTGTGTGGCCTAGTGCAACGAAGCCACTCCTACATTATGAATTATTTACGTTTGTGTGTACATTGATTGGTCGTGATGGGGAACTGTTGAAAATGACATCATTTTTTAGTGATCTGATTGGTTTATCTTGAAGCTACTCACATCACGTACAGCACGATGTGCACGTCACTGCACTGGGTCAGGCCGTTTCTCTATGGTCACACTTACATGGTACATGTACTGTACATGTACATACAGTACTGTACATGTACATGTACTTGTGGAGTCATGGTGTGAAAAAGATATTCACGTATGCGCCGTTCAGTCATGTTTAATCTCATCCCAACATCGCAAGCTGTTGGTGTTAAAATTTACCCGTGTTTTTCCTCAACTTACTGAAAAAAAGGTATTGTGGAGAAAACCAAGGATTTTGTATCCATTGACCTCTTTGTGTGCTGCCCAGCAAGAGGGGGGTGCCTGCGTGTCTTTGTGCCAGTTTTGTTCTTGGTTGGATGAGATGTCAGTTGAACTAGTTATTGAATATTCGCTTTCTTTTTTTTTTTATCGTACAGGCTTTGCAAAACGGGTCAGGGAATCAGATCCTATCAAAATAATGTTGAATTTTTTTTGCCCTGCCCAACGTGTATTGTAGCAGTGTACACAGTGTTTTCCCTAGAAGCTAAAAACGAAACAAAAATAACGTCCGTTAATGTGGACCAAATAATTATTTTTTTTTCAATTGTGTTTTATTTTTGACGAAATTCCTGATGTAGCTTTTTCGACTTCCTGTAGATGTCTCCACATAAACTGTCTGTCTTCACATCAACTGCCATCGAAATTCCAACATTCTGCAAACCGGGTTTAATACTCGCACAAATATACACTACTCAGAAAGGTTAAGGGCCACTTTTATTTTGTGTATTTGTTTTATACGAGATATTTTACTACTGAATGCTCAATACCCCAATAAACCTGTCCTGAATGACCTCAAACACACTCTAATCAATGTCACACGTGGTTGTCTCAGTTGTTGCATAAAGTCTCTTGCTTCATTACACATCCTGAAATTACAAGTTAAAAAAAAAGTGGTCCTTAACTTTTTTGAATAGTGTATTTCAAATTTTGCGGTACAGTATAACGTTTGATTTAAACAATGGAGGTTTCTACCTCCATGGTTAAACTCATCTCATAATGGCAAAATTTAACCTGCATCAAACCACTGAAAATGGAACTTCATTTTCTAAAGTACAAGTGTCGCATCTTTACGGTACTTTTTCAGTTTCATTTACTTGCTCGGCATCAAATTGTGATTTGCAATCATACATGTATATGGCTGTTGAACAGCCCCCACTAAAGCGCGCGATAGTTTTAGTTCTGAGACCCTTGTACCTACTGTCTTTCAAATTGAAAAAGACATGTGAATTGTTTTCCGCCTCTAAGCATTTTGAGAAAGGCCTTTCATGTTTACTTTTAGATTCGTTTGTTTCTTTTAAAGGCTGGGGGAAAATGATGAAACATTGGGATAAGTTTTATTTGAAATCTTACCCCACCCCACTTGTTGGCACTTCTGGAATACGATACATTTTCAAAAGGGAGGTAAAATTGCCCGTCTTTGTGAGAGTGTATTTCATTGTAAATGCAGCTACAGAATACAGTGTAACCGTAATTATTTGTGAACTCAGCAGGTCACTCTTTTTATATAATTATAAGTTTGTGAATTTTAAGGGTTTTTCGCGGACCGCTCAGTTTTTGGACCTTGGACAACCCCCCCCCCCCCGATTTCAATATTTATCGCCGCGGCCGTGTTCTCAATGTGCACGTTGGCCGGGTATGATACGCACCAACTGTGGAATAGAATATTATCTGAGGAAATGTAGCTACAAAGTACAAAGAAAAAAAAACTTTTCCAAACAAATGAGTAGATATTTTGCTTGGTGATCATTTCGCACTCAAATTGCATTCCAAACATGCTTGCAGCTCGGCGCGGCACAACCTGGCACATGGTAAACTTTTACTCTCAAGCCATTCTTATATACGGTTTGAAAAAAGAGGGGCTTCCCAGAAACTAATAAGCGTAGCTTGAATCGGGGCCAGCAGTGCCTAGCTTGAAGGCCATACGTTTGTACCCAAATGTACATTAACATCTGCAGTACACACATGTGCATGGACTCCGTTGTGTAAAACCGCAAACGTGTGGCCGACAAGCAATATTCTTGTGGTGGGGTGCATAGGGGGTTTCCCCTTTTTCGGATATCTTCAAGGACAAAGCATCATTTCTTGGAAAACGTTTTACCGCCTGGCATGCATGTTCTCTGTCTCTGCCCATGTCATCGATCTTTTCGAACGGTTTGTTTTGTCAAAGAGTAAAATTGTATTGTTTTGGAAGCCCAAATTGGTGTATGTCGGTGCCAATGGCGTATTTAACGCCCAGATTTTAGGAATCGGTAAAATAGCCAATTAATCTCAAGGGAAAGGTCGCGGGAAATCCTCCAATATCTGCTGCATGGTCACAGTTGCTTTGTGGTATCATAGAGCTCTGCAAGCGTCCTTAAAGTACCTTTCCACCATATATCAAAATCCATTCCTGATCATTTTTTTCAATGTATGTCTCGATTCAACATCTGTCATGATTGCGAAATCATTTCTGCACCTTTCTGCATGAGGCACTGAAACGCCAGACGCTTTAATTACAAATTTACCATCGCTGCAGAAGGGAAGCATACCAGCAACACGAGGATCGCGGACGTGGTGATTGACAACCTGTAATATACGTAAATGTAACATATTCGCAGCAAAATATAAAGGCGGGCTGCTTCCTTTTTCTGAAGTTTCGTATCGCTAGTCAAAAACAACAAATGCCCCTAGAATACACGTCTATATTATCCATGATATTGAACTTGATGGATCGTGACTGTGATTGGCGGTACTTGTGATCCATTTTGTACTGTTTTGGTTGACGTGATCCTGGATTGTAACCTTAAGATTTCTATATAATTTCTCAAATTATTTAGTACTACTTTGTACCAAATAATGATTAGGCCTAAATGCGTGTCGAGCCCACGCGTAGTTCCAACACACTTATCGGATTGGGATAAAGGTAATGTTATTTGCGAATACATGTATTTCAATCATGAAGCAATGAAGTAATTTGTTGAGAAAACTGCCGAGCCGTCTCACCGCCTTTTAAAATGTCCACTCATCACCTAATTTGTATTTGTTTAATGGTAGCAGGGATTTGGTTTCATCTTTTTGTACAAGTTCGCTGTAAATGGCAAATCATAGCAACGTGCTGGATGGTCTGTTTATGACGGTACATAGTAACAAGGCACCGGTTAGCTCACTTGCCACATTGGTCACATTTATAAATGGAATCGGTGAAGAAAGCCTGTTGTCAGAAGTAGAAAAGTCAGTGTTTCATCAAGTTCAATTCAATCCACCAGGTTTTTTTTTAATCTGCCGCACAAAACACGCAGTCTGCCATGCGCGGTGCTGACTGAACTGCCGTACAAAGCATACCAGTTGTGTCTATGGTAATAATCACAACAGCCTGCATCAGTACATGTACTAGTGAAAACTTCACGGTTATTATATCGTGTAGCATCAAGGGAAAGTTTTATGCAGGAAAAGTGTTAACTTGGCGAGGAAAACCAATCAGAAGAATAATACTAATAATTCCGATTTATATTGCGCACGTATCCACCCTGCTGGGTGCTTAAGTCGCATCATTATTATCCCTGCACATCGGGCTCAACAACAACTGAACATTCCCGAGACCATCTCAGCTCCCAGAGAATATGCTAGCTGATGCTGCCATATCAAGCGCACACGGCTAAACCAAATCTGCCCCTCACAGGTACCCATTTTACTGCTGGGTGGAGAGAGAAACATGGGGGTAAAGTGACTTGCTTAAGATCGCAACATGCTGCCACCAGCTGGATTCGAACCCCCGACCCTATGATCAGGAGTTACAAACGCTGACCACTAGGCCACATGCCCCCCCCATGGCCCCCAATGGCCCCCAATGGCTCTCTCACATTGTCCTAAATTAGGTCGAGTACAGTGTGCTGAGAAAACATTCTATTTTGTTTGTCTACTTGGCGAGTCAATGTGAAGTCTCCCTACAGGGTACTTCATCTTTTTAATAACAATAACAGACAACAAAGTTAAAATTAAATACTGAAACATTATAGTGCAGGAGTTTATACTTCCTTCTATTCTGTCTTGGGTTCACTCGATTCTTTTGGAAAGGAATATTTTTTCATTGTTTTCATCTGTGCGCCAAATTGTTCACAGAGAGATTCGTTGGAATTTTCGTCCGGTGGTTGTTAACAACACTGCCCTGTGTAGGTGGAGGTTGCAATTCCGAATCAGCCACGCATAACCTTATGAATAAACATTCATTTGTCGCGACTCAGTGGTTGTTTCATTTTGAAACTCAAAGGAAGTTAGCAGCTTGGAAAAAAAACTTGCTGAGACGTGTCGGGCTCGGGGTTGCAGATTTCATGATAGTAGGTGACCTCGAGTATTTTTCTTTCTCCAATGTTCCCAACAAATAATCGCGTTATACCACTAGCTTATGTAGCGGCTCCATCAACTAAAAGTAGGACAAGTTGTAGCTGATGTAGCTTGGTTGTGTTTTATGTCCAAACTTAATGGCTTATTTTATTTTCACCCTGAAAGCTTCTTGGACTTCTTGAGAGCAAGATGCACAAAGCAAATTTGCACATTCAATTTCTAAATTTATGAGAAATCAGGAAAGGCTTGAATTGCTCAGGAGAATAGTTGAGACGCATTTAGGCCTAGGCCTATATAATTTATGTCGGAAAAGGAATTGCTTTGCGACAGATTTACTTTGCCAGATCATAAAGCATGTCATGAAACTGCTATTGCATCGAGGCTGAAGAGAATCGCACATAAATTTGAAAATTATACAAGGCGATGTTTCTTATATGATCACCCTGCAGTCTTTGAAAAAGATTCGAAGATTGAAAGTCAAGCCATCCCAGTTGCATATGAAAATAGTACATTTGATAATTCTAACAATGAGAGCCAACTGGTCTATTTCGCAATATCTGCTTGTTACTTATCGACTTATTAATCAATAACCCATGCCCCCAGACTATATTTGTATTTGCGATATTGTCCCTTGCGTCACTATTCCCATTGTAGAAGCCTTGCGTGATCAGTAATCCATAATACAGGGTGTTAAAAATAAGGTAATCCAAATTTAAAGGTTTAATACGGCCATGCTATATACCTTTCAGCAGGGATCTTGGTATCACTGTAAAGTAGTGATTATGAGCGTTAATATGACACAAAGGTTTCTTGTCCAGGGCCATGCATGATTGAGCACACCATCACCCAGAATTTAGGGTGGCAGCCGATTTCCAAATCGTCTCACTGACCACCTTCTACCTTCTTCTCCGAACAAATTTCACATCAGCGGCGTGTCTCCAACTGCTCTTCTGACAGTATCCAGCATTTGAAGCAAGATATGGGACGAAGAGAACCCCCCGCGCCTTTGTGTTGGTCATTGTTTGATCGGAATCTCAGGAATTCTTTACAGACCTCGAGGGGGGATGTGTTAGGTAACAATAGTCTTGAGTGTGTATAGGGATTGGACAGGTAAGGGGGGGCTACCCCTCCGTCCCATATCGTGCCTGGTATAGTATCCAGATTTACCCTCAGAATGTCCAACTCCCTCCGAATCCGGTCTCGTAGGCCTAAATCCTACATGTTACGTGGTGTCAACATGCCAGGCCTTTTGAATAAACCCCACTGCGTAACCAGACAAGACGTTATTCACAATCAAGGTGTGGCAGTTGGTCAAGTGAAATGCGACGAGGCTCGGTAAGAGAACCAGCGCAGCATTAGTGCCTTGATTTCAATACATTGGTATTCTTATGCAATAACATGATTAGGCAAGAAAGGTGTCATTTGAAAGCTCCCCTATTCAGTTTTATTGCTTTTTATCTTTAAAATGCTGTGTGAGATGCCATATAGCTATATTAACCCCTTAAAGTTGGATTACCTTTTTTGGAAACCCTCTGTAGGCTGTAGGCCTATATCAAGAATATAATATAGCATAAGCTGTAACTCCTTACACTCTCTGTTTTCTGAAAATGGCTCGACTAAGAAGCATTCCCTGACACTTCCATTGGCAGCAAGCACAATTGCTGTCGAACCTCGTGCGTTGGATTTAAGGCAGTGTAATTCACCTGACTAACCTGCATGTGATGAAATAACATATACCCAGCAAGAAATGAGACCGAGGGCTACCCCCCAACATGTCCAATCCCCATACACATTCCAGACTATTGTTACTAACACATCCCCCAAGATGTCTGAAAGGAATGCCCCAGATTCCTACGAGACAATGACCAACACAAAGCAGGGGGGGCTCTCTCCGTCTCATACCTTGCTGCATATGAAATAACGGGGTGCAGTGTGTTTATCAGGATAGTTAAACTCTGACTTTGTATGTGTGGGGTCCTGCGCCCAATTCAACAATACATTGCAACAGAATCCAAAGTCCTCAGAGTGGACTTCGTAATGACAACACAACGCAAAAGGGACTCTCCCGAAGACAGAAATCTTGGAATTACCATAAAGGTTGAGTGGCACCATTGAACCGGGAATAGATTTTTATGACCATGGTAACAAAACAAATACAGCAAACTTACGACGTGCCGTATTGAGGAACAATTTATATTCTGGCTTACAGCGGGTATTTTCAACGTGGTTTTACTTTATGAAGTTATAAGTATTCGTACTTTATTTCTGTACTTTTTCCTTCCATGAATCATTTCTTCTTGTCCCACAGTGTCAGGCTCAAGGTTTTCCATCATTTTCAAATACATGCAGAGCTCTGCATAATTCTTACTCAAAGTTTACTGCTTAAATTTTCATTGCACTGTAGTCCAAATAACAAACATTTAGCCATCATTATTTGTACACTTTTATTTAATCCAGTTTTATTTTTCGCCATAGCGTTGTTTTAAGAAGTCAATTTGATACTCTTCACTTGCGGCATTACACTGTCATTCCTGATTACAAACTGGGGGAGACCCAAATGGCAATTCCACGCATTCGTTCAAGCAAATAGTTAGTTAAATGAATAGTTATTCTCCCTCAAGGTCTTCAATTCCTCAGAAGGCTGGTTCAGACGACTAACTCTGGCACTATGGATTTTTGAGGCAGGGTTCGCTCATTTCGTATGTAGCGCCCTTCGCAGTTAAACCTGGTCGAAGACAGCTTACATTAAACCATTCCCTACCTCCATGATTAAACTAAGTTGGCGACGACGCCAAGTTAAAAAGGGACATCCAAAGAGATGGATAGTGGACAATCTTTCGTAGACTGACCCACATCAACTGTTCCAAACCAAAAAAGGACGAGAAAAATAAGTTCCGTGACTGCACGTACAGCAACCACAGTTTACCCTACTTTGTCTCGTTAGATTGATAGCGTGGTTTGTCCGCTGTTCCAGGAGCGCATTTCAAGCTTAGTGAACTCGAGTAAACATTCAGCTTGCACTAAATTCAAAATTCTGCAATATTTAGTCCTGTCAAAAAGGGGATTCCCCATTTTCAGGCTACTTATTTCGCCACAGTTATCCACTAATGCCCGATTATCGGCGGTTCTCAAAACTGATAAAAGATTTAAACCTTGCAATGTAAATTTGAACAGAAGTGTATGCACTAGCCAATGTATTTTGAGTGTACGTGTACATCATCGGTAAATCACTTCAATCACTGTCTTAAAAGAACACACGACTTTCTGTGTTACGAAATCTCAAAGCTGTTATCAAAAGGTTTGAATAATCTTTTCAGGTCTGTCCAATACTTATCACTGACCTTCATTTTTGGATGAACGTATGCATGACTTGAGGTGAATAATTTCAGCTTATGGGCGCCCTGGTGTGAATGCCCACCAATGCAAGCTTGCGCCAGTGAAAATTACAGTTATTAATGAGCGGAAAAGCTTGAAAACTGAGACCGATGTTTCCAAACATGAGCACCAAAAAAACAAATCTCAGACACGATGCCTCTCTTACAGTCTTAGGCTTGAGCCAAGATCGAAACACACAATCATGCGAGAGTTTGGAAACAGGTGAAGATGACCTGAAAAGTTTTCCACATCACAAGATAACCAAGATAACTGATGCAAGCTCGTAGGATTCGAACCCCACTCACACCGAGACAATATGAGGGAGTATCACTCTGTCAGACTGCTTCATTGAATTGAAAATACCCAGTTTCACCAGTAACTTATCCAGTAATTACAGTAATGGGGGAAAAGTCCTCATTCGTCATCAACACCAGGAAGCAAAACCCATCCATAGATTGTGTGCGCCGCTTCAGCGCGTGGTTTACAGAAAGGTGTTATTTTCATTTTCACGAAGCAGCACTCGGTGCTGTGCCGCACGTGAATTGTCGTTTTTTTCTGAATTTCAGGAATTGACCTTTTCCTTAAGTTAACAGTTAAAACGAGTTTTCAGAACATCTTCTAGTTAAGTCGCATATCGTCACCAACACCACGAAGTAACACAAATGTATAGATGTATGCGCGCTTCAACGCGTATTCTATAGAAATGTGATATTTTCGTTTTCACGAAGAGGCACAAATGTCTTGCGTCACGTGCTCCGTGATTTGCCGTATTCAGAAATTGACTTTCTCCTTAATTTACACAGTTACGAGTTTTAAGAGCTTTTTTTCAGTTTAGTCACCCATTTACGGGTAAAATAAAATATTTTAGACATTTAAAGCTTTTTTCTATTCCATATTGACAAAACACACATTTGTGCTTCTTCGTGAAAACGAGATTGTTCGATAATGCACGAGTTTACAATATGCGCGCGCGCACATTTGTGTCACTTCGTGAACCAAAACTGCTCTAATCACGCTTTTCACGAACTGGTACAATAGTGAAGATGTGTGTCAGTTCGTGGTATTGGTGGCGATATTTACGGGTGAATCACATCATTGTAGACCTTTCAAAGCGTTTTTATCCACGCTTTGTTGTCAAAATACACATTAATGCTACTTCGTGATAACGAAATTTTTAGATTATGCATCTGTGTACGATGTGCGCGCGCACACTTAAGTGCTACTTCGTGAAACTTCGAAATTGCTGCAGCTGTAAACAGGGTTTTCACACACAAGTGCAGTCGAGTGCTGCTTTGTGGTGTTGGTGACGAATTATCAACGTAGTTAGTACACATGCGCAGACAGCCAACCTCCGAGGATTTTGAAGGAAACCAAGACGGGAAGGGGTCAGACACAAAACTTAATATTTGGATAGAATTAAGAAATCCTGAAGGGAATTTCCCTGTTCAGCCCTTGGCTTGTACATCATAACTTATACTAAATCTAACGCTGACTTCGCAAATTCTTCAAGGTCTTTCTAGGGACCACCTTCATCCCAAGCGGTCTCAGACTACATTCCGCATGCCACCCTACGGCCTTTTAAGGTTGCAGGCCAGTAAATAGGTCCAAAATTGCCTGTGCGGACCGAATCACAATTTGTAGGCTGTCAAATTCTCTGCTAGTTCGTAGTCCGTGGACTGGGCGGTTTGTTAAAAGGTGGGTGAAATGCAGGGGCAGGACTGCCAGCTTGTATTTCTGCAAGTATTGGACCAAACGGGGCCCTCCAAATTGCTCTATTTTGCAAAGGAGTGTTGACATCAATTTCCAAAATGTTGATGGGCCTCATGACTGTTTTGAGGGTGATTTTGTCGGGAGATAAAATCTTCAAAAGTCATCGTTAAGCCACTGAGAATTGAAAGGAAAATGAAAGATAAGGAAATGAGTTTTAATTTGATATATGTCTTGAACACCTCAGAACTTTGTATTTTTCCTGATTTTTTGAAGTGGGGCTATTTATCACTGTTGTCTATGGCAGCTAACTCAGTGGTCTGCACCTTAAAGAACGCATGAAGATGGGGTTTCCCCTTCCTTTTGATTACGTATTCATGGCCTCATATCGAAGAATGTAAGTTGGTAATGCGATGTACAGGTAATTACAATAGTTACGCTGCTAAGCAATGAGAATGCAAAAGTCCTTTGTGGAATTTTTCCTATATTTAGAAACAGGCTGCATGTAGGGGGTTTTAATAAGTAAATCAGAAAGGAAGATCACTGTGCTCATTTGTGCAAAAATCGCCGGCCCAAGAGTGATGGGGTTTGACATTCGAGACCAAAACGCCCTATTTGTTCTGTACACAGTGTTTTTTTTAAATAACAAGAAACT
>NW_019091372.1:643488-669887 GCF_001949145.1 Acanthaster planci
ACACCCGGGAGGACCAAAGACAGTTATGATTCATACTCTAGTCAGCATTAATTGCACACCATAATTTGACTCTTATGCCAAAGTCCACTGCAGTTATCAGCTGGCCATCGGCTTCACCGTTACAAACCATTAGCTTCCTCCCACCGGATAGATAAAAGCCTTTGTTATTTTTCACCAAGTTCTCTGACGGGGATAAAACGGGACTGTCCCCATGTTCTGTACACTTGATCTTGAAGTGTTTGTCTAGCAAACTTCGGCATAAACGTTGAGTACCACGCAGATCAAGTTGACGTGGTTTTTGTCACTCGGTAAACATTACTACCATTCAAACAGGTCACTGCTTTCACTCGATTGTATCATTACTCGGCGTGTTTCGACGATGGTCTGTCAAGTACTCGGTTTCAGAACGCAATGAGGACCCTTTTTGTAGTTTTGAAAGTATTGTTTTGATTCAAGCATGACGTTCATTCGGAAAAAAATGGTGGTTTTAACGTAGTGCAAGAAATAAACAGGTGGTGTTCGTATTCTTATATGGTGATGAGATCTGTGCTGGCGTTCTCCAAACAAAATTGAAATGCACAAATACTGTTCTGAGCGTCACACTAAGAAAAACCCAGAGAAAAAAAACAAGTCCATGAAGACATGTTCTACTTCGAGGTGCAAGGACAACCAAGAATTATATTCGAGGGTTCCTAAAGAATCAGTCAGGCACAAGAAATCCCCAGTCCAAAAGGTGGGCTTTCAACTCACCTGTCAGACCAGGAGGGCAAGAAATTACTTTCTGAGCCCACCTCACTTACCTGGAACTCATATGTTTATGTACTGTTTGATGTTTCTGTTTTGTTTGTTCGTTTTTAAACATTAATTTTCACCTTCACAAGTCGTTCATAATCCACACGAAGCTTACATTTTAGCCTCCATTGCCTTTCAAAAGCAAGTTCCTCCAAAGCCTAGAAAATGGACATCCTGTATTCCATGTTATTACAAAATGGAGGGCCTCACGTTTTGATCCGAGCAGAATTTTTCTCAGTGGCAAAATGAGAAGTGGGATACCGTGCACGATATGGGGCCGATGGGTACCCCCCCACACACACACACACGTGTCCAATCCCTATGTAATGTACATGTACACTCTAGATTATTGTTACCCAACACATCCCCCTAGATGTCAGTGAAGAATTCCTAAGATTCCGGTCAAAAAATGACCAACACAAAGGTGTGTGTGTGGGGGGGTGCTGTCCGCCCCATATCTTGCATCAAGAGGACAAAAGGAAAAGTCAAGAAAGCTGCAGGCTGGATAAAGGGGCAAAGGGGACTGCATGAAAGGCATGTAAGGTAGGAAAGATCTAAGAAAAAAAATGTAATGGAACGAACTGGATCCCAATGTTATTACACAGAAGACAGAGATATTAAAGTAAAAATGCCCAAATCCATATCAGTTTTTAGCAATTTGGAACATCGACAAAGCAACTGAACCAGGAAAAGTGGCTTTGAGAAAAATACCGAAGATATTTCCGATTAGCTTTTTTTTCTACACCTGCCTCATTCTGTCCTTGTTGCGAGGGATTATTGGAACAGTTCTTCTTCAGTGGGACGTCAAATTCACGGGCATGCAAGTAAGGATTAACTTAGAAAAACCT
Organism: Acanthaster planci; assembly: GCF_001949145.1. Next base: position 645,129 of record NW_019091372.1, read on the forward strand.
CGTAATTTAAACTCATCTCCGCCTTTTCGTAATTCAGACAGGGCGTTTCTGATACCGTCCTAGCTTATTAAAACGAAGTAACAAACAAAACCTTTAAATGAGTTGAACCTGACCAGCGGTTTGACATGAGAATAAAGGGTGTAACACTATTTACAGAAAGTTGAATTTCTGTGATGCCAAGCTACAAAAAAGTCTGTTTTAAATCAAACGAAAGACCAAACATTGGATGCTAATTTGCTTGAACTTGAGATACTTGAATGTGATTCTTTTGAGAGGGAACGTTTCTCCTCAGAAATCATAATTGACCCAAAGAAATGTACAACATGCCATAATTAAGAATTATACCGTGATAAGTTGGGAAGGAACATTATGGCGATGAACATAGCTAATCTGGTCCCTATACACCCATTAAGCATATTTTTCTTCTTGTGCTCATCCAAGGAACGGGGATTTATGTTTCTCAACAAACCCCCTTTTCCCACACTTGAAAAATGTATATTTATTATTTTTGAAGTTCTTTCCCGAGACGAGAAAGAGCGCATTGTAATTAGGCAACAGCGCCTCGACCTACTCAGTGCACACAGTGGTTTGCACGCGTATAGACCTGTTTCACCCACGTGACTAAAATTTAATGTAAACAATACCACCACGTGTGGACCGCCTTGGCCACGATGATCGCATATATTCCTACGGGCAGCTTCAACCACGTGCGAACACACGTGTGAACACACGTGCTAACACACGTGTGCTTGACTAGTTGATCTTGAATAGGTAGATTACCATCACGACACCATGTACTCATGACCATCAAAACACATCACAAGTCCAGCACGATCGTGACATCACTGGAATTGGAAAAGCTTTGGTGCGCCAAGTGTGCAGAACTTCTTTTTTAATTAACAAGGCGCAAATTTCTTGTGTTTCTATAAGGTGGCGCTGTACCACTGCGTTAAAGACACTTATTTGCCAACCATGATGTCACTGATAACTCGCAAAACTAGCCTAAGGGGCAGAATGGTGCGAAGGAACTGCGCCTTTCCTTCATGAAATAACTCTAGCGATAATCCGTGCAAATACAACATCGATGGGAAATTAGTACTACGAGTTATATCTTTCCATCTCGCTTCCGATACAACACCAACCCAAAAACTAACGTTTAGTTAGTGGGGGGGGGATGTAGCCTAGTGGCCTAGTGGTGGTTAGGGTTTGTAGCTTCTGATCATAGGGTCAAGGGTTCGAATCCAGCTGGTGGCAGCATGTTGCGACCTTGTGCAAGTCACTTTGCCTCTCTCCACTCAGGAATAAATGGGTACCTTGTGAGGGCAGATTTGGTTTATCATCAGTATACTCCCCAGTGAGCTGAGATGGTTTCAGGAATGTTCAGTTGTTGTGAGCCCAATTTGCAGGGATAATAATACAGCGCTTTCAGCATCAGTTGTGATAGATATGTGCGCTATGTGAGAATCAGCTTTTATTGTTATTATTATTTCCGTTAAAAAAAATGAACCAGCAATACACAAAAGACATTTTAGTGGTGATTGGAATTGGAAAAACTACACTTCTCAGAACCTCTACACAAGTAATGTTTGTTCTGGCGTGACAAGCGCGGACGCTTGTAAAGCCTTTTGTCAAGCATACGGCTCGAACAGCGCAGGGGCTTTCCCCGTTCTCTTCCCGCCAAGTTGAAACTTCACGCACTTGCTGTAATCTAGCCCCAGAGGGGCACGTTAAAGTACATGGGAACTGACAAGTTGATTCATTTTTTATGAGATGATTAATAGCATTTCCGTGAAATATACCGGACACAAAGGGTATTGACGCCTGGGTGAACTTGGCAGCGAGCCAACTACTGAATGGGAAGCCCATATCAAAACGGCAAAGTTTTATGCAAGCATAACGGCTGTGGTGTTGTGGATTAATGTAGAATGTTCATCAAAGGGCATTGCACATTTAGGATGGCACCCACTTATGGCTAGACCACTGTATAACTAACCATGGTCTTGTGTCGGCCGTGACATTGCACCGGCTGTGGGAAGACACTAACGCCACCGTAACTGAGGGGCAGGGCTCTGGATAACGATTGTCGTCTTTGGAAATACCGTACGAGTAAAACGACTGTAAAAGATTGTTCATGTCCGCCGAAAGTGCTGGCACAGCTCAGATGGAAATGGCAGCGCCCTCTTATAAACCCAAATTTCATTTCTAAAAACTCTACAGGACGAGTGATTGGCAAAGACTTGCCGCTTCGAACTTCTTGTCAATACACAATTATATCAAATGGTTCGAGTATGCGTCATTGCATCATCAAAAAATTTCAGTTTCACTTTGTGCAGCTCAAATTAAAAACTGGTGCTACTGAGGTTGTTCGCATTCCATTGCTCTTTTTCTAAGCAAGTGAATAAATCAACTACAATGAGCCCGTGGCTGAGGCGATTATTGGCTTAATCCCTTTTCTTGCTTTGTGTCTGTCGGCAGAAAGCATAAGAGTGGAACGAGAAACTTGTTTCGCTTTTCGGGTGCATGTCGCGCGCGCGAGACAGAATTCTGTAGTCATTGCTGGTCGTCAGAGGGCGCTAGCGCATCGCTTTACTGGACAATACCCGCAAGTTCTCTAACTTCGTCAAACCATGGATGTCATCGCCCTAGTTCTTCAGGCGCGGAAGGAGGTCTTCCTCGGACACGTGATTTTAATTCGAAGAAGAGCGGATGGCATGAAGGCTACTCGAACATCCGTCGAACAAGTTGCCATATCCGCCGGATGATTGAAAGTTTTTGCGAGCCGTTGACCATTTTGTGGCAATTTGCCAGTTATAAAACCAAGGAAACTTCCTATTACATCCTGCATAAGGACCCCATCTAGTGAACTTTTTAGGAGTGAGATAATCATATAATGTTCCTAATCGCCATGACAGGCACCTTATCTTGAAGACGCCATCGGAGTGTCTTCATACAGGAGAAGTAACACAGAGCGATTCAAAAGGGGCATTGCAGTGAAAAATGTGGCATAAATTTTGATGGTGCACCCATCAGATCAGATGCAGACCTTTATTACGTGCACCGCACACAGTGGTCAACAATACCGAGAAAGAATCGGATGGATATATACAGTCCAGCTTGCACCATTTTGAATAAAATGTTTAGATTCTCCACTTTATAATCATTAGTATCTTGACGTATTCAATCAAGGCCGGAGGTTTGACGCCAATTTAGGCCTTCATTAACAATTTCAAGGTGTTTTTTTTTTAGTGTATAGCTCATTGCAATCAGTGAAGAGAATTATTCGAGGTCCAATTCGGGGGCGTGGTGGGAGCTTGTGCCTGTCACCTCCCTCTGTGTTTACCGCGAATTCCAAACCACATTGACGTCGTCAGAATTGGTGAGACGGACTGACCAATTGCCCTTGGCCTGAATCTACTCTTAGGCCCAACAATTGCCGAAACAACCAATTCCCAACTGACCGTATCTTCAACCCTCAGTAAAAACAAACAAACCGTTCCCTCGCGCAAAAAAGACTTCCCTATCGAACGTGAACGTGTAACCAAAAAAATGACCCCAAACGTTGTACTTTTCACTTCAAAGTGTACTGGTTTGTACAATAAATTTATCTACAGTCCCAGCTCAATGGCTTTGAACTGACACAGTTTTGAAATATGAAGTAAGAGGTAACATTGTGGTGTATTGAAAAACATCAAAATGACAACAAAATACCACAGTGTTCTCTTGGAGACCACGTACCCGCCATGAGCATGAAGTACATGTAATAAATGGTGGGAAACTGTGAAACCACAGAGTCACTGTTTGTTACTAGCTGAAATTCCTGACACAAGGACAAGCCCCAAACACAGTTCAGCCTCGGTAACATTTTGAATTGACCATCAATACATACAAAACATACGGGGTTTTGTTGAGCGGGGTCCGACGCACAGTCCCCGTCAGACCAGACTCCAACCACGGAACGTTGAATTCCTACTTCTATTCAGAACTTTCCAAAGTCACGGTGAGGTTTGAAAGCTCAGACCTCTGCAAGACAAAGCCGGCCCATGGCGCAATTTTTGCCCCTCCTGAGGCACGAAAAATGGGGATCGACCATATCGACCCCAAGTATTCGATCACGCGTCGTTTTTGGACTTGCACTTGTTTGTGCAAGTTGCGCCAATAAAACGATCGGATTGACACAGAGGCCCAATCTGGCCCTCGTTTTTCACCCCATAGATTTTATTCGGGGCTTGTACTTTGATACTGGTGTGGGATATCTTGCCATTTTGATACACACGTGCCTTTAAAAAATGCATTAATAAATACGTGTCACGCCATATTTATGCTGCTCAAAGGAAAGTTATTTTCTTCTGCGTGCATACATTGTCACCCTGAGCTATTTTCAGTTGAACGAGCCACCCTTCCTTTGTTGGTGTGGTGCATGTGCTTTGGGGCATGAAAGGACAAAGGATACAAAAATGCATCATGACTAAGCCGGTCCTCAGCCAACCGGCTTTGACGTCACAGTAACGTCATATGGTGCTCAGTTTCTGCGGGTAAACAGCCACCCATTTTGAAGTTATTGCTTTTCGCCTGATGCATGTGGGTCTAAGAATAGAAGCGGACCCACCCGAGCCTTGAATCATCGGGGAGCTGTTTTTGTCACTAACAAAGCACTAATTTTGTCAAGTGAATGGTTAAGGTTTAAATAGGGCTTTAATTTGTACGCCCGGCGAGCGTATTAAAAAACTGCAAAATGGCATGCGCTTTTTTCTGGTATTACTCGACACTTTTCTTAACACTTCGAGGTAAATGTCAATCAATGCATGAATGTGTGATCCGAACATGCATAACATCACATCCATCTGTTGCAACTTCTGATAGTCAGGTTGATGTTCCGTAAACTAGTTTGAGTCAGTGTTGAAACTAGGAGGAAAATACTATGAAACAATGACTCGTGCCATAGTTTGGCACTGCAGTCGCTTTTTACAAACACCAAATAAGTTCAGTTTGAAGTTTATTACTGGGCGTATCTTTGAAAAAGTGGAAATTCTGTGATTGTTGTTCTGTAAAGCAATGTATCTATTCGGATCGTAAGTGTGACGTCACTTCAGTTTAAACCACGCCCACTGCACACGTGCACGACACATAGGGTTACATGCATTGATCGCAGTTTACATGGAACCATGAAACCGGATTGTCCAATGAGAGCCTGCAAATCGTGGCGCGTTTGCCTTTGTGACGAAGTCACTTGTCGGATACTTGATACCTCCACACCCATCGACCTTGTTTTCGTATTGGCCTCTGCGTTTCGCTGTTGAAGATGGGTGAGCACCATCATGTGGACAGTAGCTGCCATTTTCCCTGAAAATTGCAAACGTAAAGGTTGACGGACCAAGGATGACCAGATCAAAAGGGCACTTGGCCATGCATGTGAAGTTGTTCTGTTCTTGTTACTTAAATTCTTTCACAGTAATAAGACAGCTTGCAAAGTCGTAACTCGTCTCAGAGTCTGTAAAAACGCACGCAACGTCGTCGTCAAATCCAATAGTTTTCCCTACAAATATCACAGATTCTGCTTTACCACAAACAGAAGCAAGACTGAAAATGTCAATCACGATTTCAAACAAAACACTCCACAACCTATAGAAGGGCTACGTGAGAAAAAAAAGGGTCAGGCTTTTCCCTTCAGGGAAATCAAAAGCGAAACTCATAGCAGCATTCCAGAATTGTCGATAACTGCACAAAACAAATCGCCTTGTACCTTTTTTTTTTAACTTCCTTGATTCAAACAGCTGCTCGAGTCGAAAATGGTGGATAGTGAAGAGTCCATATTCTCACAAATATTCCTTTCACATTGTTCCTTGGTTGTCCTCAGCGCACAGCGGCATTTCCTGAGAAGGTTTTTGAAATTAACTGCAAGACTGGCCAGCGAGGAAAACACTCTTCCGTGAAATTACTTCACACAAGAACTGTTTCAACCATTGTAATCCAAGGTTATCTAGTGGCCAATTCACTTTAAAGCATTCGTGGAGCATTGAGGCGCTCATAAAAAAGCCTTGAGTGTTTTGAAAATGAAAGATCGGCCGACAGAAATGAAAAGCACTCATTGCTCATCAATGAGAACGGGACTTGAGGTGTCAAGGATAACTTCACGCGGACAGCCAGTCCGACGTAGCTCAGAAAGACGAAAAACGATATGGCTTAACAGTAGCATAATGTGCAATCACGTAGATTCGACCACTGACGAGTTAAATGAATGACATATCAAGGTATGCCTGGCGTTGATCGGTTGGTGCATGATGTGAGGAAATGAAATGTTCAACTCGATATTGACCTGGATCCACATCCCACTCAGAGCTCCGATTTCTGAAATGCTCATTGTTGAGAGAATTGAAGAAGACAGAAGGTGCTGATAAGATTAATTTAAGGATTTGCCTGAAGTTAATATACATTTTCTGCCGTCAATGAAAAAAAAGCATTACTAAGACGGGGTTAATTAATAATTATTTGGGCCTATGCTGTCATGCATTCCACAAACGCATGTCACAAATTTTAGATGTATGTCATGTACAGAGTTTGCCTTGTTACTCAAGGTTACGGGCTAGCTGGAACTTAAGAGACACCAAAAGGTGACAGCGCCGTATTTAATTAATCAACAAAAGCAAGGCCCAAGCTAGAGATAAGACGCCTTTTAGCAAGGTATAATGGGTCGATGATATTTACCACTGAGGGTCAGCTATGTGCTTTCTCGTGATTTACGGAAAGATTTCCTTTTCTCCGCAAAGCAGTCAGAGCATACTGCTCGAAGGTTAAACCGACGCCCCTGTACCCATCCATGACTCAAAACGCTAAATTAACGCCATGTACTGTTCGGCAATAACCTAGTCTTCCAAGTAACGAGCCAGAAAATTATTTGATCCTTTTCGGTGGAGGGAGCTGCCATCTTACGTTTCTGGCACCCGTCCAACAAATAAAATTAATATGCAACATGAGCTTACATGAAATCAGAGAACCATGTTTTTTCCGATTCCACGGTGTAGTATGTACATTATCACATCTCAGATCAGAACAATAACCTTCTTTTTTCCCTAGTTGACGTTCGTAAACTCGTCAAACGCCGATTTGTAACCGTGCTCGATCATCGGCTGGCCCCTGCGTTCCAAAATAACAGTGATCAAAGAATTTCTGTTCTGGCCGTCAAACTGCAGCATCCTTGTTCTCACCCATCAGACGCCTAAGGCTGTCAAAACCTCCGTTAGCGTCCCTTGAATTTACATCATAAAGTATTTTATTCGATAAAAGACCCCGAGATTTTTGACGTCAGACTTTTGACGTCAGAGACTATCAGTGGAAAAGGGTATGATAGAGCATTTTTTAAACTCAATTCATTTCAACACTAGTGTTGTTTAACGACTTGATACGTGGCTCTGGATTGGCCCAGTAACAACACGTGTTGGGGCTGTTGAGGCACGAAATCGGTGAAAGGGCAGACGGTGGCGCTATGTGACAACTCAAGGGAGTTTCGGGATAAACACTCCGCTGGGTATAAATCTCAAACATCACTGCCTTTGATATAACCAATCCACGAACAATACACTGAAAAAGCCGGGAGTGTTTATGACTTGTCTGCTCTGCTTATTCCAATGGAGGAAGATGAATACAGCTAACGAGCTATAAACATTTTCTACTTGGAGATCAGTGGAAATACGCTGTTGGCGCGTCATCCGCGTTTGAATAATATTGTGAATGCGGACTGATGATTTTCATAGCTGACGCACTGCAAACAACAATTTATGGAATTGTTCTCTGATCCATCAAGTTGTGTCTTACTGCTACACTTTACACGAGCGAAAAAAACAATTAAATTAAAATAAACTAAAATAAATTAAATCAAGCTTCTCAACAGGGGGCGTTTCAACACTTGTATCATATCTGACCCAGGAACTACAACACCCGGCCCGATCGACTTCCTTGGCAACAGTGTGTTAATGTTTGAAGCGTAGAACTGCGCCACCAATAGAGGGCGGTGTTCACAACTACAGGATAGAAAAATCAACCGTTGTAATATCATACATGTACATTGATCCGCGATCGGTCTATTTATACTTAGTAGCTGGCTTTCGCTTTGATGGGAGTTCTTCGAAGTACAAAGTGATGTCAACCGTGCAAGATCCGGGATTTGATTATTCAGATGGGAATTGGAAGCTAAAAAGCTAAATGCCCAGCCCAATGTTTCTAAGCGTTGAGAAACCGAAAAACGACCAAATCTGTTCGACTATGAGTGTCGTCGTTGGTTAGACGGTGTTCAACAGAGTTATGATGGGGTTACATATAGTCAGGTATTTGAGTCAGGTTTGGAGAAAGCTTTTATTTTCAACAACTTGAGATATTTTCAACATTCTGTGGAAAGAGAATGACCCTTAAAAGTTAACCTCCATCCCCTCGAAGTGAATCTAAAAAGCCAAGTGGGGAAAAAAGAAATTAATTGATTTGTGAGACCACGATTCCTGATAAAAGGTAAAGGAAAGGAGTCACAAGGATTTGGAAAAGACATTCGGGAATATCTACTGATGGTTAATTTTCATTTATAAACATAACATCCACATTTGTTGCCATGGTTAGTTGGGTCTGTCCAATTAAGAGGCTATCAACATAAACAACCCTTCATGGTGCGCAGTCACAAGTACAACGGATGTTAGCATAAAGCTTTGTACTGCGTCTACTTTCCTCATTCATTCATCACTCATCCCACAGAGGCTCTACTCCCCAAATCAATAATACCAAACTCTGGGCTCATCAGGTTTTGAGTTGGGGGGGGGGCTTCTGTCTGAAGCGCTGGATTGTCCATTGTTTCATCCATAAAATGTTCTGCCCTTCACCCCATGAAAGATGCTATGCCTCAGCAGGCCTCAACGTTTTCACAGCAATTTAGTTTCCTTTTGAAATGCCAACATGTTTCGAGGGCAACATGTCCATTTAGCAGCATGTTGACCCGGGGACATAATTTCATTGGCATTTTGAGCCCCCCCCCCATATTCCACTGCTTATCTAAAGTCGCGGGTAGGACCACCATTCACACTTAAACCCACGCCCACTGATACGAGTCAGGATACCAGTCCTTAATACGTGGTGTTAAGTTGAAAGGGGACATTTGGGAAATAACTTACTTCTTGTCCTCGGCTCGGTGGCCACTCCCCTCCCGGAGTGCTGGAGAAGCTTTCCCGAGCTCTGACAGCGATAATGGGCGCCGCCATGCTGGCTGCTTTCACGTGATGCTGACGTCATCCGTGGGGACACCAATGGGCAGGTCATAGCCACATGTGGTCTTCCACCGAAGGCTTGTTGTTGGGGTAACGGAGGGTATACGGAGGAAGAAGGAAGGTTCGATTCCCAAGAGTCTGTGAAGGAAAAAATGGAAACTCTCTCAGGCTGAGTTATCTGATTTCTTTAACTCAACTGAAAAACCCACGAATTCCCTGGGAAAAACGACAGCCTGATTACAATGAATGGAAATCAATGGAAATAATTCTCTATAAATTGATCATACAACTAACATTTAATGCTATGAAATCTTTGAACAAGACATGGCATGTACCATTGTAATTTCTTGAAGAAGCAGATGTCTTTTGTAGTTGCTATTACATTGTTCACATCATAATTTTTCTTGTAATTATTGCGTAACTATTTTTAATTATCATAAATGTATGGACAGTTCACTTGTTTTTTGTCTTAAATGCACTGGATTAAACTCTAGGGGGATTTCTGCTTCAATATGTTGAATTCTAAATTTGCTCGCTGAAAACATTTAAAAGAGAACTTTGTTTACTGGCCTACTGTCGTGAAATGAAATGACACCAAACCGAAGGAAAGAAAATTAAGACAGCAAAGTAGCCAGACTTCTGGCAAATGTTGGTGCTGAAATAACAGACTGCAAAATTGAGGCTTCCTCCTCAGCTGACATGTCATTTTTCCTCCTGAATTCGCATGTAAAATACGGGAGTAAAAATATCCGATTAGATTGCAGGAAGATGAAATACCCACAAAATGAACACCCGAGGACTTGAGGGCTCCAGCGGAATTGTGTTTACTTAAGGCATCCCCTTAATAAAGTACACAACGTCTTACTTTTTACATTAACGTCTGTATTTAAAGGTAAAGACACTTTAGTTTCAGAATTTTACAGAGTTTGATACTGATGAAAAAGTCCCGAAACCGAAAATCCCTATAAGAATCGGAAAATCCTGAAAAATCACACGCTGACGACCAAAATACCCTCCACAACGGGAAAACGAGAAAATGATAATAGGGTAAATGGTACACAAAGGTGAATTTCAAAGACTTCATTTCAAAAATTATGTCACACGAACCCTTTAAGGACCCCGATAAACATCATTCCAACCACCCGACCCCTCATCATACCAACGCCCAACTACCATTGTCCCTAACAGCCGGAAAATAATGACAAATACTTTCACATCTAAGGTCGAATCTCAAGGAAACGACGTGGTTCGCCGTTTAAACACGACGGAAGCACTTATATGACACAGGCCTACTACTCCTCTCGAAGTACACGACAGTACCATTTTTAAAGGCACCCTTGTTTTAAGAAACACGGCTGTGTGAAATGCTAGCAGAGCACAGTCAGATCACATCAGCACAGAAAAAAAAATCTGCTGGTTATTAACACTGCGGATATTTCCGAGATCTTCTTCCGGGGGCATTTCCGGGGATTCCCCTTACCAGCTGCAACTGCGTGGGCGTCGTGACCCTACGTCAGACTCGTGCGGATGTCTCGGCTTTTCTGGTCTCGTACGTAGCAGAAAACAGCCTGGATCTCCTCCACGGAGGTAAACAATGCGTCCCGGACTGCATAAACAGCTGCGCGCTGTCTCCACATTTGGCGGGGGCGTCGAACGGGCCCGCGTGGGGTTGCCAGGGCGGTGATAGCGTGATAGGGGAGGGTCTGCCAAAAGGGTGACGGTGACTGTTTTAAAGGTCTTTAGAAGAAAACCAAAATTTCCCCGGTCCAAACGAGACGCACGCGTGCTCCACCCACGCCTCACCGAGTATATCCTGGGGGTTTAGCCGGGCACGAGCCGGGACTTACGACAATACATTCCAAATGTCAGAAAGGTGATTGAATGAATGTTGTTGATACAAATTATATTTGGAGGGCTTTTGTATTGTGTGATTTGCTGGCGTCGTCATTTGTCACTTTTCCCCCGGTCGTTTTATATAGTTTTATTTACGCTGTACTGAACAAAACAAGAAAAAGCGCAAACTCGGTTCGATCTTTCCAATTTTTGCTTCGTCTGTCCTTTTGTTTTGGAAGTGGCGTTTGCTGCTCCGGCATCATGTGATCTGTGGAGCGTTCAAACTAAAGGCCAGAAAATATCATAAGTGAAGTAGATATGCTTTTGTTTGGATGCACGACGCAGTTAATTACGTCACGTGGCTAGGGCATTCTGAACACAATGTAAATGGCGTCATCGGAGGGTATCTTTTGGCTATGCTAATGGCCGCTCTTTCCAACACATGCATGGGACAAAAAATTGTTATGTGAAACAACGGGATTATAGTTTAGAAGTTGGTTTTGATGTGGTTTCAAAGGAACGTTCAGGAAAAGAAACATTGTTCAAGCAAAAGATGAATTCTTGAAAGTTACAAAAACATTTCCACACCAAGGCTGTCAAAATAGAATGTTTGAGCGTTCAAACTTTATGTAACTTGTAGACAAAAAAAACCCAGATTACGTGCAATTTAAAATGTTGTATTTGCTACTTGGGATGACGATCGACAACAATTACGACATCACTTCTGAAAGTAAACGACAGGCTGGGCAAAGCTGATGCGTTCCCGGATCTTAGGGCACCTTTAACGGTATAATGAAGGCCAGTATTCAGAATCTACGGCTGCATCCGAATCTGTTGTCTAGAGCTGGGTCTAGGTCTTCCCTCCATTGGAAATGCGTGGAGACGCATAGACAATAGACCTACCCGTAGCTCTGGAAGCCCGTTTCGGACGCAGCCTAAGGGCCCTGACTGCTTACACTTGAAAGCAATTATTTAACCATTTTTCCTCTTTGGGGCCATCACAATGCATAATATGTATTTTTTGGGGGAAGGAGTATTGTGGACAAAAACCTTGAAAGTTAGTCGTAAAAGGTAAAGACGGATGCAGACTACAGACAAAAGGCTAATTATTTCAAGATATTTGCTGTCAGTCAATTTCTGATCTGACCTTTGAATTTTGTTCTCACAGCTGTGTGTGATGAAGACTTTTTTGAAGGAAAAGGGGGCCCGAGTTTCCCTGCTAACATAAATATGAATGGCCTTTCCTCTTCAATGTAATTTTTTTTATTTTTTTTATAATATTTGTAACCAGCTGTCGGAGCTAGTTGTATCGGGGGTGGGGTCCAGGGGGGACAGGTGGGGGAAGGGTGCTGTGGGACTCAATCGATTTACAAAGGCCCGGATCCCAACGTAAGTGTGACAACAGTAGGCGGGTTTTTCTCGGGTGGCGAGTGTTCTTTTTTTTTTTTTAAAGACCAGTTCATGTTTACCTATAGCCCAAATTACACGGAAGTTGTTAACCCGGAAGAAACACGGACAAAGTCCGTTACTGACATTGACGCCAGTCATTCCAACAACAAAAAATTATAACTGGGCAAATAAGGAATCAGGGTTTTACCTAGGACCTTCAGTCGTAGTCGTGTTATATTAACCAAATAGCGGTTTGTGTAATTACCAAATACTTGTGCGCTTGCCTGAAAATCAATGAACGCGTGCGATATACCTTGAGTTTGGCATCGGTAAAGGTTGTTATAAATATCTTTAAAGACTTAACTTATCACTCTGTTACTCAAAGGATGGACTCAAATGCTTTCGTTTATTTTCCTGACACCATTGACATATACCGCGCGGGTATGCGGATCATTTCATGATTTTTTTTGGAAATTGCACTTGTTGCCAAAAGCCTTTTGTTCAGCTTGGTTATTAATAACAGAGTAACAAGTGTTTAAAGCACTACTCTGCCACAAAACACAGCGGTAATCGTATCTTTCATCTCTTGGAAAGAATGTCAAAGTAAATCACGTGTAAGTCCAACATTCTGCTCGACGTTCAATCGCTGATAATTCAACCACATATCGCCGCTGGACAGCTTGCAAGTCTTGAACAGATCCGCCCTCGCGCCCAGTCGCACGTGGCCAGTCGGCACGCCCAGTCAAAACTCACTCGACCAATAGCGTGTTAAAAACTTGTTTAGACTAGCTCCCAGTCCATTCCTGTCAACGTGAAACAAGAGCGCGAGCGCGGGAAGCGGCCAAAGAATTGTCAAAGTGTACGCATACCTTGAGAAAAACGCACGTGACATACGTAAAAAAAAGTGGTGCTGCCCACGATCTCTAAAATATTCTGAAGACAAAAGGCACTGCATTCGTTATTGTCGTCCAAAAGTGGAAGCTGGATTAAAAACAAGGCGCCAGAAAGTGCACATCTAGCCCATGCGGCACCTGCTTAAGCCATAAACAGATTGTTTCGTTGATTTTTAATTGATTGATTGTCGCCTGGGCCAAAGCTTTTTTAACAAAAAAAAAATTTGTGGTACACTTAAGCCTTACTCTTGGAAAATTTGTGCCCCGCTTCCCGGATAAGCTAAGCAAAACACCAGGTGAAGGGTGCACCCGGCGGATCTAGGAAGGGGAAGAAGCCAGGTGGTATACCCTCAATTATATAAATATATGTGTACATATATATAAAGACTAAACAAATGTCAAAAGTTAGCGGCTATTTTTCCAGTTTTGGAGCCGTCTGCATTGCCGAATAATTGCCCCCTTTTCTAAAATTCCACATCTGCGCGACAGCCCAAAAGTTAAATTCCTTTGTCCGTCGAAGTTGCCATTGCTGAGCACTGGGTGTTCAAATGTCAGCATCACCGAGGGCCACGAGTTGGTAAATAATACTCAAAGCGTAATTTAATCTAGACCCATCTTTCAAACAATTAACTGAAATGTTGTTTACTGGAACCAGCTGGGGACTCAGGCTTATGTTGTAATGTCTAGCCATCAACATCGTGCAAAATAAAAAAAAAAAAAATGGCATATTAGGAGAGCATCAACAATAAGAACATTTCCACGAAGAAAATTTGAGTTACATAGGCTCTCCGAATTCTCCATTAAACACCGATTCTTAAGGTGCACATAAAAGCAGTGGAAGATATGTTTACACCCTTAACTGTGGATTCATCTTAACTTTGAAACTTTCAAAGCTTATCTCCATAATCGAAAGACTGACCAAACAACCCTGATGACCACCGACTTAGGAGTAGTTAAATGCAAGAGAGAGTAATACTTGCCAAAATTGTCTTTCTCTAAGCCTACATCCTACAATCTCGCGTGCCCTCTCACAGTCTTTTAGCTTCGCCGACGATTTTCATGCACAATGAGTTTTGCATACATTAAACAGCGAAGGCCATCCAAGAGATCCGTCGCTCATTTGTGATTAAGAGTAAGCCAAAATATCAGGAGCGAGATCTTTTTTTATTATTTTGAGAAATGCCACTAATTTGTGACTAACTTTTATATGTGTTCGCTTATCCTGTAAGCTTTACAAAGGAAAATCTAACAAAATGTAGTCAGTCAGCCCATTTCTGAGGAAGAAATGCATCTCTGTAATGGGTACTTTAGATTTAAGTTCACTTCATGGTCAATAACTCAACAGCCTGATAATGTTATTGTGGTACAATGAAAAAGTCCAAAAGGGAACAATTCCCTATACAGAGTGAAACTATGTTCAATCTTCCGGGATGGCTAATTTTTTTTGTTTTACAACCTTAACATGCAATTTTACAAACCATGATAACTGCACTGTTTGACCTACAATATTTTGATACACCGATGCCCTACAAAGTGGTCCAACACTCAAAAAGGTCATCAGAGTCTTAACTAATGGAACTGACACACTTTTTAAAACAATAAAAATGTAAAGTGAGTAGAAAATTATATTCCCGGAAAAATATTTTACATTAAATAAAGTAAGTTACAACGTGCCAACTAAAACAAGAAAACTTCCTTGCGTGAGTTTTTCTTTATTTCCGTTTATCCACTCTCTTTGCGTTTAACTGGTGTCGCTGAAAATACTGAGAGAGCTTTTTCAAGTCCTGAACACTCTCAGTCCACCGACTCGAGTTTTGAGCTTAAAAAAATCGTCTTTAAAGGACCGTAACGGGGAGGCGGCATAGCCAACACGTACATGCGCAGAGTAATAATTTGCTTTGTATAAACGGTTATTTCGAAATCCACGTGCTTTCTAATTTAATCAGCACCAGAGAGGCATGTAGAGGTAAAAAAATAGTTTAAAATAGTTGTCAAATATTTGAGACTTTCATAGGAAATCTGAGTCACAGTACATGTAGTGTTGCACTATGGATTGAAGAGACAAAGGACAGAATGCAATCTACAACAGGGGAGATTCTAAAAGTCAGCATTTCGTGCACACGAACATGAAAGACCCCGAGGAGCATAAACCAAAATCTTTCCAAGTTGCATTCGACTCGTTTCTACAATAATTTCTGAGTGTCTGCACTCCTCAAAGGTAGCTTGTTTTAACGTGACAAAACCTTTTGTCTGTTTCGTGTCAAATGAGTTGTTTGTTGGATTGTCGTTGTTCTGTTTAGTGTGTTGAGGAATGTCCCCAGAAGTTCGAACTTTGACACAAAGCTGATTAGTCCCAAGTCTTCTGCATATGCACGTCAACAAACATTACAGCCGTGTTCAGGCACCTGTCTACACGGCGCAATGGACGCCATGGATGACAAGCAAAACCACACCCCAGTTATTTTGCCAAATATAACGTCAAGCCGCGACGACAACTCCAAATAGTTTCGCACTTTCTCATATTTTCATTTAAAAATGTAATATATTGGAAGTCCTCAAATGGACATTTTGTGTTGACAACACAGTTACGATGGTTGATGTTCTGTTTTATGGGCACGATCATCCCCCCAAGCTCACATCTTTCGACGAAGTCCATGACTGTTTGTACGATATCTAAAATAAAAACGTCCAAACAGCAGAACGGGTTTGTGATTTCTTTCGTGCACGTCGCCCCTATTTTCAAGGTGATGATATACATATCTTGTACAAAACGAGTTATGTCAAGATCAGATGTTATTTTAAATAGAGATAACCCGATACGTCAGCGCTTGCCAAGTGCTATCCATACCAAACGACAAACACATGAACCGAGCCGAAATAATTCCTGGGTATGTGTTACTTCTTTGGGAAAATAAATCCAAAACATAAATCATAATTCAGACTGTAGTTTACAAGCAATAAATTACGTGATAACTTCACGAAGGGGAGTATTTTTTTTCTCTCAATGAAGAGGAACATGACATACCTCGTACATCGGCGCTGTCTTTCTCCGAGCTCATCGCGCACGGTTGGCCGGGTTGAGCCCGACGATCGTCCCGCGTAGCATACTGACCCAACTGCGGTCGAGAACTTTCCTGCCATGAACTCGAGCTTGTGCCCCCAGCAACACCCCATGGTGGATCCGGGGGCATGTACCATCGCTTGTGTTCACCGGTTCGCCTCTCCATTTTCAGAAGTGTCTGTCCCGGGTGGTGTTTGTTTCGGTAGTGAGGATGTTTCGACTGTGGTGAATGCGGAAATGACTGAGCTGTAGCACTGTGATACGAGTGGATGTCGGGAACACTGCACGAGGGTGACTCCAGCGAGCACGCTGACATCATGCGGCCTTGCCGAGGGGATGTCCCCGGTACGGGACCGCTCGTCTGTCCAGGGTTGTGGTGTGGATTCTGTGCCAGGGTCTGAAGTTGTGAGTAGGAGGCTGATCTGGAGTTGTTCCAAGAGTCAGCTTGCATTACTGCTGAAGATGGTGGTGTTTTAAATTTGGCAAACATGCAATCTTGACGTAGAGTTTCAGAACATACTCTGACGTCACAAGATGAGCTACCTTCTTGCAAGCTGAAAACCTCTTCCTTACAACCGGTTTGGCAGCGTGTCTGTTCAGGGATTTGACTTGGGGTTTCGGTCATGTCAAGGTGCATATGGAGTGGCTGAACCCATGCATGCACCGAAAATTCAAACCGACGCTGCTGCTGCTGCTGTTGCTGATGTTGTTGCCGATGTTGTTGCTGATGTTGTTGCTGTTGTTGTTGCTGATGTTGTTGCTGAGGATGTTGCTGATGTTGTTGCTGAGGTTGTTGTTGATGTTGTTGCTGATGTTGTTGCTGAGGTTGTTGTTGATGTTGTTGCTGATGTTGTTGCTGAGGTTGTTGCTGATGTTGTTGCTGTTGTTGTTGCTGATGTTGTTGCTGAGGTTGTTGCTGTTGCTGCTCTTGATGTTTCTGTTGCTGCAAGTTATGTATACATTGCTGTGGATACCGCTGCAGCTGTTGATTTTGTTGGTCAAGTTGCTGCAGGTGATCCTGTAGCTGCTGAACATTGAGTTGGCAATCGAAGGTGAGCTGCTGATGAGATGATGGCGACCTCAAGGCATCGTCGACGGCTAGATTAGTTGAGTTTGGGCAGGGCTGTGGGTCAGTGTGTGGACTTGCATGAGAATCCTCGCATCGGCTATAAACGGGGTTTAAATTCGGTACAGAGAGATTGTTCACATTATTTTGAGGGATAAATAGGGAATGCGGATGATTCAAGTTTAGAGTATGATTTGGATTTACGCGCAGTTGAGACATACTGCTCTCGTTGCAGCAGAGTTTTGGGTGCACGTGGGTCTCCGAATTATGCATCAATTATTGAGGAGTAGGATGACAGTTTCTATGTCGACCAGGGTCTTGATTATCTGCAAGACTTGGAGTGGGAACAATGCATGGATTTGACAGAGTACCAGGTGCTAGAGAATCCAGTTGGTCCCGGTTCAAATGAAGACACTGTTTTTGAACACACTGGCTGTATGCTGTTGACCGTGTCAAAACACAAACATGGTGCTCTTTTTCAAACTTTGTATAAAATAATACCTTGGTGCACGAGGAACTTCTATTTCCCTCGCTACAATAGCTTTTACGTAAGGTACGTAATACAGACTTATATACCAGAATCCCTTCCAGAAATGGGCCTCGTGTCACACTAGCATCTCGATGCACCAGTCCCTCTTTTATGATTCACGGTTACACTGTCTTGCGTGAGGTAACGCTGACTGTGTGAGACACGATTCCACCAATAGGAGGCAAGATTCCAAATCGCGTAAGGCACAAATCCTCCACCGAGCTAAAGGCGGGACCCCACTTGCTTTGACGCAGGATGACACTTTCGTGAATACAATCCTCCTTGCATCGGGTACAGTCCAGTTTGTATGATGTATAACCTTAGACCACCTGCAGACACCACTGGAAAAAGAAACGCGTGTAGAGCACCGTGATCTCTCTAAAATGCACTAGACACACTCGAACCTCGTCAGATACCGTGTGAGACTGTCAATTTGCAAAACGCACAGTTGCACGAGGTACTTCTTTGGAAGGCACGCCCAATTCTTTGAGTGGCACGATGTATCACTCGAGATTTATTTTCTCTGGCGATGAACTCACTTCCAGCTTGGAAAAGCTCAGCAGCAACATAATCCCACACATATGACGTAAAAAATTGCCAATCTCATCACAAAAGTATCTTCTCAGTAACGTAATCTTATGCATGAAGCACATTTTTAATTAAAAGGACAATGTCGACGTTCCGACGTAACATTCATAACTTTTAACTGTGTTGCTGAAAAGTCAAACGATAAATGGCCTAAATTCTAGGAGGTGAACTTAACCTTTGTCCCTTGTCGATATATCGGGATTTTCCCAGTCCAATGGGCCAAAAATCCGACTCTATATTTATACGAAGCCGGGTCCAATGTTTCATTGGGCCCTATGTGTTACTGTAGCTCATCGCTCCATCGCAGTGCAACCGATTCAAGTCCATTACAATGGCACTCTGCTTAATAAATAGTTTCCACGTTACGCTCGACTGACTTTCTGGGAAGGAGCGAACCGTCAGATCCTACTCGGGTACAAAGTCAAAACCAAAATGAGCAGACAAAACAAGTGGCTTTGGGCGCGCGCTCATGAACACAGCTCGTAATGGGCACAGATGACAGGCAAGTTGGGCTAATTATATTTCTGTCCTGCCACTGAAAAAAAGAACGGCCGCCTCCGAGATCTATTTTTTAAACTGTCAGCATCATTTACACAATAAATATCAAGGACCATTCGCTTGTTTAACGTACAAGTGTAGCCATAGGCACAAAAAGTTCAAATCATCATTATGACTGAAAAATGACAGTGCACTGAAGTGGCAGACCACATACTGAAGTCTCTTGCCACTTGTTTCCGGGTTATCAACTTTTCCAACTGCCATCAGAATATTGTTATCCCACTTGGCGTTCCCGACTCGTCTTTGTCTCGGATCTTTTTGTTGGGAGAACACAGGTCTCTCTCCTCTGCTAGTTCCGTTCCAAAATTCTGTAACCAGTACCGGAACTGTAAAAGATCAAGTGTAGCAACTACCAGTACATAAACACCGGGGCACAGAATCTCTCATGGTGGTGTCTATTCGCCTTGAGCAGAAGCGCCCCCTCATCGGTTGAACAGAGTCGCGTTGGTTGGGAGTGTTCATTTATTCGGTAGCGATGCGACCGTGACACGTGTATTTCCTAGTCGTTCGTGAACCAGCGAAGTTCAGTTCCGACCGAAGGAGCCTCCGTTGACAAGAAAATAGTGCACTCTCTTGGTCCAGCTCGAGTCATATCTTTTCTAGTTTGATGGATTGTAATGAATGAGGATACGGTACTTCTGCACTCATTATGACTAATTCATAGCCAAATTTATCAATATTTTACATCTTGTCACATGGGATTGTTTGCAGATGATTGTATTCTGTACACCCCGCTTAATCCTGATCAACAAACAAGTACACCGCAAAATGACCTAAAACTGCTTGTGAACTGGCAGGACACATGGCTTATGAAGTGTATAACCCCAACAAATGCCGCACCATCGCTATCAGAAAATGAAACCCACCCCAACACAAATACCAGTTTTGTGGCCAAGAACTTTCCCATGTTGACACTTATCCATACTGGTACTTCATTTCTCTGATACTTTGAAATGAAATCTACATACCGATAAAGTTTGTAATAAAGCTCAAAGAGCCCACAGTGTTATTAGGAAAAACCTCTGGGGATTTAGCAAAGATGCAAATGTGAGGATGTAACAATCATTGTAACTCTGGGGATGAAAACAACGGTGAGGCGTATACTCGAGCGTGCCTCAGTAGCATAGGAGCCTCCATTAAAACAGAACGTAAATTCACTTGCAATGGCAAGCTGCTAGATTCTGTACCAGAAACTCCAAGACGGAGGAGGGAGTAAGTACCAGGGCACTGGCTGACCTTGGCTGGGGCACACTAAAAAGCAAGAGACCAAAGCAAAGATTATGTATGATACGCAAGATGAATGGCCTGGTCGCAGTCCCTCTTCAAGATTATATTCGACATAAAGCCAAAGCCTTTCAGGACTCCTTCTTTGCAACAACCGCAATAGACTGGAACAGAGTAACAATTGAGGGAATAATTTCCTAATCCTTTGAATCATTTAAAAGTAAGATAAATCTTATCCCATAAGTGTCACCCAGCCACTCGTAGCGTGCTCTTAAAGATGGCATGTTGCTGACTAAATGATACAGATAACTAGCATATTTATCTTTGATGGGGTTGGATTTTGAGATGATTCCGACTGGTTTCATTTTTGCTTTCCAAGAGGGTATTTTTGAAAGATACAAACAATACTCAATTTGTCGAAAACAGGACTTCACGAAATTCAAAATCATTTTGCAAGAGTCTCGTTTTATATAAGGCTTTCGTGGCGAGTTTCTAAACGTCTACTAAAAACTACAAAGAGTGAGTCATTAGAAATTTACCGACACATTAAGCCCCACCCCGTTGTTTTCTGACCAATCACAGCCATGGTGTAGGTCCGACATACGTGCACAAAAGTTCGACATGGATGCACGCAGGTATGATATGCGCGCGGCTGAATAACATGTCGTGTGGCGCTGGAAAAGAACACGTGCTAAGTGCCCGCGTGCGCAGTGGGTGGGGCATACTAGATCACTCAAAATCGCGTGCAGTAAGCTTGACCGAACGCTAAAGTTTGCATTTATCCAAGGAACAAAATGAAAAATATGCCATCAATCCTCCATGGAAGCCGAGAATTGTGTAGCTCTACACCCGCCCAAAATGAAAAACATGCATTTTCCCTTACGATTCGTTTTCTTCCCCAGAAGCCAGTGATGTCTGCTGCCAAAATATCGAATCCTGAATACTCCCTGCAAAAAAGCTTAACGTTTGGAAAAGATAACTCGTATCGTCACCAAACTGCCGGTGTTTCCTTGTCTTTTATCCAGATTCCAACATCCGTGAGCTTTTCAAAAGTCCACCAGAGCAAAGAATTAGAGAATTTGGAACAATGAAACAGCAACACACAAAACGCCAATAAAACTGAACAGGCATCCCAAATTTTGTCCGGTTGTCACTAAAATCGCTGGTTAGCAACCATCTGCGTGACGTAATGATTGCAGCTGCGTATATACAGTATGTAAACTAGAAAATTGATTTGAGTCATTGGTAGACCGGAATTACCCAGGTTCTTCGAAAAGATGACGGATTAGTACACTCCAAAATCTATCGTGGCGTTACATACATATAAACGGAAGTATTGGGACGCGCGAGACAGCGATCGCGTCTGTTGAGAGAGTTTATTGTCATTACATTTTGGTGGGGAACAACAGACAAAGCAAAGCGAATTCCAGGCCCGGAACTAACAGTTGTCCCCGGAGGGGCCTAGACTTCTTTAGAGACCTCATGCCACCCTGCCAGGATCCCAATTTTCCTCGAAAGAATTGCCAGCTATACGCCTGCTTAAATTAAATACAATTCATGTGATTGGGTCTGAATAACTGTGTGATATAAAACTGGAAAGATGCGAGATTAAAATAACAATCGCCCCATGGTACTGCACCGCTGGCACCTGTTGAGGGAGAGTACAGGTGGGCAGGGAGAGTAGGCGCCCAGCGATGCAGTGCCTTGATACAGAGCCTTGGGCTTGAGGCTGTCTTAAGGCTTGAGGGCAAAAGCCTTGGTTTTGGCCTTAGACTTGAGCGTTAAACCTTTGAATTAAGGTTGATACTGTGCACGATATGGTGCCGATGGGTACCCCCATGTCCAATCCCAATACACACTCTAGAGTATTGTTACGTAACACATCCCCCTTAGAAGTCTGTAAAAAAATTTCTGAGATTCCGATCAAACAATGACCAACACAAAGGCGGGGGGTTCTCTCCGCCCCATATCTTGCATCATATGTTAAGGTCGGGGAGGTAAACGTCTGGGCCTCAGCCTTAGCCTGGAGAGTCGGGGCCTTGGCTTTAGCCTTGAAGATCAAAGCTTTTGTTCCAACACTGTGACGCCCCCCCCCAACGCCCAAATGCCGAAATAGGCTTTTGTCGGACCGATGTCTTGATCTTCCCCCACTTTTTATTCAAGTCTGGTTACCTCACGCGTGTTGTATAAAAAAATCGTATCCCGGTTACCATAGTGTTAAAAATTATTTTCGCTAGGTTGAGCTTACCAGCCTGACGTGTTTACAAGCAAGGTCATTCGCACAAAGAATACACCTCATTTACAAGTCGGCATTATATTGAAATCGAGTAAACTGTTCAGTTTGGAAGATTAACTCAAGAGTATAAAAATGAAAGCAATAAAAAAGAAATTTCATCACAAATTAGTACGTATTTACCCTGCTGATATGGAATATGTGATCAACCATAATTTAATGTTTCAATCCACAACAAAAAAAAAAAAGAAAGAATGCTTGGGGCGCACTCTTAAAAATCTCAAGGCTGTGAACCAATGAGCAGTAAGACGGTCAAAGGCATTACACAAAACCCCTCTATTATTGTCTGAATGGGCGCACTTCAGACATAGGACTCCACCCTCGGATTAGCTCGACTATAATATACTCTGGGAAGTCGGAGACATTTTCAGTGGGCGAAAGCTTGATCAACGCAGTTTCATTTAAGCCCCAGTCAATGTGGGCGAGGCTAATTCTTTACAGTTGTCATTCCGTCAGCTTTTGGGTTCTGATTTCAGTAGCTGTAATATTTAATAGTGCCAAGACCTGTCTTATTATCTAATACGACTCATATTCGCATTTTTGTGGGTATACAATGTACGTATACAAAATCGAGGCCGTTGGCTCCAGAACGAGGCAATCGCAGAACTGTTGCGCCTGCTAGCAATTTGATTTCAAACTTCATAGACCTACTAAAGCTTCAGCGAAAAGAGTTCAGACAGAAAGTGGGGCATTACGACCTGATTAATTAAGACCTGTATTCCCTCGAGAGGTTACACTGCAGCGTTCTGCATGGAAAGGCGCGCATTTGTGTTTCAAACTTCTGGTCCACGATGAACAATGAATGCGGCCCAAATAGACTGAAGGCACATGGATTATGAACGGCCCGGGCAAACCTAGGTCAGTGACTGCTTGTGACCTTGCACTGTGGTATAATTTTAGCCTGTAGACGAAATAATGTCTCTTATCCTCCAACAGAAAACTTCACCGTAGTGCTGACGGAACGGATATGTTTTTGAAGTAGCCAGGTGGCATCCTAGCAACGAGCGATGAAGGTAAATAATTATGAAGTACAGTGGCCTACTACCAAATGAATAAGAGTGAAACTCCCTCTGTGCATGACACTTATTCAGAACCTACGTCAAAAGACCACCCTTCTCTGATCGTTGGTAAACACTTCGTTCAAAACATAGAGCAACAAATTTTAACATCCTCCCAACTAGTTCCCGGCAAATCTTTAGCAGCAGGGTCAAAAAATGGCCCAGTTGTATATTTGCAGTGTACATGTACACTTCAAAAGGTGCACATTTGAAATCCTGTGCATTGTATTCCAACCAATAATTTTTTCTGTCTGACCAGTTTATGCTTGAATTTTGCCATTTCGCGAACTCGTGCTCAGCACTGAATAACGATCTCTCCCTCAGGCTGGATTCGCGTACAGTGTGTTTTCAAAAAACCGAAAATAGTCCTCTTTCCAGAGAAGACGTTTTCAAATGGGCTGCTTGTAGACTGCAGACAGGAATGTGACATGCCCTTGGGCTTATTATTATCCATTGATCATTACAGCCTTGATCTACGGTCGCATTCCATGCTGTTTTTATTTTGGTCACACTGATAGGCTTCCTCTGTAAATCGGGCATCATATGCATTTTCCAGGAAACGACGCCCGCGTCTTTCTTTCATTTTTTTCAAGCCAAAATATCCATAATCGGGGTTCTGGAGGGACTATCCCGTATACACGCGCGTGAACTTTCACTTTAATTTAAAAATGAAAATACAAAAAGTCTGTGTACTGTTACTGAGAGCTTTGCACTTTCCGGCAGCTTTTTTGTTAACAACTCACAAGCATAATCTGGTCTAACTCAGCCACAGGTAGCAGCTGTACCGTAGCCCTATTCAGAAATATAAAATAATTGTACTACCAAAGCGTTATTGGCATATTTGTATCTCTTCTTGTACGACCCAAACTGCTAAATTCAGAGGGAATTTGGTGCCCTTCTGTGTCGCGCAGTACAAAGGAAAATGACAACTGCTGGAGAATGAATAACTTATGCACACGAGGATGACCGTGGATACTTTGTGCCTATGGGTGCAGTGTCCCAATTCAAGGAAAATTCTCCGCCAGGCC
>NW_019091372.1:677304-695853 GCF_001949145.1 Acanthaster planci
ATGCCGATCATTTTTCACCAACAATAGGTATCTCGACCCAAAAAACAGATTACCGCCTCACTGGATCTGGGCGGCTGGGGCAGACCCGGAAGACATGAACTGATGTACCTCAGAAGTTAGTCGGTGCAGTCTTCCAATTAATTAAAAGTAAAAGAGTTGATCATTTTGGTCGAACAGGACGACACGAGCGTGTTTTAACATTCTAAGCCCGTATTTGTAGATACATATGTCGATGTGCACAGATTATTCAATTAACATCCAAAATAAAATGGTGCCAGCAAGTCGGGAGCTCCCGGGGGTATACATTTGTATTTAAATATAACTTGCATCGGCCGCGCCGGGAATCGAACACGGGCCTCACGAGTGGCGGGCGTGAATTCTACCACTGAACTACCGATGCCTATCAATGCTTGCCTCGTCATCTCTGGTTTCCTTTTTTTTTATTAAAACGAGTAAAACAAAACAACGTATTCGCCCTTTGTCTTTGTGCTGAAGAGAAAAAAGTGATTTCGCCCAGATTCACTTACCTTCTCTTCTGAGATTTCATTATTTTTCATAATTTTTTATATTCATTAGGAAAAGTCGAGCTTTCTTTTTCAATAAAAGTAAAAGAAAGACTCTAAAATTTTCGTTAAATGCATCGACGCAGAGCTACAAACAAGATGAGGAAAAAGACAAAATGCTGATTCTGCCTGGGTTCGAACCCTGGACCTTTCCCCCCATCTTACTCTTTATAATAGAAATTTTATTGTAATGAATTTTTCAAGACGAAAGGTCAAGTGTCCTTTCTTGTAAAGGAAGGGAAGCCGCTAATATTTCGATTAAATGCAAATGAGAAAATGCTTAAAATTCTGTGACTATGTCGAGCCCTCAAAAATCAGTCTTGAAAAAATAATTTGATTCCGCCCGGGTTCGAACCGGGGACCTTGCGCGTGTTAGGCGCACGTGATAACCACTACACTACGGAACCAACATGCTTAATATTTTACCTGTTGAGTTTCTTTGAAATCAGCGGCCTGCAAGTTTTCTCAGTGCTCAGTGCAGAAAACTGTAAGCAAGAATTCTGCCACTGTTTATCTTTTTTCCTCCGTTTTTTCCTCTTTTTCTGGATAAGAGCGAGTTACACAAAACAACTTATAATTCGCCCTGTTTCTTTGTGCTGAAGGGAAAGATATTATGAAGAAAAGGTAGATTGTCCTTTCTAGAAGGAAAATGGAAGCCCTCAAGATTTCGATAAATTGTAAATAGGGCAAATATTTTAAATTCTGTAATTATGCATAGCCCTCAAAAATCAATCTTTGAAAAGTTAATTACACACAGATTCAAACCGTCGACCTTTCGGGTGTGAGGCGAACGTGATAACCGCTAGACCACGCGTCCGTCGATGTAGACCGACATAATATTTCAGTACAATTTCTATTATAATGAATTTTTTTACGAAGAAAGGTCAAGTGTCCTTTCCTATGAAGGAAGCCCATACGATTTCGATAAATTGGAAATGAGGAAAATTTTTCAAATTTTGTGATTATGTATAACCCTCACAAATCAATCTTTAAAAATTTGATTCCGCCCGGGTTCGAACCGGGGACCTTTCGCGTGTGAAGCGAATGTGATAACCGCTACACTACAGAATCCGCAGATGTCTGTGGAATCTGCATAATGTTTATTCATAATAGAATTTCTATTAATTGACTTGGTTTTATGAAGAAAATGTACTCCTTTGCTGTAAAACCAAAAAAAAAAAGACCCTAAGATTTTGATTAAACGCAAATGGGGAAAATATTTAAAATTCTGTGATTATATAGAGTCCTCTAAAATCAGTCTTTAAAAAACATGATTCTGCCCGGGTTTGAACCGGGGACCTTGCGCGTGTGAGGCGCACGTGATAACCACTACACTACAGAATCAACCTACCTGCTGTTTCATCTTTTGTGTTTTTATGAAATCAGCGGCCTGCAAGTTTTCTCAATGCTGAGTATAGAAAACAGTAATTTCGAAAAAAGTTGAGGACGGATACCGGATCCAGAACCAAGTTTTCAGAGAAACTTGTATTAATTTGGGTGTTGGGCAAAATATTGAGAATGTTTTCATGTGTACTATTTCATTGAATTTTGAGTAAAACAAAACAACATATTCTCCCTTTTTCTTTGTGCTGAAGAGAAATACGTGATTTTGCCCACATTCACTTTCTTTGTCTTCCGGGATTGCGCTAATATAAACATTTTTTTTTTTTTTAGGAATAGGCCGAGCTGTCTTTCCCAGTAAAAGTAAAAGGAAGACCCTTAAAAATTTCGTTAAATGCATTTATGCGAAACCAAAAACCCAGATGAATGAAAAGACAAAAAGACTGACTCCGCCCGGGTTCGAACCGAGGACTTTTCGCGTGTAAGGCGAACGTGATAACCACTACACTACGGAATCCGTTGATGTACATCTGCATCCTCTTTATAATAGAACTTTTATGATAATGAATTTTTTTTTATGAAGAAAGGTTAAGTGTAATTTCTTGTAAATGCAATAAGTCTTGTGCGAATTAAGTTTGACCAAAATTTGGCACACTGAGTTCTTTAAATTCACGTGAGCATAACAACTTGAATTCTCCATACCAAAACCACTGTTGCTATACGTTGTGATTCGGGGCAAGCTTTTGCTTAGTTACATAAGCATGATAAGAGAAAGATTGAGGAAAATGTTTAAAATCTGTGATGGTATATAGCTCTCAAAACAAAAACCAATCTTGAAAAATTTGATTTCGCCCGGGTTCGAACCGGGAACCGTGCGCATGTTGGGCGCACGTGATAACAGCTACAGTACTGGTTGAACCTACTTGCTGTTTCACCTATTGTGGTTTTTATGAAATCAGCGGCCTGCAAGTTTTCTCAGTGCTGAGTCTAAAAAATTGTAATTTCGAAAAAAGTTGAAGACGGATCAAGAACCAAATTTTCAAAGATATGTCTTTAAATTCAGGGGAAGGGAAAAATGTTGGGAATTTTTCATGCAGTATTTGTTTGCCTTTCCGAGAGGAATGGCTACATATCAAGGGCTTTTGGAGGGATGGTAAACTGATATAGACCTCAAAACATCGTTTTTGTTTACTTCCATTATTTTGAACAGGAAGAAAATAATTTGCATCGGCCGGGAATCGAACCCGGGCCTCCCGCGTGGCAGGCGAGAATTCTACCACTGAACCACCGATGCCTGTTTGTTTCTTATCTACGTTGTTTTCCTTTTTTTATTAGAACAAGTAAAAACAAAACAACATAATCACCCTTTGTCTTTGTGCTGAAGAGAAAAAAGTTCAGCCCAGATTTACTTTCTTTCCTGTCTGGGATTTGATTTTAATTTTTTTATTAAGTAAAATTGAAAGAAAGCCTCTAACATTTCTGCTTCATGCAGTACTCCTCATCAGATGACAGAAAACAAACAAAAACTTTGATTCCGCCCAGATTCGAACATTCGCGTGTGAGGCGAACATGATAACGGCTACACTACGGAATCTGTCGATATAAGTTATAAGCGTCGTTTTTATAGTAGAATTTTTATTATCGTGGATTCGCTTTTAATAAAAGAGCAGGCGGAACGTCCTTTCCTGTAAAGGAAAAAAGAAGGACCCTAAAATTTTGATTTAATACAATACGAAAATTGATTTCAATTTTGTGATTTTATTCAGCCCTTAAAATTTGATCTTAAAAAATACGAAAATGCTGAGGACGGATCCAGAACCAATTTTAGAGGGAAACCTGTTTCAATGTGGGGGCAGGGCAAAATGTTGGGATTTTTTAAAGTAGTATTTCATTGCCTTTTCTGGGGGAATGGCTACATTTCGGGGGCTTTTTGCACACTTTGGAAAGGAGGGCAAATGAATATAGAACAAAAAAACATCGCCTTTCTCTCATTTAATTAAAATAGATTTGGCTTTTTAGACTTATGAGATTTTTAAAAGGAAGAAAACAATTTGCATCGGCCGGGAATCGAACCCGGGCCTCCCGCGTGGCAGGCGAGAATTCTACCACTGAACCACCGATGCTCCTTGAAAAGTGAGGGAAAGTGGACTGTCATATGCATGTATGACTTTTTGATAGCAGCTGTAAAAATGTTGACTCAGCATATCGGCCACGGATAAGCAAGTACATGTACATCGTACAGTACATCGAGCTGTCGGCACCGAAGCCTTGTATAGCGTATTATTATAAGACAGTCGATAACGGGTATCACATTATAACCCCGTCCGGCGGAAACATAATTGAAGCCTACAGACAAAAGAAAATTAACCCCTTTCAGACTTTTTTTCATAACGCACTCGATCATACCCCTGGATTGCATTTAAACAAAGTTAAAATGCAAATAGGCCTATGTGTAAGCCTTCTTGTCTGTTGTCAGTGCGTTCATCATAGATAATTGTCAATGCTGCTAAACTTTTTCGGTGATGCTAACTACTGTGGTTATTGTCTGGAGTGTTTTAGAATATCATACGTCCATTTCTTTCGTCAAAGTTTCTGCTTGAGTACCAAAAGTTCTGAATTCCGTAGGCTTATTACAACGCAAGCTTTGCGGCTTACAAAGCCCGGCGCTTCGCTGACGAGGAGGCCTCCAATCCGACCGTCAGCCCTGAAGCAAGCTGGAAACTCCGGGAGAAGGCAGACAGGTTGGCACTGGAAAGAGAACGACTGAAGCAGGTGTATCTCCGGAGGGTGATGGTCTGCAATGTAACAGCCAAAGAAAGATACGTAGAGGTACGCACGCGAGGTTTGTGTTTGTCACTCATCTCGAACAAGACATAATTCGTCCTCATGCAAAAACCACCTTCCAAATGCGTCTTTTTTGCTTTACAGGGTTTACAGAGTATATTTATACACTCGCTCATATATCAAGTCGAATCCAACCCATGGATCACTTTGTTCCGATTGCTTCTCACTGACACTGAACATGAACCTAAACCGTATCACTTTGATATTTATAGAGTATGACGTCAGTATTTAACCGATGGCAAGGATTCGAGAGAGAGCGACTGGAGTTCATCCAATCGCAGCTGCAGCTCTTTGCCAGGGACCTCAACACTCACTCCAGGACTGGGTAGGTCAATGAATTAAATTGTATGACGGAAAACTGTAGGTTCTCGATAATGTGTGCTCATCTGTTGCTGTTTGTTTTGGAGAGGGGTGCCGAATGAGATAACTAATAGAGTTATATATAAAAACAAACTTTCAAAGAGACGGACGTTGTGTTTGTCGATAGACAAACACGAGCTGTTTCGGGATCCTTTTTGGGTTTGATAAAAATGGAAGATGGAAGGGGCGGGAATCCAACAGCTGTCGATAAGTCCGCAGTTCAAATTTCTATGGGACCGCTACCCTCCTTGCTACAGGGTAGCGTGACAATACATACAAGGCTTCCCCACCGCCACTTGTTTGACCTTTTGCCAACACTGCGCATTGTGCGCAATTATTGCGCGTCCACGCACACAATAGTCAATGGGTTCGCTTGATTAGCTTACAAGGGTAAGTCAAACTTACACGAGAGCGTTCGTTTAGCCATCACGTGATCTTTGTGCCTGATCTGGTGTCAGCCACCCCTACCCCAGCTGGCGAGCGGGTCTCTGGAGGCTGCCCGAGTGTAATGATGTCACGGATGGACTGTTCGAGCATGGACGTACATGGTGGAATGTGGCGGGGACTTGACCTTTTTACCAGAATGCCTTGGAGAATACACTGCCGCGTTCCCTTGAGTGTAACACGGTTCTTCTCTACCACAAAAATTATTGTCTGCTGTTGTCAAGCGTTCAACAGTGCACTGCACCTGTCGTATGTCTGTTTTCCGCCTTTCATTTGGTCCCACGAAGCTACAAAGAGACCAAGAACGACACCCTGAAGTAAGTTTCCAAACTGGGAAACGCAGCGTAAATTCCTTTTTCGTTTAAACTATCTGCATCTTTTCAAGGATAAGCCAAGTGTACCAGCGTATCCTCAGTCAGGTGCGACGGGCAGAGCCAGCTGCAGACGTGGAGGAATGGGGGCGCAAATACGGCACAGGAAGCAAAGCTAGCTGGCCCAAATACGAGGTCAGTTTGCAGGGCAACAGTCAGTCCAATGAACGATTTCAAATTCTGGGGTTTTAAGACGAGGACACGTACATTGATATCTATGTTTCCATTTCTATAAGTGTGAATGCCCAGGAAAATATTTGAATATGGCATTTGAGGTTTAAGAGGAGCGTATTTTCCAACAAAATACCATTTTTATATTAAAACCAGTGGAAGGAGGGGGTCATGCACAGTCACTTAACAAAAAAAAAAAGAATACAAGGTCAAGTTTCCAGAAGAGCTGACGACCAAAACCCTCTTTCCTTTCCAGGAAATGGATCCCAGAGCCTATCAGGCGGATGTGGAGCACTACCCCCATCGTCATCACACTCGTCAGCAAGGCGCTGCGTTCGCTGTGACAGACGAAATGACCGACGAGTAAGAAACCTACTCGAGGAATGAACAGTGATTTGAAGGGGGCACAATTGTAGAGTTAGAATAGTTGGCTGTTAAATTCAGAATAGTTAAGGCATTATCCTTTGATATGTCAATGTGTTTTAACAGGTTTACAACGGATGACTTTGATTCTGAAGTGGATGCTTTCCGTCACCACGCCCATCGAGAGGGCCACACTCATCGATATTTCAACAGGCCCTACCGCTCCCATCAACACGAGGTTCAGCACTTTTCAGGGCAGAGGCACCCCCCAGACCAGTGGGACCAGCCGGGTCATCAGCATCGACCTCCAGAGCTCCGCTACTCACAGAACGAGGATCTCAGTGAGAGGTGGTTGAGCGAGCGCTGGCAGGGGCTTGGAGGGAGAGATGGTGGCAGCAGGTGGGATGAGACGGCGAAGGCAAGACACAGGGGACATCACACGCATCACTATGACAAGAATCATGACAAAGTACTGAGCCAGTGGACTTCACATGACCACCACAATGACCGAAGAGATCATTATCAGAAGGGTCAGAGGCCAATTGATAGGTTTCGTGAGCACATGGATCATCAAGCAGACCCTAGCTATCAGCATCACCACACAGAGGAGAGGTCTAAGCAACATGATCTTGATAGGCCATCTGGTCATCACCATGAACGAGGCCCATCAATCAGCATTTACGATACAATTGGCACGTCCGAGAGTCAGGAGGCTTACATCCAAGACAACCACCCATCATCGACAGTGAAAGAGTGGGCTGGTGGTTACCATGAAAACTGGAGTGAGGAAAGTTCAGTTGCTGGGCAAGAAACATCTTCGCCAGAAGGTAACTTAAAATCATTCCCCCAAAAGGACAATCATTTGGGAACAGATTCATTTTTTAATTTTATCAACTCCGTGTGATACCGATCTACACCATCAGGAAAATGCACTCATTTGCTAGGCTCCCCTCGAACTATGATACATGTATTTGTAAAATGAAGCCGAGAGGAGTGGCGGTTAAGTGTCTTGATCTGGGGCAAGTTGCCTTGGAACTCCATAAGAGGTCACCTCGCAACCATAAAAAGCAATACACTTTGCAATACATTCTTCCACAGATGCTTATTTCGAAAAGCACAAGCTGGGTCAATCACAGGCGAGCCATCCAGGATTGGCATCTTCCCATACAGAAACTCAGATTCCAGGGCCCAAACCAGACCAGATACACACTCAGACAGCTCAACAGATGCCCAGGCAAGTCACAGCACAACAGACCTCTACCCACCAGCAAGAACTACATTCACCGACAGCCACCCACACCCCACAGCAAGCTCCAGAGCAGGCCCCGACAGAGACCACAGCCCGGACCTATATCGAGAGGTGGAATGGAGAAGCTGAGAGGGCAGCTGCGTTGGAACAAGCCAGACAGGCGTTGCAGCCGAAGGAGGGAGAGCGATTGGTGAGGGTGCTCTATGACTTCAAGCCTGCGACCAGGGACGAGATGGCGCTGAAACAAAGTGAGCACTGTTAATGTTGAACTTAAAACTTCTTCACTTCTTGTTCTGAAAATTAATAGTCTGAAAGGAGACTGTACCGACCCTCAATTCTTCAAGCACAAGCCAGGTTGAGCTCCATTTTTAGTGTGCTCTTTCAACATCTTTCATGAGAAGCAATTTTGCTCTTAGCAGAAAATGTGACTGAGCAAGCAAGCAGTGTAGCATTTGATACCCTGTTAAGGCGCGCATTGCTGTCTGAAGCGCACGTAACAGGTACATTCAGAAACGTTGTTTATTCACTCCATGCCATTTTGTCGCACACCAGGTGAGTATCTGGTACAGATCGGCAACCACCTGAGCAACGGCTGGGCCTACGGTAGAAAGGCAGGTGCCAGGGGTCACTTCCCTGCCAGCTACGTCCAGTGATGGCTGCTCAAATCTACAGAATCGGCACACAACTCTGTATTAGCGAAGGATGTAGTATCGTGCACTTTGCCACGCGTTGAGGTTGTTCGACAGTGTAACAGGCAAAAATTAGTCACAGCGTGGCCACATTTTGTGGATGGGGCAAAAGTACGACTGACACGGATACAGCGGGTAGATGGGAATAAAGAAAAGGGGATTGGGGGTTGGGTTTATAGGGCGTAAGCTACACAGCGACATATTTCAACGACCCCTCCCCTAAAAGGCGTGCATAGTGGAAGGTCTCAATATCTGTTTGGGCAGAGAAACAACTTTATAGGGCCACGGATGCATATTTCCAGGAATTTTTTTTTACACGGGTCCTAGCACAGCACATGATCAGTGCAGCTTTTAGTGGCAATGCAGCTAAGACCGAAGCAGAGTGGTAGCCTTATTTCCAGAAGTTGTGATTAGGAGTTTGGATCACTTAAACCATGATCAGACATACACCTGTTTCACCACAAGCAAGAACCCGCAATTCTTCCATCTTCTCGTCAAGATTCTTACACAATTTATTGTACATCACCTCAACGTGAAACTGACACTGAAGCGTCATACATTTTACCACTACATTTTAACCTACCTGTAAAATGCAAAATTTGCGATAATATTGAAAAAAGTACTTTGAAGAACAGATATCTACAAGCAAGCTTCCGATCAGTGTTTTGGTAACAAAATGTGACGACAATGCCTTTGACAACTTCTTTGGAGTACGGCCTTGAAAGGGACCCATTCAATTGCTTGTTAAATTTGTATTTTTTGGTTACAGTGAAATAATAAAACACAGTAGACTGAACATGACTGCGCAATAACAATCACGTATGTACAAAAAAACAAAGTAATGGCATTGTCATTTTGGAGAGGTGGATGCCAATACCCGCCCCGAGCTGCAGTGTACCCCCAATTGGCGAAGGAAAGACAGGTGGTTACAAGCGGATTCTTGCACGCGTTCAGTGTGAACACAAAGACCATACATACCGAAGTAAATTAGTTACACGTACTTAGCGTGCTCCACGTCAAACGCGCATATACTTCCGCACCTCATGGTGCGTCTATGCGGCGAGTACCAAAAACGCACGCCCTCTTTTGTTCCGCTCAGAGCGGATACAGGAGTACTCCCCTCAAGCTATCAGTACATATGGCTAGTATAGCCTGTACCCAATGTGTCTACGCCTGTGTTTTGATTTCTTTCTCCTGTAGAAGTTGGTAACAAATATGCCAATATGACACAGAGCAGTAGAAAACACCTGTGAAAGAGCAACTGCAGTAAAACTCTTTTCTTGATGTGACAGCAAGTGCTATAATATGGCTGCAGCTGCCGGCAATGATGAATAAAACTAACTCATCCGAAGCCTAAGAAGCCTATCAAACCTACTTTCAATGTACAGGCATTTATGTCAGGAAGCTAATAGCCAATTTGTAGAGTGAAACGATTTCCGCGCCTTCTCTTAACAAGGTTTCCAGATTATTAGAAAAAAAATTATTAATTACAACAAAACATAATTGACATAAAGTCTACCCATTAAGTGTTCTGGCTGGATTTCTTCTTCAGACGTTCCCTCCAGTCGCCCTGGATCATCTCGAAGTTGGCATTCTTTGTCGAAAGACCACTGCAAAGGGGGAAAAAGAAGTAGAAACTTCTGAAAATAGAACAGTTACTCAGAACATATTTGGAGGTCTTGTTACACGTGCTGACTACTCTGACCAATATCTCGATACCGTGCACGATATGGGGCCGATGGGTACCCCCCACTCTAATCCCTATACACACTCTGGACTATTGTTACCTAACACATCCCCCCCCTAGAATTCTGTAAAGAATTCCTGAGATCACGAGCAAACAATGACCAACACAAAGGCGGGGAGGTCTCTCCGCCTCATATCTTGCATCATATGAATATCTCATTTACACAGCACACTCCTCTCTTCTGCTCAATACTCTTCTGAGTCACTGCATTCCCAAAATGGCAGAAATACAAAAATTTCTGAAATCTTTCCTCAGCAATTTTTATCTAGTATTCCAAGACCCAAAACCTACAGCAGGTGCTTCAAGTATGACAGAGCCTGATGTCCATTCCTCCACCACCCAATCCCTTCCTGCGTTACCATGATCCAAGATCACCAAACTATAGAAGTAGCTTGCTGACCCACCAAGTTTTGCTTGTCTCCTATCCCATCAGTAGCTGCCAAACTTTAAAATCTAGCTACCCGACGTCGCAGTCCATGAATGTCTAGAACTGCCGCCAGCTGCCTGTGACTTGCTAGGACATTCAATACCCTCTACTACGCCTCCCCATTGATACCTGTTATATCAGTCCCACCAGGTTTAAAATTTAGAACTTGGAGAACACTGTATGATCCCATTAAAGGTGGGGTTGTATGAGTTTGAAAAAGTTCCCCGAGCAACCTAATGCATGCCTTTACCAGTACTGAAGTCAAGTACTTGGCAAGTACTTGACATGTTACCAAGGACTTCAGAAGCACTCCAGTCTCACCATGAGCCATGAGCTACACGTGTAAGACTAAAACAAAATTGATTCCTTTATCATTCAGCCTCTTAGTTCTCAGTTCTTGTGTTGATTAGTGGACAATGTTTGTGAAGTACTCGTGGAGTACTTGGCTACAACATTGCTGGTTCACTTACGTAGCCATCTGTTCCTTCTTCCACTGCTCAATTCTCTTTTGGGTCGCCACGGTGGGGTCCTCATCTTCCTCTTCCTCCTCTTCATCGGCAATCTCCTCCCGTTCCACCTCCTCCTTGATCTGCTGCCACTTCTGGACCAGCGACAGCGGGAGCTTGTTCTTCTTGCTGGTTGACTTTGTCTTTGTCTGAAAGAGCAAAATAAAATGAGGCGATGGAATCAATATTCCTGTTTTCCTAGGTCAGCTCTAAGCCTGAGCTTGCTTTTCAGTCCTTTACTCAAAGAAGTTCTTTAGGACAGACCTTTAACATAATGATGTCATGCATTCTTCACACGTCCACTTTTAACACCATCCATCAACGCCCTAGAGGGAAGTGGACGTGTCAGCGTGACGTCATTGTGTTTTAGGTGTGTTCCACGATCTCATCTGCTCAAGAATTGTCCTTGCTGAAGAGTTGCTAGCAGTTGCCAGCAAAAAGTCATGTGATCCACGTTGATTGGGACTGGTTCTCAACTGCTGTTGGCTTCAGCTCAAAAACTTCAGAAGTTTCAGATATGTTCCTGCTGCATACCTTCTCTTTCTTCTTTTTTGTCTTTGCTACGGGTTGCACACTTGTTGACGATCCCGGTAGTGGGGCAGCGGAGACAGCCGACTGTACAGTGTATGGGACTGGAGCTGTATAACCAGGGTCTGCAGCAACACTTGGACCACTGCTGATGGTAGAGGAAGGGGCGGAATAAAGCACCTGCGGTTTGCCGATGATAGCCGTGCCCGCTGAGGACACTGTCGTCGAGGTTGGGAGGTCACTGGGCATGCCCGTTAGCATCTCGGACCCCAGGTGGGGCATGGGGAGGGGTGGGGGCGTCATGGCACGTGTGCTATCGCAGGCACCTCCCTCGTCGTCCTCTGGGGGTGGGGGTGGAGGGGGTGGGCTGGAGGGGAGGGGCGGTAACTCAGGGCCTGACCCTGATGGAAGTGGTGGGGGAGGGGAGTCCGGAAGGGGTGGGAATAACTCTGTGCCTGGGGGAGGAGGAGGGGGTTTGACCTTGCTGGATGGGAGAGGGGGGTTGGGCTTTGACGATAGGGAAGGTGGGGGTGTGGGTTCAGGGAGGGGTGGAGCTGGAGTGGCAGGGAGGGGTGGGGCAGGTACTACGTATTGGGCAGAATATTTTGTGTAGTCCACAACCGGTGGTTCTGTGTTGGAGGTAGTGGCTTGAAAAGTGTTGTACGCTGTGGACAAGTGTCAAAATAATGATAACGGTTATATGTCTTTGAGAGAGATTGTACTAGGATTGAAACGTCAGACCCTCCAACCTTTTTTGATTATAGAAAATGACAGTTTGAATAAGAAAACAATCATGTTGTCATCAGTTACTTAAGGCCAAGCCTGTCATCTAACACAGTAAATGTATTCATACCTAGAATGTGAAATTAATTTACCTGGGGCTGGCGTAACGTCATGTACTGGGGGGACCACTGGTGTCGCAGACTGAATATACTTCCCGTGTTCCATTCCTTCCATCAACGAGGCTTGGTTGAAGAGTGACCGGGACTCCGTCTCGGCCGCTGTGGGTTTGGCCGCCCCCTCTTTTCCGTCCTCTGGAACCCCCGCCTCCACAGGGTAGTCCCACTGCGACACGCCCGTCTGAATGCAGGTGTAGTAGTACTGCTTGTGCTCTCTGAGATCGGAAAACACCGGGGAAAGAGAAGTCGGCACGTGTCAACAGTTGTGATAAAAAAGGAAAGATTTTAACTCAGTTTCTCTCATAAAACCTGATGGGAGAGAAAAAAGAGATGCATGATAAAAAAATGACGGGCATCACACTGACTTATTTCAAGTCCTGTTACCCTGTTGTCTTCACAGCTAAGCGCAATGAGCCGACTACCAACCATACCGTATTCATAGTAGGATTTTCATTGGTAACCAATTTTTACGGAGCACACCGATGTGCCAAATATACTCTGTGCCAACTGAAAAGAACATAATCTGACGCTGGCTGGTAGATGGTCAACACTACTTAGCTTGCACCTTGTGAAAAACGAATCAAACTTAATGACCAGGCTTTGCAATATTTTAAACATCCAGTAACTCAAAACAGGTATTCACGTTAACCAATACATGTATCAGGAAAACACCGGCAAGTTCCAACCAATACATGTATCAGGAAAACACCAGCAAGTTTGGAACATCAAGTCAGGTAGACTGCTTGATGTTCTGTTCACATATAACTGTATACATCTATCTAGTTAATCAGCACAGCAGTCATTAATTTAAAAAAAGGTGGCCACTGGACTATGAAAAAACAAAGAAGAAAAAGAAACAGGTAGAGTTCTGTAACATCTTCAATTCAGTGGATATTAACCCCAGAAGTAAACAAAAGCCACCACTGACCAAAAACAAGCCAGTGGTGATTTCATCTTTTAAAAATCCACTTTCACAAAACAAGCCATATTTTATTCCAGTCATCACAATTCAGCTCTCTACTTGAAGAGCCTAACATCTTTATCCAATACTACGATCTGACATCAAACACTGAAGAAAATGATACCAATTATGAACATAATTCCATAAAATGGTGACATTATTTTGTAAAAACCGACTGTTCTTTACATCCATTGATAAGAACCAGATGGACAACAAAAATATCAATGTTAAGGAAACAAAATTGGAAAGATTTTGTCACTGACCGCTACCGAATCCACTTGGCGTTCCACGTCAGCACCTTGTAGGTTCCAAGTTTCTGCTTCCAACATCATCGCCTGTCAATTTGTTGTTCCGTCGACG
Organism: Acanthaster planci; assembly: GCF_001949145.1. The sequence goes on from NW_019091372.1 coordinate 691,128, forward strand.
TTTCTCATTCGAGATGGAGGGGCAGACTTTACTTACAGTTTGAACCAGTGCATTTTTTCTTTTCGTTTCCTTTTTTTCCCCCCTTTAACTTTTCATGCAGCAAAAAAAATCATGATTCCCATCCCTACTTCCTTTGTTAGATCTATCTCTCACTGGAATCTTACAAGTAACTGAGAAGTTTGACAGGTGCGTTTTCCAAAAGAAAAAATGTCTTGGCATGCATTGCTGATACCACGAGCAGGTTTTGATCCACAAATCTTTTGGGCAAAACTGTTTCACACCCTCACACAAAGTGGAAAAACAGTGACACATCAAGAGATAGAGTTGGCAGAATGAAAACACAAAAACATGACATAAAGACAGCATTTAGAACATTCAGACGTGGAGAAAATAAACGCCAAACGACAAGATACACAGAGAATCAAACAACAAAACAGACAGATCCACATTGAGAAATGAACAGCAACGGAAGGACACAAATATTGAGGGTGAATTGAATAAAACAAGGAAGTAGGGTGGGCTATCTTTAGAAGTAATGCTGCATTTCTTTCAACAGTCAAATGATCGTCTTGCTCTTGAGACGTTGAGAATAGTGCTCAGTGAGCGAGTTAGAATTTAAAGGACAAGTTTAACGGGACTCCGATGGCTGCTTTGAGTTTGGATCTGGTATCCTTTCATTTCCACATCGCACACAGGAAGAAGTCTGGGTGGGTGGCCACACTGGTCAGGTACGCCTCTGTTGGCAAGACTCATCACCATTCACAGAACACACAGACATCCAACAAATTTCCAAAAACAAATCCAGTTTGCAGTGGGGGGTTCAACCAAACGGAGGACCCCCCGGCCATGTCCAGAGGGCTGGCACAGTTTTTCAGTTGTGCGAACATTTTGGAGGGTTTTCGGTTTTTGGAAAAAGTGGGAGGAGTTTATGGCATCGTACCTGTCCCAGTTACAAGACCAGCCCGGGGGCGCGGCTTCCATTTCATAGCGCTGGAACTCCCAATCAGCCGATTTCAGGTGGCGGAGGAGGTTTTTGGATTCCAGTGAGCCTTCTCTCCAATCCTGGACCCGCATCTGTTGCAGTGAGAGTTGAGGAAGACAACAAACCGATCAATTATCTAATTGATTCAGACACAATGGAACAGGTGAATCAACTGGGAGCCCGCTAAACACAGAAAAGTATCCTCCAAATAAGTAAAAGGGCATGACTGCCTACTTCATAACACTGTAGCTCAGACCACCAGCTTGCTTTCATTTCCCATAAACTAAAATGGCCCACTTTGGGAATCCTCTCCCAATACAACAAGCCATGCTTATCATTAACTGACCTCTTTTTCAATGAGCATGATGTGGAATTTGGTCAGGTCTTTCCTGGAGATCCCAAGGAAGCCTAGCTTGCTGTCCAGCGTCGATGCCATCTCAGCTATCTCTTTCTGAAAATTCAAAGCACACTCAAAACTCTTACACCTGATATTTTCTTACAGCGATTCTAGTCGTTTAATAGTCACCGACACTGCTCTGCTTTGTTGCGGTTCAATGGCTTTTGCTCTCCAGGCCTGAGTTGTCACAGATCTTGACAACATTCATTCACCTCGTCAAATATCGAAAGGACTGATTCTATGGCACAGGCATTGGTGCTAAGCAAAAATGAATGCCTTGTTCATAATGCGGCTTGAAATTTCACAAGGGTCTACGCTTGTGGCTGGATCTGCTTCCCACTGAGCTGTATGTCATTTCAAGCGAGAGCCACATGTTTCAGACGAAGCCTTTCCTAGGCAACAGCAAGAAACCATTCAGTAGTGATAGACACCACATAACATAGAGTGTAATGCTACCAACAGAATTGGAAGCCATCACTGCAGTGGCACAATGCTCGTGGACAGGCGGTACGCGTGCGTTAAATGCCTCTTCGACCAACAGGGTGTCGTGATTTGCCAAACGCACGCGCGCGTCAAGCTGAAGAATGTGCGTGTGAGTGTGATGCCACTGCAGTTAGGGCGTCATATTGGATTTGTCTATTGGCTGGCCGGAGGACCAACTTTCTTCTTGTGCTCTGTACTCGCCAGCTTCTTGAAGTGTGCCTCAGTCGCAGATGAGGACTGTTCTTTCAAGGAACACAGGGCTAACGAAAGAGTCTTCAAAGATTTCTCTTTGCTGCTTCTCACCTTCAACTCTGCCTCCTCCTTAGTTCTGTTCTTGGTGACGAGATCTTGGAGTTCATCATCGCACTGGGTGCTCTTGTCGCTCGTTTCCTTCTTGCTGCTACGCAGGTTCTCCATCCTCTTCTTCTTGATGGCAAGGAGGTTCACCTCTCCTTTCTCATCTACGCAAAATGCAAAGAGGACGGAAATTGAGAGTGTGATGATGACGGCATCAAAGATTGGATAATGATGGTGATGGAAATCAGGTGATGGCGGTGGAAGTTCGGTGGTTGGTGTGATATTTACAGTAGCGGTGGTGCTGATGTCATCATGAAAGTGACAAATAAATGTCATGTAACGAGTGTGACCAACACTGACAGATTCACATGATGAGAAGAGTGAACAAAATCCGCCTCAACACACTTCTTAGACTGACCGGGTAAAGTGCTTGTTCGAAATCAAGGTCTCTCAACTTTTTATTGCAAACACAGGGTTATTCGATACCCACCGTAAATATCAAGAGGCACCGAGGCTTTACGTTTCTTTTCGGGAACCAATGGGCTTGCTGTTCCCTCAGATTCCAGCTCTCTCAACTCAGCCTGAGAGAACAAAAAAAAGAAACAAAATGCAAAATTTCCACATCGGGTTATCTCTGAGAGAGAAGTTTCGCGTGCTACAGAAGATAAAGACATTGATGTTTTTGGGCAAAGAGTCTTTACTTCATTATTTGACTCCAGCCATAGTTCCAACTTTGTTTTCTGCCCACTAAGGGAGATAGTTATTTTAATATCCACACGTCCACGAATCTTCGGAGTTCTTCGGAGGAAAGCACTAACCTTCCGTCTCTCCAGGGCCATTTCCAACTGCTCATCGATGTCCATGTCCTCATCTAGGCTGTCAATAGCTCCCTCCCCATTGGTTGATTCTTCTACCTCCTCCACAGGCGCAGGTTTAATCTGACCAATGGCAGCATTGCTGTCATCTGATCCAACCTCTGCACCATTCTCTGTTCCTGGCAGGGTGTCACCCTTCACAAACATGGAGTAAGCCAGTTTCTTTACCTCGGGCTTCTGTAATTCAAACCCCTCCACCTCGATTTCAGGTTCCGGCGAGATGTCGTACTCAACTGTTCCCGAGCCGTACACTGGCATCTTTGTCTTTTCCATGCCCTCCTCCTGTGAGTTGCTCTGTGGGAATTCCTCCCCACTATCTTCCTCCTCTTCTTCGTTGTCTTGTTGCACGGCAACAGCAGCATCTCCAGGTGCCTCAGCGGCACTGGCTGCCACATAATCAGCTACACCAGTGGTCGCTTGGTGGTCATAGGACTGCCCAGCTAGCTGCTGATTGGCTCGCCGGAGGACTTCGGGCATTTCCCATGTGACTTCACTGGTGACAGTGTTCCAGTAGTAAACGCAGTTTGTTGCTTCATCCAACAACTCCTGCCACTCGTTCATTTCAACTTATTACAAAAAGGAAAACATCTATGTTAAAAACAAGGAATTTAGGATGTTTGTGTAAAAGGTTAGATTACTCCAAGGCAATCAAGACGATGCAACACACTCACGAATCAGCTTGATCTGTCTGGCTAACTTGGTGGATATTAAGATTTTTGTTCACTAATCTAGTTGAAGTTCAGACGTGTCCACAAATCTAGCAGATATCGTGTCCCCTGATCTAGTTGAAGTTCAGACATGTGTCCACAGATCTAGCAGATGTCATGTCCCCTAATCTAGTTGAAGTTCAGATGTGTCCACAAATCTAGCAGATGTCGTGTCCACTAATCTAGTTGAAGTTCAGACATGTGTCCACAGATCTAGCAGATGTCGTGTTCACTAATCTAGTTCATGTTGCGACAGCATCATTACTTCATACTTTCACTCTTTAACCACATGTGATGTAACACAGAAAGAAGCAACATACCTGCTTCACCATTTGTTGAATCAGCCACTATGTGTTCGCCATCCACAAATCCGCTAGGTGTTGATGTCACATCGCTGGTTGATTCCACAGCTTGGTTCAGCCCCACATCTTGTCGGGCGTACCCCTGGGAGGTGTCATCTGCAGTTTGTTTACACAAGGCTTCGGAAGTTTCACCAGATGGGCCCGGAGAGTCGATTCCATCTAGTGCGTCAATTTCCTAAATGCAGAGAAGGAAAAAACTTTTTGTTTTACGGGACACTCATTGGGGTTTCGGCTGACAACTTTAAATAACAGTCAAAATTAAGACCAGCAAGTCCCACTGCCTTAATGTCAGACCTGCAGAAGACACTGGGACAGTGACATGACCTGGTGCATGCAGGCTCTTTCATAATAAACTGGCTACAGCTGAGAATAACACACACTTGTATGGGAAGCCAGTGCAGCCGCTAGACAATGGCTTTTAAAGGTACATGTGTTATTATAAGCCACAGCTGCAACAAATGGACACAGCCTGTTCATCTAACGAGATGTCGGGCTACACTTTAACCCTTCTTTGGTTTTACAGCACAAATATGCACAAGTGCCCACAGTCACTCTCTTGTATGTGTTTTCTACATAGAACTCAAGCATGCACAGGTTCAGCGTGTACACAGTTGGTTGCCAGC
>NW_019091372.1:695921-708928 GCF_001949145.1 Acanthaster planci
GCACAACACAACACAGCTGTGCTTCTTTGAGGTGTTCACCAATTGACCCAAAGAGTGACTTCAGCATTGGAACACACTAACTGGTGCACACGATCAGCCTCTCAAATCTCTCAGTTTGATGAAAAAACTGCTTTGCGTACAGTAAATTTACATTCAGTGTTACTGTTAGTCAAGGCAGACAAGTTTTGTTACGCAGGCAACAGGGAGAAAATGATCTGTACTTACAGCCAGGAAATCTGCAACTTTGGCATCGATTTCATTCTTGGGTTTCCCACTGTCTCCTTGAAGGTTGAAAAAAATGACCATCAGAATGCATTATCACCAATGAATGGGGGTACATGCCCTGGGCCGAGAATGAATATGCAAAGAAAGCAACCAAAGGCTAGATGATTTGAGCCTGACCTCTAACCACTGACTCAAGTGCTGCCGAATAAGCAGGACTCCGTATGGAGTTTAGCACTGTCTGGCAATGGAGCGCAGCATAGAGAGGTTGAGTAGAGGCAGTACATGATACAGTGCATTCCACGGAAGGACTCCGCACAAGATCCAGCATCGACACAGTATGGAACCCTGAACCAATTTGTAACTGAATGCGCACAAAAATATAGCATCATCCCTGCATCTTCGTAGGGGTGCATGATGCTCACAGTATGATGGTTTCCACCAACAGTGCGGCCTACTTGTGCAGGGCTACATGTATTACTGACAAAGAGTGTTTCTGCTCAAGGAAACTCAACCGAGGACCAATTACAATGACACACAAACTTCATGACAGCTTGGCTTGTCACCATTTTTTTACTCAGTATTTCCTGTACATGAAACATTTCTTCGCTTTGTATAGTTTCTTCGGAATCAGCCATGGTCGTGATAATATTCATGAGTAAATACCTCCTCCTTGTTGACTGTCTTGGCTCTCCTCATCACTGTCGCCATAGTGACCGAGAAGACCACTAAGTGGATTATGACCTAAAAGACACCCCAAAAACCAAAATGCTTGAATGTAGGATTATTTCCACAGGAGTTTCCCTTGTTTTGCGAGAACTGTTTTCAAACAAGGTCACATCACGCAATGGAGGAATTGGTCTTATGTTACATGTAAATTGAGCATGTTTAAAACGTCCATTTTTCACTGAAAAACTTCTTTGAGTAACGCCAAGGTCAATGAGGTAAAGTCCATACATTGCAGTTAGTTCCAAAATTCAAAGCTTCCGAAAAGTAACAATGGTACCCTACCGGGTTGGTACAAACGTATATGGAGCCGCAGGCAACAAATTATTGAATAATTTTGTTTTATCTAGAGTAACCCCAAGTTGACATTCTTGGCCTGGATGCTTTCCTACTCCTCTATAACCCAAAACAGCACAATGAACCAAGGAGGCCTTGTCACTCAAAATACTGCAGAAGGTGGCGTTGGGGAATGAATAATTCATGGATTAGGGGAAGCTACACATGTAAGTTTAAACTGGGACTAAAGGGTGAACATACCAATTTGGGGTCGGGTGGCCTCTTGAAATGTTGACCCAAAAGCTCCTGATGGGGAAAAAAAACCTTCATTAGGCCATGAGACTGAACATCCCGGATTTCCGTCCGGACAATTTTGAAAACCCATGAGGCTTTTTTCCTTTAGGCTAGCGCAAGTAGTTGGTGTACATACCGCACATTGACAGAGAGTACGCGTCCATGCAAAGGGAAACAACCTTGAAAGTAGACTGGCTCTGAATCCTTCTTGCATCACGCCATTTGTACTCAGGTGCACTACGAACTCTCAAGTTACTTTGCAGCCATTTTTAAACCCTTCCCGACAACGGGAAAAACAACAATTTTCTGAAATAATAACTTTTTTTGGCAGCTGTTTCAGCGGTAGGTTATATGCGGATGGTGGATGGATATTTATTCTCAGGGCCTTAAATCACAGATCCACTTATACAATGTTCAGAATTAAATATATCAGAAATATATACCTTTTTTATAGTTCCAATCTCCTACAACTAATGTGATTAAGAAATTGAGTCATCACAGGGTGCCCTCTTACCAACTCCATCTTTTCTGGTTGAGGATGCAGAGCCGATCTGTAGCTTGGTTCGTCGTTTGGGAGCACTCTCAAAGGGTCGCTCTCGTTTCTTTCCCATGGCTAGTAAAGAGACAATAGGGGCCTAACTGTAAGATGTTGTCACGGAAATTTCCCACTGAATAGCTGAAACTGGATGGACATGAGCTGATGAGTGAAGGGGGCATAGGCCTGGCCCTAGGCCAAATAATCACTACAATTTAGTACAAATCATGACTTAGTGCGTAGCCCTATTTTACGGCCGGCCGTCGTCGCGCCCCCGATGACACTGACTGATGAAGTTTGACTTTGAGCTTTGTTAATCGATGTATTCACAAGGCCTACACCTCATTTCATTTCTTCCGAATTTCATTTACTGAGGTGCCTCGAATATCAGACAGTTATCTTATTAAATATAAATTATTACCAAACGATGAATTTACCCCAAAATATCTATTACACCACACACTTCACTGCGACACGCTGACGATCGTCCTACATGCCCTGAGCTTCTCTGGATCGCTGCTCCTCTATGTCCTCGAAAAGTTGCCTCTTTCATGCATTGAGCTATTTCATTGGTCAGATGGGATATATGTTAAAATATCAACCTATCAAAATTTTTGTATTTAATAAGAGCGTCTTTCATGTCTTTACGATATAAAAGAAACTTGTTATGATTCGCTCAATTTTTTCTAACTCGGTCATTCTGCCCAATCAGCTGACACGTTTCATAAATAATTTTATATGCTAACTTAGTATGAACGCAAGAGGGCGGTATTTAATTTGCAACATTCACGCATATTTCGACGTCACGTCGGGTCGTGTGCGAACTGTTGAGCTGACTGTGGCCTGATAAAAACCCTATTCTTTGGAAATTTTCTCGCAGTGTATATAAAGCCTGCAGGTTGCTATCTCTCTGGTGACGCGCACTTCTACACCGGCTAGACCAAGCTTCAGCATTCGTCCTGAGCATTCTTTTGTGTGAGTATTTCCGTGGTCCTTCATCATGTTCATCGTGTTGTTGGCCGAGGAGTAGGAGGCCTGCTCATTGTCACTCAATGTTGTCAGGTGACTGTCGATTTGCCTATGTATAGGGGTAGGCTTACCGGCCTATGTCACGTACTGTGTGACACAGGAAATATGTATGTGATTCTGAGGGAGAGACCACCATGTGTAGCCTGTCTGCCTGTAGCCTAGCCTACATTAAATTAATGCATGGAGGTCTGTGTGTTCAGCACAATCTTTGAATGAAAGTGTGCAAAGTTTAACTTTGCACAACTTCCACAAGTTTCCCTCAGCAATTTTTATTAGGTTGCACATATTTTAAATTTGCGCAGTTAACGTTGAGCACAGTCTTTGAACGTGCACAGCTTCTGTCATCTTTGTGCCTCGAAGTGCAATTCTAAGCATGCTAAAGTAAAAGGGAGTCATGATGGTTAACATTCGACAGGGCCCAGCTGGCAGCGCGGGGATTCCCATTCCCTTCGAAGTCTCCAGCTAAATGGCATCAGTCGAGCTGGGAAACTGTCGCTTGAGTAAAGACTAGGATTCCAGTACAAACTAGTCATTTTGCAGGTCGTTTCAAAATCCTTATTTTCCCTGATATTTATTTTGTCTGGGATCTTACTTTTTATTACAGACATACATGTAATAATAGATGTATGGCTTTAAGAATTGTCTGAATTTACTGTCAACAGGGCAATTTAGTAGCTCTCACAAAGATTTTTTTATAGGGAAGCAAAGTCCAAATTAAATGCCGACAGGGGAATTTAATTGCTCTCGTGTGGCAATATTCTTCAAAATACTTGAAGGGCGAAATTTCTTGCGGCCGGCTGGCGTGTTGTGTGACGTACTGTGCCCCGGCACCATAAGTACATGTGTATGCCATGCTGTACATACAGTGCATGCAGCAGGCACGTCATGTGCGAAACAGACCCGACAAAATTGTGCAAAACATGCACTTGATGTCAGTCTCTTACACATGACTGTTGCCTGTGGTTCATGTATCCACACATGTTATCCCTGTGCGGAATTTTTTTTTTTTTTATCTGTCACGTCTGTGGTTGTGCAGAATTCAAAAATTGCACATGCAAATTGTAAATTTGCACACTTTCTAAGAAATCTTGTGCTCAACATGTGCAAACTGCAATGCATGCCATTTCAACAGTGCAGTGGGCATGTACGCTGTCGGTACTCTGCAACCATGGCTAGTGGCTACTGATTTTTACAGTAGTATACCAGGCAAGATATGGGATGGAAGGGTACCCCCCCTGCCTGTCCAATTCCTATACACACTGTAGACTATTGTTACCTAACACATCCCCCCCTAGAAGTCTGTAAAGAATTCCTGAGATTCCGATCAAACAATGACCAACACAAAGGCGGCGGGGGTTCTCTCCGTCCCATATCTTGCTTCAAATGCACAATAGACTGCAATAGTCTATACTTTATGCATTCATCCGGGAGTTTTCGCAACCCAAGGCAAAAACACTGTTGACTTGTCATGATGTAGTGCTTTGTTTTTACTGCAAAAGCCATGAGAATAGAGGTTGTAGATTTGTGTCCTAACAATTTCCAAAACACATGAGGCTTTTTTTTTCATTTTTCCTTATTCAGTGTTTTATTTCAACCTCCAAGTACAGACATCTTTCAAGTATAATACTGCCAAACTACAACCAAAAGCCTTACTAAGAGATGAACTACATGTAGGCCCTTCATCAGTTCGTGGATCATTTCAAATAGGGATCATCACTACAAAAAAGACCTGCTGTAAAACGTACACAAACGTGCACAAACGTGCAAGCCGATCCCACACACGGGGGTCATCCATATCCCCAGACTTGTGGGGTTTGACATCTGCCCGGCTCCCACATTCATGGGAACGGGGCGGATGTTGGACCCCTTAGTTCTGGGGGAAGGTCTGCCATAGGTTAGCTCAAGCAGACATCTGTATACGAAAGCCACCTAACCTGAGCTAACTATGGATGAAATGCATAAATAAGGGTTTTTATCCAGCTGCTAAAAGATTCTGAACCCTGACTTTTGTGACTTCGTGTCTCTTTCTTACAAATAATGAAAGGTTTGTAAATAATGATGGGGGCAGTGGAATTAGGACATGTGGGTGTTGGACGCAAATCTACAAATTCTGTTCTCATGGTCACTGACCATTGACCATGCTGACCATCGCTGTTACTTGATTGAACATCAAACTTGTGGATGCCCCAAAATGATAGGCCTACACCGGACACGCCCTAGGCCTACTTTACTTTAGAGTTAAAATGACATTGACTGCCAAACATGGCCAAGTTAAGACTAATGCGTTTTAGCACTCGTCTTGCTGAATTTGTCCCAGACAAAGTTAATTAAAAGTTGCACAAAACTTGAAGGTTCACCGTGTTCACAACTATTAAGAAAGCTTGATTTGGTGAATTACATGTAGGTGAATTCCCAGCCCTCTCAGTTTGACTACGCCTTGTGTCACAAACTGCACTCCATCTCTCGTCGGCCAGTTGCCGTATTTGACGCAATTTTGCTCCAGTAGCTGCCCCCGTGAGAGCTCAGCGTCATGGAAGCTCTGGTGATCTCCATGATACCGGCATTTGAAGCCGGCAGCGAGGCGGACATCTGCAACAAGTTACAGGAATTTAACAAAGAGGTACGGCCAACATCTCGGAGCAGAATCTCTGGAAAGAGTCTTTGTAATTCTTGGAGATACAAGTCTTTAAAGTTTGGAGATTATGCTGTACAATCGGTCAAAATGTCTTTGACCCGTATCTCAAAAACTAGCAAGCAAAAATGTAGTTTCTCAAATGAGCCCCTAGACTTGTTTCATGCATGCATATATCAATAACCACACTGACATGTACAACGTTTAATCTGCTAGGGGTCGGCTGAAATGTGTTGAATTGACAAGATGCGGCCCAAATGCAATGCTGCAGTTTGGTTGTGTGATGGTTTTTCCTCCAAATCACTCCATTTCTTGCACATGTTTTTTGTTTACCTCCCTCCATGAAACCTGGTTTCCTTTTATCTCGTCCGTCCTCAACTTCCTCAACATCTTGTCTTTCATTTTCAGAATGCGCAGACATTTTTCTTCCCAGAGCTGGGATCTGAAACTAAAAAGGTGGGTTTGCTTTCCCTGCAGAATTCAGATCAACTTTTGCTCTCTCTGTCTGCTCCTTGTTTCCCTCAGCTCGGCTAGAAGCTGTGGCAAGATTTACGTCATTTAGGTCTAGTGTATCAATGTGAGTGTTCACAGTGACGCAAATAGTACTTTCACTTACGTCAGTCCTTTGGATGGAATTGTTTTAGTTGTAGTCATAATTCTACCAAAAGTCCAATCTAATTGTGCCAGACTTTCACTTTTACTTCGGCATTTGAGTTAAATTGAGTGAAGCTGTCGAAAACCGAAATCCAAACCTGGATTGCAAAATAAATATTGGATATCCAATATTGGATATTTCTAGCAAGTTAAAATCTGGGCCATGAATCCCCTGGGGTGCTGGAAATTTACTTTTAATTAAATGGCATATGAGATGCGAAATTTGGGGAAAAACCAAGTTTCCAAAAAAATCTTTTTACCGTTGATGAGGGATTACTTTCATCACTGTACACCCACACGATCACTTCTTTTTATAACGTCAGACACCCAAAGACCAGAACAACACCTCCAAAACAAGACCATGCCAAATGCCCATTCCATTTCAGAAATTTATCGGTGACATTTTGCGGTCGCTGGAGGCAGGGTACAACACGGAGTGCTATTGCCTGTGTCTGGAAGCCCTGCGAATCCTGAGCAGGGAGGCTCATCACCTCTACCAGTTGGCTCAGAAGGAGGGCATCCTCTTGCTGATGAGACTGGCTGGCCTGGAGGAGAACCCTGTGAAATACAGCGACCAAGGTGTGGTCATAAGTGCTTGTTTTCCGGCCTGTAGAAATAATTTCTTTTCCCTAGTCCACTAGAGTATTCCAACTAAAGCCTGCATAAAATGAAACGTGTCCCAATGTCATAAAGGATAATTAGTTGGTCATAAAGAATGATCGTCCCCAGCCGTCACGTGCCGTACGCCACATGCTCACACCGAGGACATTGAACCTTTCCTAGCATCAAGGTTCTGGGTCTGAATCACCCGACACAGTATTACAATTACCAGTCCTGCACATCCCTCGGACAAACTTGTGTGCCAAAATGAGAGAAGCATGCAAGCGACGATCAAAGCATATTATCGTAATCACTATTTTGTGTCTCTTGTGTTTGCACCGTTCCCGTGTCAGTTATTACTGAGGCCGAGAAATGCCTGTGCAATCTTACCTACAACAGCAGCCAAGTACAACGTATGTGCCAGTAAGTTTCCTGCTCGCTGTTCCCTGATAAATAGAATAGTCACTGTCTGGTACACTCGGCGTTTCGTTCTTGTTGGTGGGGTCATTCCATGAGGTCGGGGCACAATTTGTGACGGTGTCCTTAGTTACGTGGGTTCCGTAAAACTGAACAGCTACATGTATTTCCCTGCATGTGGATTCCAAATTGTACATCTTGCAAAGCTGAATACAGAGGGGTGTGTTATTTTTACAGAGTAAATGACCTACTCTACAGGTCATGACAGGTGGTAAAAGTTACCCATCTAACAAGGACACCTGTCACAAATTGTGCCCCAACCTAATGGAATGACCCGGTAGCATATAGAACTATTGAATTCTACATTAAACCACCCATTCTTATCGTCCAAAGTCCGACGAGCCAGACTTCACCATGCATTCATGTATAGACAGTCGACTCTCCTTAAAACAATGCTCTAGGGACCAGAGAAAACACATTGTTTAAACCAGGACTTTGTTATAAGAGGAATGGAAAAAAACAAAGAAAGACGTAAGAATTCAAGAAATTGGGATTCTCAAAATATTGTCATTATAATCGTATTTTGTTATGAGAGTCAACTGTATATATCTAATGATACCATTCTAGTTTCGGGTATAAATGACTGTTTGAATTCAACATTGATCTTTGAGTGTCATATTGCTTAACGCCATTGAGTCCTGACATCATACATGCATGTCTTTCTGTTGTTGAAGTTCATGAGGTACAACCTCCCTGGTCTGCCTGTTCACTTTTTCAATACTGGGTACTTTGCATTTTGTTTAACAAACTGGTCTTTGGAGTCTGTGGTACAGCACTACAGATTTTGTACATTGGTTTTTCTTTGCCATATTTCTCCTATTTAGAGAGAACGATTGCGTCAAATACCTCATGAACAGGGTTAGATCCTACCCCAGCAGCAAACCGCAGATATCAAGTGACATAAAGGTAAGAGAGACTTCTTTTACTCCGTCTCTCTCCTTGTTACCCTCAAACACAGACTTGCTAGGAAATTCTACATCCAATTGACCTGCTTAAAAAGCCAGAATGATGCTTACTCTAATGACAAACCCACTTTCCGTGCTCCCTGTTTGTACTCGTTCATTGATTACTTTTTTGGTTGATTTGTTTACTGTAGTTCTTTGACATGAGGTTACTGTTCCTGATGACAGCACTGTGCCCTCAAACAAGGTGAGAACAAACCAAAAATGCCAATGTGAATTGAAAATGGGTAGGTTTTGCGTTGACCTGAACAATTTGTTTTTTCCAAAAGTAAAGAATAAAATTCAGATGACCTCACAGCCTAAGGCCTGACCTTTTTGCGCCAATATAGTTGCACGGGCCTCAATCTAACTTGAATTTTGACAAATAAATTTTACAGATTATCTGAACTGTCCACAAGGATTGAACCATTTATGTGTGTTTTATTTCTTTTTTAATGTTTTCAGAGCACTTGTGAGAAAGGACTACAATGGAATCGAGCTGCTGATCCAAGTCCTTGAATCCGATGTGTTGGGATTCCCTCCGGCAATGCCGAACCCTGACACAACAGCAGTGCAAGAGACTGAGCCACAACCCCCAACGGAGAGCACCTCTGTTGCATCAGGCTCGCCTTCACTAGAGGGTGAAGGGACAGAGACGAATGTAGGGACAGCAGCGGTCATAGACACAGTGACTGACACAATGTCAGAATTGGCCAAAGGAACAGTGGCAGATGCCGCGGCGGATGCTCCGACAAACACAGTGACAGACAAGGTGACAGCAGCCACCAGGGACCCACTGGTGGTAGAGTCGGTGAAGTTGACCACGGAACAGGCTGATTTGGCCTGCGAAGTCTTCAAAGCGTTGTTCAACACCGTCATACACACAAAGTCAAAGGAGCTAGAGACGGTAAGATATTTAACCCGGTGCTTCTACCCGTCTGCCTCAAGCAGAAGTGCCCCCTCATCAGTTGGAAAAGAGCCATGTCGGTTGGGAGTGTTCAGTTTGTTGCTAGCGATGCATCAGTAACACATGCATTTCATAGTTTGTTAGTGAACCAGCGAAGTGCATTTCTGACCAAAGGAGCCTCCATCGCCAGGAAAATTGCACCCTCTCTTGGTCCAACTCAAGGGTTTATAGTGGAGTCTGTCGTATGCAACTTATCTTCCACCTCTGTAACATTCAAGATGTATGGTGTAGATTCAACCATCCATAGCCATCAGCGTTGTCCAGAAATGAGAAGTTCTTTGTAATTTTGTCGTGAAGTTCAAATTATTTATATCTCTTTTGTGAAATGTAGGAGTTGGAGCCAGGTGTCTTAAGACGTTTAGGGAGAGCCTGTCGATGTGTCCTGCTGAGCGAGTCGGTAACACCTGCTAAGATGGAAGAGTGCCATAGGTAAGTGTGCCACGTGCACGGGGAGTCAATATCCTCGGCAAATCCTTGCTGGGAACCGGGCAAAAACAGTGCACGTGGAATGGCATTTTGGTTGTTGACCTTGTTTGTGTCCTTATGAGCTTGTGCTCCAAGAAATATCACCCCAGGGTGTGAAGGGATTCCATTTGATGGAGTTCTTATCTCTAAGAATCTCTTTGAATCAATGTAGATCCAGCTTAGAAGAGAGAATTTGACTTAAAATCAACTCATCAGCCAAAGCCTGCATAAAGTCGTGCCCTGTGTCTGGTTAGTGTATAGGTCTTCGATGTTTAGCCAGTTGAGTTTTTGCTGGCTCTTTTGCTTGAAGATTTTGGGGATGCTATTGAGAGTTTTAAAGTTTGCATTTTAACTTGCAGCCAGACCATTAACTTGATGACCTGCGCCCTGCCATTGGCATGCATACAAGAGCTGACCCCGGAACCTCGTGGGGGAGCGACCGGGGGGGACTTGCTGTTTGAAGGCCGCAGCACGGATGCCATCGTCAGCATCCTCAAGTTTCTGGAGATGAGAGTAGATAGGGTAAGATTGGGCTTTGGATGAAATATAAGTCCTGTCAAAAAGGTTTCCCAAAATCCTGGGCAGTGGACTCAGGGCCTAGTGGCATAGAACCTCTAACTGGAAAGTAATTTTTTTGTAAAGTTTTGTGCTTAGCAAGATTCAACTGGGAACCAGTCATAAGGGCTTTACGTTGTGTGACATTTTGGTTGGTATCCTGTTTTGGTTAAGCAAGTATTATCTATGCTTTTAGAGATTTCTGTGCGTGTAGCAGATCTTTGAAAATTGGTCTTAGGCTGTTCCAAATCACTTGGCTGTGGCTTAATTTATACACATCCCTATGAGAACTGGCTGTGGCTTAAATTAACACATCCCTATGAGAACTGGCTATGGCTACTACCATAGACTCCTGTGTAATTTCAAGCCACTGTTAAGTAATTTAGACACTGGCTATGACTACAAGAAGTGAACTTGTTGGGGGCAGTAGACAGTGAGTCTTGGTTCTTTAGTTCTAGAACAAGTGGTTGTAGCGTCTTGGAAAGTGGAGTCCAGGTTCTATGAGTGGTGCTCCAGAGTATCAAGTTCTGGGTTCAAGGATGTTGAGAAGGTGCCATTTGGTAGCAGGTGCTAAGGTATAGATGGATTTCACATTAGCGCTGTCTGCGCATATCCGCATCGAAACCGAGGCTCTCTGTGTTAAACTTTATCGCGCACGCCCTCGGAGTCCACACAGTACATGGAGTATCCCGCTCGTAAGTGTGACACCACTTCAGCTTCAACCACGCCCACTGCACAAGATAAACGACCGTCGCAGGTAGTTCGCGGTAAATTGCCGTCATTTTTTCTTTTGACTTCACATCTCGAGTCCTCCTGAAAGACTCTTCCACAAAAGTTTGCAGCCTGAAAAGTCTGAATTTAACATACCTTTATGTATTTTGTGTCTTGACTCCTTACTTTGAATCGTCGTATCGTATTAAGAATTGAAGCTGACACATACAGCCTCGTTTTCAAACGCGGAAGTGCGCAGATCGACGCTAAAAGCATCGTATTGGGATCCCTCTATTGGCTCTTGGTTTAACGGCAGACAGCTCATAGAACATTAACGTCTCGGTTCCTGAGGAGGTATCATTAATAACCTATTGAGTCTCTGTCTTTAAAAGTAAACCATTATTATAGTCAGTGCACATTGAAATTTGACGTCATGCTCCACTTGTTTTTTTTTTCCGTTAAAAGGCCGCAGCTGCCAAGAAGCTCCATGTTGTGGAGCAGCTGAATCCAGTGCTTAGCGCCCTCTGTGTTCTGAGCAGGACCAACCGACATATACGCAGATACCTGAAGAAAACGGTTGGTAATCGCACTTTCTTCTTCCAAGTTTTGCGTTCAGCATCTGTGCCTGAAGTTTGCAATTTCTTCCCTATTGCCAAGAAATGGACTTGAATCTTAAATGTAAACTCTTTCCTTTCATTCTTAACTGTGAGGGGTCTGATTCCGCTCATTACACACCAAATCAGTTACCCCTGCTGTTCTGATAGCAATTGGACTCGAACCAGTCACCACTAGATTTCTGGTCACAGTTCTGCACCACAGAACCACACTCCTTGCATATCCTGTGTGATAGGTTCTACATCAGTCAGTGTCGATCAAATATACCATCCATTGGCCTAATTAAGAATATCCAATTCCAACAATTAACACGCTTTATCCACCTGTACAGCCAGGTTTGTACCAAATAATCTGAAATTGGGTGGACTTGGACCAGTGACCATTCATCTGCTTGCCACAGTGTGACACCCCAGTACTGCTGTTCTTGCATTGCCCGCATTACAGGTTCTGCCTCCTCTTAACAAGGAGCAAGCGTGCAACCTGCCTGAGGAAGGCGGAAGCCTGCGCAATAAGCTGGTCCGACTCATGACCAACCACTCCACCGATATCAAGGAAGTGGTGGCCGACTTCCTCTTTATCCTCTGCAAAGAATCAGGTGAGTTGAGATGACTGTCGACGTTTCCTAATTGCCTGTATGTATGCAGCTGTGCCAAAATACAATATCACAGAGAATGTTCTCCTATCCAAAAAGTCTTGAAGTATCTTCTGTCATTCTCCTGGTCGACAGATCACACCTTTTCCAAACCGTGCTCTCGTTCTTGTATAAAAAAAAAAGAAACCATCTTTCTCATTGCAGTTACTCGTCTGATCAAATACACTGGCTATGGCAATGCAGCAGGGATGCTAGCGAGGCGTGGTCTCCTAGCAGGTGGCCATGGCAATAGAGACTACAGCTCAGATGACGAAGACAGCGACACAGAAGAGTACAAGGACATCAGGGATGAGTGAGTGTATCCCCCAAAATTATTAAAAGTAACTTCTCTTTTTCAATGCAATGGTTTTTAGTAAAAGGAGCACAGCCCCAAGATCATGTGCTAAATGTGAGGACATTGTTGACCTTTGACATAGGAGTCATCTCATGTAAATATGCACGTTTCCGCAAACTACACATAATTTTTTGGTTCCAAATTTGTGAGGACCACACACCTGTTATTACAAGGACGCTCAGCATTGTGGGATACATGAAAGTGCTCACAATGTAGTCCATGATTTCTGAATGCCAGATATCATCTCCTCAATACATGGCGTCCCTACCCATTGCATTCTGCATCACCCCTACTGGGGTACTATCCATTGCATTCTGCGTCG
>NW_019091372.1:713408-764414 GCF_001949145.1 Acanthaster planci
AGCCAGGGTCTGCCTTCTCTCACCGTGTTCGCTTGAGCGTGGGCCAAGAATAATAGCTGAAAAGCGGGCCGAGGATCTCAATTTTCACGGTGGCTCTTACTGTCTTCCTGTGCGGTGGGTTTAACACGCACACTAGTCAACGACAAAAAAACATTGGTACCAACAAAAATTGGCAAAACTCGTTTTGAGCTTGTGAATAACGTTAGTGACCCTGGCAAACGCACCTTCAGTTCTTTGCAAACAATGGCATCTACAACACACTGACTTTCCCGACTTTTAGCAGTGCATTAACCATTTCGCGCCGGGAGGCGGCTAGATAGACACGCCGTAAAAATTGAGATCTTCAGCCCGCTTTTCAGCTATTATTCTCAGCCCACGCTCGAGCGAACATGGTGAAAGAAGGCAGACCCTGGCTCTTGTGTATATGGTAATTGGTCTGTGTGTGTAGCCTAGAAATGAAAAGACCGAATTTGCATCATAATCACCAGCTCCACATTAGTCCCCACTTTGAAAAGAGGCAACGGGAATGTGGAAGGGTGAGTACAGCCGCATGCCACCGAACAATCAGCCTTTTCACCGTGTAATTCAAAGCGTGCAGAGCACGCAGGGCCACAAACCGAGAATTTGCAGTTTGGCAGGTGGCCTTCGTGGCCAAGCGAGTCGGCTTTCGGAAACAAATTCCCATCGTCAAGGGGTTAAACATCAACAGCAACACGTGACAACTTGCAGGTACTTAATCTATCAGTCCTTTGAGAGGACAAACCGCTAACTATCACTGGAGTCCGTTTCGGAACTACTTTCAGACGAATCACTGCTATCCGAGGAATCACTACGCCAGGATGACTTACCCCTCCAGTTTGAGTTATCCTGCCGCCTTGGCTGTCTAGAGCTGAGTCTGGGTAATGCAAATCTCTTGTCGGTGGACCCTTCCACTTTGTGAGAGGGGTGCGACTTGGAGAGGGAATTCAGAGGCGCCGTGGTTTCTGAAACGGTGTAAAAGTTTCTTAAAGGAGACTTAGCAGCACCCCCCTTCAGGGCGTCCACTGACTGGCAGCTGTTGGCTCTGTAACCACGGAAACCACCTCTGGGATTCTGATTGGTCAACCCCCCTGGTGTTAACTTAGCAGGCTGACTATTGGCTGCTTCATCTGCTCCCTCTGATCCCGCTTTCCTGTCTTCTTCATTTTCAAATGTGGATTCTGGGGATTTCCTTGGTCCAAACTGTTCGTCCTTTAAAACAAACAAAGTTAATGAAGCTACTATCATTTCGATACGATATACTTCACGTGATAAAATTGATCTCTTACTCATTATGAAAGTAAATTCAATGACACCATTAGCCTCGTCCACTGTATGAAAAGTCTGATAACGGTTGGCTTACAACCCCCCCCCCCAAAAAAAGCCAAAGAGTGACTCTTGGAGCATTTCTCATTAGGGCATTTTTGCCATCCCACCCAAAAAAAACTTCAGCGCACCCATGTTTTACCCTCAGCAAATAAAAGACCCATCCTTGGACCCAACTGGCCACGCCAAGGTGCTCCACTCCATCATGAGTGCACCCGAAATCTAAATGAAGAGCTCCTCACCAAGACAGCTTCCTGCTCCTTGATCAAATCCTCCAGGGCCTTCTTCCATCCTAAAACCCTGGCAAACCGCTGGACGCACTCCACCAGGTCTCCTGTCACCGCGACGTCATTGAAGCGGCCTGAACGCGGCCGGGCAAAGGGGCCCACCGCCTCCCGGTTGATCAGCAACCTGGGAACGTACCCCCTGGCCGAGTTGACGATACCCGCAAAGGGCTGGACCTTGAAAGGATCAGATGAAAAATATGACCACCAAGTCTAAACTCTGCTTTACCTGTACGAACATGCAGGAAGTCCCCACAAAAAAACATCATTCCTATGTAAACACACACCATCTGTGTTCCTGCACAGAGCGGATTATTTCAGCGTCCTCAACTTAAGAGGTTCTACAGATTAGTGGCTACTTGACTATACCAGAAATGGCTACCATAACAGAACACCCTAGCACTTTTTTTTACCTCTAACGAAGTACCCATGACTATGACGAGGTCACACTGGGCAAAGTCCTTCAGATAGTAAAAGAACCTCTTCGGCAGGTCCTCACCAAAGAAGACAATGTCCGGCTTGACTTTACCCTTCAAAAATTGGAAAATTCAACAGAGGTCTGGCTCAAAAATTACTCAATAAACACTCAAATGCACTCAGCAATGTTTGGTGAATTTAACCGTCTAGTTATTATTAGAGGTGTGTAAACACAGGAACAATTAATTCTCAGCGAACAGTCAAGATCGAAAGTGGAGAGACAGTTGGCAAAACTGGAAGACTCACTCTTACCCTACAAGATCGTTGTTTGCAAATTGGTGTCACATCATTCATGATCTCTGCCTGTTGGAAATGAGAGAAAAAAGTTTTGAATAAAGAGTATTGCTGCAGAGGTACAACGCAGAAATGTTGATCTCAAGGTCTTCTCAAGTCTGAGCTCCTACAGAAATTCTCCAAATTATAGCAGAAAAAAAATCTTTCTAACCATCATTCAAATTGAAAATGCACACTTACTTTTGTGTCGTCCCCGTCATATTTCTCTCCGCATCGCGTACACGTTGATGTCGCAAATGTCCCATGAGCCTCCACAAGCTTGGCAGCTGGAATCCCTGCCACTGTAAATGGAGACACATATTCTCTTGGGATTAAGAAAAAGCACAAGACCCAAGCCAGACCAAGAGAGGGCGCAATATTCCTACTAACAGAGGCTCCTTGGTGGGAACTCCACTTCGCTGGTTCACAAATGACTATGCGTTGCGATCGCGAAATGATCCCCAACAACATGGTCCTTTTCAACCAATGATGGGGTCCTGCTCTGGGCAGATAGAAATTTGACATACAGTGTCGTTTCTGCATCTAGCAGCAACAATCCGACAGTTAGACATTGCCCAAACTTACTTCTCTCCAGGCCGTCGATATTCTGTGTGTACATCCGTAAGAGGATTCCCTTCTCGTGCAGCATCCTGACAAAATAGTGGACGTAATTTGGCCGGTAGTTCCCCGGGTAAAGCTCCTTGGCCAAGGTGAAGAAAGGTCGGGGGTCACGGTGGAAGAAGTCGATGTCAAATATGGCCTCGGGATAAGGGATTTTGTACTGCTGCAGGTTGTCATAGAGACCAGATCCCGGGGATCTATTGAGAGTAAGATCATTACAGATTTCAAACAACTCAGGAATAACAGACACAACGACAGGGGAGGGGAGAGTAGTGGGTGCCCCGGGGTGCCTCACAATTGCACTTTCGAAAGAGTGAAATGAACAACCTATACAAAAGCATTTTAATTACTTTTAAAACCCCTCCCCCCTTGTTTGAGAGGTTTATCGAGGGTAGTCTCTCAACTTAACAGTATTGATGCTGACCTGAAATCTGGGATTCCACTCGGAGTGCTGATGCCAGCCCCGGCCATGACGACAATGTTGTGGCTTTTCTTGGTCAGGATCCAGCGAGCCACGTCCTCCAAGCTCTTACAGACGTGACTGCTACTTGCCGCTGAGCTACTGCGACGAGATGACTGGGCACTAATTAGAACAAAAACCCAGCAAATTATAGAGTATGAATCGACACGGAAAGTCTCAAATACATGTATACCAGTGGCGCTATCATGTGGTCATTACCAAAGCAAGGAACGGTAACTCCCAGTCTTGGCCCAATGCGTAAGAGACTGACAGGGATTGTTGCATTTGTCAAGCACTAGTATGGCCTATCACAACAATCGATCCATTATCGATCACTGGCGCCTTGGACAAAGACCAGCTCAAAAGAAAATATGACCAGGCAAAATGTCTTTTAACCACATGCTGCCAGTGGCAGTTATCAATGTTGATGATGCTAGGCTGGGATAATTATTTTTTTTTTCAGTTGTAAAAATTCTTTAAAAATTCCTATCTTCATTTACTGCACACTTACAAACACCTGAAGGACTGCCTGGTATCCACTCTAGCCTGACAGACAAAATCTATTGACGCCTGAGTATTTCAGCCAGGCCTGCAGCCTTGTAAAAAGAGCCCAGATTGTGCGGTATTATATAACTTTCTTTTGTTCACAAACCTGGCACAGTGTGCTGTTGACCTGTTTTCAATAGGGGCCAGAATAGCATGCAGCCGTGCTGTGTGGCTCATCGCTGCTTTTGTCCCTGGTGGTAATCCGCTCACTCTAAATGCCCCAAACCATGGTATACTGTTTCAAAACTAGGCTGGATTATCTCCACTTTTGAGATGAAAAATTTCAGTAATGCCCAGAAGCCTGGTCTTTTGTTCCGAGTACGGTCTTTTGTTACAAGGCCCAGTTTCCTTTGTCCGAGTTCGGAGACCCCGGCCAAGCATTTAAAGCATAGTGTCCGGAACCGGAATCCCCGGCAGGAAGTGGTTAAGCAAACATTCAGGGAACCTGTCATGAGCAAGATGAGCTGTATACATCACATGACATTTTGGGCTGGTAACCATACTAGCGAAGCCAAACTGTTCTGGGCTATTTAAAGTAAACATTGCACACATGGCAGCTCGATCCATGCCACAGGCTTCAGTGGTTGAATACACACCTCGATGCTGATTTCCTGTCTTGAATTGTCAACTTCTGGAAGGACTTTGAGATCCCTGCATCCGACTGGCTGTTTCTCAGTCGGTGCTGGCGGACGTTACGCTTCGTGTTGACGTTGCCTGCGCTGCTGGAAGTGGTCAACTTTCGAGTTGGGGAAGAGGTTCTGTCAGGAAGGCTTGCTGTTGTTGATTTCGGACGAACATCAAATGCCGCTTGCACTCTCCCTGATGTGACAGTAAATAAATACATGTAGAAATCCATTAATTTTGTTAGTCACTGATGAACTGACTTTTATCTATGAACAGTGCCTCAGCCCTGACACTACAGCGTATCAAAGGGGCACGGCAAGTTTTGCCTTGACTTTGTATAAAAAAGCAGGGCACCTAGGCAATTTTCAGAATTATCAAAGGGCTTTAAGGAAACAGTACCATTATTGCATAGGGCTTTAAGGCAATTTTGTAAAAGGGACATTGCTAAAACTAAAGATGCAAACATATCCAGTTTGCTGCATTTTGAACTCTTGAACTTTGAAGTTGGAGAATAAGACTTTTAATCGGTCAGGACATTTAGTGGGCTGGCAAAAGTACAGTGGTCTAGGTACAGACTCGAACCTAAGCTCATCACGCGCGATAGTTTAGTCCAAGCCACGCCATTTGTGCGAGTTAGCTGGTCATGCATGCAAATGCATAATATATTGAAAATGACACTTCGATTTCATGCAGACACCAGTGAAAGTTGGCAACCAAGGTGTGCTGCACACTCCCTCTAGCAAATCACTCAGGCCTATGTGTGTTGCTGTGCAACGTACATAATACTATAGGCCTACATGTACTGTGTGGATGTACAATCATAAGTGTACACAGGTTTTGACATCACAGAACAAAAATAAGCCTTCTAAAAATATGGCGTTGCCTGCCTTGTAGGAACTCGAGGGTACGACGACGGCAGCACTCTGGAAAGCTACAGACAGTCGTCGTGAAAATGGGCATTTTTAAAAGGCATCACGGCAATGGCTGAGCACGCAGGCAATTGCTGTAATGTAATATCAGGACTGGCGCCTTCATCAGTCATGTCCGTAATTAAAAAATTAATGCAATTTTGATTTCACCAGCAGACATCGGGACATGGCAAAAGTGATAAAATAAAATAACTGATTCCAAATAGTACACTTCTATACTCTAAAAGACAGAAGTCTCACCCTTTGAAAGCTTGTTGTTTCGCTTCTTTGTAGCCATGGTGGATTTTGCAGTACCGGGGTTGCCTCGAATCGACGCTGCGGTCGCACTGCCAGCGTTTTGCTTGGTGACGTTGGTCAACGAACTCGCCATATTTACCGCCAAAAATTGCATCTCCAACAGAACATTTCGTCCTAACGAAGGCCACATTGTTCTTTCTGACGAGACGTCTTACGGAAAGACATCCTCTTGAAAGTTTTGATTCACTTAAAACACAGCTTCAAGGAGATAAAATCTCGGTCACAGAGTTCCCGTCCACAAGGCACAGAGACATTATTTCTGAAATGGCAAATTACTACCGATTGGTGGCGCTATGCAAGCCGTTACAAGAAAAAATAACGCACACAAATTGCTCTCATTCAGACGAAAACCTTCTTTTAGACGAAAACTTTCAAAATGTTTGACACATAGCTCCACGTAAAGAGAGGGAACATTATCAAAGGAATCTCAGGGGTGGGAGAGAATTCCTGGAAACTACATGTTTTAACCAAAATTTTTTGCTCATCTGAAAATACATGGAGTTTCATTTGTTGATATTTCGTCGAAATTTTACAGTTCTGGAAGTTTTGTTCTCATCTGCAGACGCAATGCAGCAAGGTACTAAGTAACATAAAAGCCTCTATTCAGAAGTGTTTACTTAGAGAATGAACGTCTGATGAACAACTAATAATAATAAAAGAACACAATCATTTCGGCATTTTAAGCGAATGTAACTTTAATTTCCTACGAATTCCACAGCAAAAAAAGTTTATACCATGTAACGTGAGCTATTTTTCGATGACGATTAGCATTATCTAGCGCATTACACTTACAGACAGATTATTTTGCCAATCAGTCACGCGGTATTTTGTAATGATACCCATAACAAAGGTTATATGCACCGACGGCAAATCAATCATCAAAAAAACAACAGAAAAAGTCCCGTCAAAATAACAAACAAGGACTTCTTCACTTGCTTCGTGATCACACAATAATTATTAGCATGGACGGCGGTATAATAAACTCTCTAGGCCTATATAGGCCTATTCCATTCAATAAGCAAAAAACAAAAACTTATTAATCAGTAAATCTAGAATTAGTGCTACTTTTCCTCTGAGTAAAATAAGTTTATAGGTTTTAAAAAATACTCTTCTTCGAATGTATAACAGCAAAAATAAAACTGCCGCAAGCGCAGATATCATAATACAGCTGCATTAATGAAAATGACACCAAGCGATGTCGCTTTGATTTAAAACTTGTTCCATAGTAAAGGTATCAAACTCACGAATAATTAAGCATATGCGCCTGAGAAAAAAAACAGAGCATTATTTTTGTTAGGTGTACAGATTTTTGAAAATTATTTGCCATTCAAAGGTGCTGATTTGATATCTTTGTGCAGAGTGATCATGAGAGTCACAAAACCTTCCTCTAGCAATCTTACACTTAGGAGTGTAACCCAATCCTGCAATTTCAGAGTCCATTACTGATGCTAAATTCCTTGGTGCACATCGAGGCTGATAAGGTTAACATGGCCTGCCCAAGGTCAAAACATATGCAACCAGCTAGCACATTCAAAACCCTGACGTTAGAGCCTATACAATCGGGAGTTACAAACGCTTACCGTCATGCAGTCGTTAAAGACGGTTGGTTAAAAGTTATTCCAGGGGTTACAAGTTTCTGTATATAGTCCCATGTTACTGTTGCACCTTCTGAACCTGCTCGCATGGGAGGGACTTTGAACACGTCAACCATCAAAACGGCATTTAGGGCAGCATTAAGGAAGAGGCTAGCTCCGAATTACTGGAGTATGTGGAAATTAGACTGCTTATAGTAACACTCAAACGTCAAGAAGTAAACCTGTTTACAGGATGCTCAAAGATGAGATTCCATGAACACTGGGCCAGCATTGGAGGTTGCTGGAAGCTCGTTCGAGGTAACCTCCTCTGCCCCAAACAACTGCAGATCATCGGCAACGTCTTGGAGGCCTAAACTTCCCAGTGCTGCAAGGAGTATCTCTACCGTCGCTTCGCGACCTCGGCTCATCTTCCAACCCGAGAGGGCGCAGTGGATCTGCTCACGGGGGTCGTGAGGGTTACTCTCAACGATGTGGTCGATGCCGTTTTTGGCGCCTTTTCCCATCAGCTTACGGTATAGCGGTCGCCATTTGTCATAGGGCAGTAGCCCGGAGATGAACTCCACGTGGTCATCTGTGATTATATCTTTTGGAGGGAAAACAGCATGCACCAAACATAATTATTATCAACACTCGAGCAAAAGTCATAAGTAGAACAAAATCCATCGATGTGTGTCTGATCTTTTAAAGAAATTAACCATTAACTTATCCCTCAATTTTTTAAAAAAGTCAGAATAGGTTTTAAAAGAAGACAGAATAAAAGTAGACTTAAATCATGCTTCGTTTGACCGAGCAAATAGGACGGCGTAAACTGCCACTTCACATATAGGCCTACCTTCTATGCTCATTGGCATATTGTTGTTGTTCTTGGAAATTTGCGTGGGTCTCTGTGAAAACAAACAAACAACCCAACAAACAAACAAACAAACAAACAAGAAATTCAAATATGTAAAGATTTATGCATTTTATGCAACCATCCTCTAACTTTCCTCTCTCTCTGGAACAGTAATTAACATCCTTCATGCGCAAGGCCTCACCGACTTTCTGTAATGTGCAAACCTGTTTGACTCAAAACAGCAATAACAGGTTGCCTGGGAACGTTTTTGCTATACGACTGAGAATAACACGTGCAACTATCAAAGCCATTGTGTAAGCGGCTGAAGACATTCCCATAGCTGCGTGTACTAAACCGATAGCCACATCCAGTAATATGACAGCAGCACTGCCATTACCTTTGAAAGAGGTGCGGTGACGAGGATTGGCGTCACAAGATCAGCCTCGGGCATGGTGTTCTTGATTCGGACCATCGCTTGGAAGAAAGTAAGAAACTCGCCATTGTCGAGATTCTTCGGATGGAAGGAGAACATCTCCCGGGCCGACAAGAGGGGAGAACAGCAGCATCGGATGACTGATTCAACGGACATCACCTGGGTGTATGAAAAGACCGGTAATCAGACACAATTGATTAAATTTCGCTCTGCTTTTCCCTATTCTTAACAGGAACTCATTTTCTATACAAAAATTCAGGATTTCTGACTTTCTTTTGGTTTTGATTGTTGGTAATTGCAAACGCATGTTCGCATCTTATTTTCAGTAAAAAAAACAGCCAGTCGATAATTAAGCTTTATCAAAAATCCGTCTTACTCGCTGTGCAGGGTGGAGTCCTTGGAAGGTTTGTAGCATCCATTTCCAGTCGGCACCCATGCTTTCCTTGTCAACCTGGATGGCGAGCCATGAAGGTTCACCAGATTTGTATTCCAGTTTAAGAGGGAAATATCCCGTCATTCCACTTTGGGCACCCACGCATTTGCTCGCCCTTTCGTTCTTCTCCACGTTAGCTTTGCGTGTGTCCTATTGAGATCGGTACAACAGAAAGTTCATTTTACAAGGTAGGCCTGAAACTAAAAAAGATGGAAAATCAGAGTCTTGTGCATGGAACTTCAAAAGGAACATTGAAAAGCAGCTTTTAATTCAAAAAGGTGTATTTGTTTTTTGTGTAGGCCTAACCTTGAGAAACCTCGCAAACCGCGACGTTTTGTTTGATATTTCAACTGACAAAATGAGAAATTCATTAAACAACACAGATACTGCATAATTATGCAGTCTGTAATGAAACCCATTCAAGTTGAGTAAACTGTATTCGTATTCGCAGTGCCCTTTTACATACCTTTATGGTGTCAATGATGTAAACATTAAGGTCCATTTGTTGGTGACCTTCGACCTTGAAGTGTTTCCAGTAGACAACAACTTCTAGGTTCAGAGGATGCTTCTCATTGCACCCTGTGCAGACATACTCCGAGAAATGAGAAGTTGAGATGTTAATGTACTTCTCATCCACTTTAAAATTTACCCGACTTGAATCTCTGGAGTGCCTGTCTGCTTTTCCTGAGTGCCACCTCTTCTCTACCCAACCCCACTTTGACTTGGCGTTCGCGTCCTCACCACGAAGAAACGCGGTAGCTTCAGGGTCTTGAGAAGAGGTGGTTGGAGTTGGATCAGAGAGCGAGACGTCATTGGTGTCAGCGGTGGGATCTGTGAAATGTACAATAAAGGTCCAACCTGGCTGCAATCGTGCACGGTGCGGAAGCCGTATTTTGACATCTCTCGTGAACTTCTCAAGACCGGGAGATTCCATTTCTACCAGAGGGGTGAGCCACAAGGCGCTGGGGTCTCTAATCTTGGGCCCAATGGAGTGCGGACACAGCGAGATCCTCGCAATGATGAGCTGCTCTTGGTGTTCGGCTGGAATAGCACCTTGGGGGATCTCTAGGATGACATCTGAGTCTTCACAGGACAGGATGCCCCCTTCTGGACCAAACCGACCAATCATGACCAACCAGAAAGGATCTTTTCCGCGGAGGACCTGAATGGGAGCAGGTGAGCCAACGTCTTCCGCAGGGGGTGCAGAAACTGTTTGGGCGCCTTGCTCGTATAAACTAGGCTCACGGAAGACATTCAAGTTGTTCTCCTTGGATCGATGGACCTCAACCAGAGGTACCTCAGAGTAGGATTCCCTGGAATTGCAAGCTGACAAGGAACTCTCCACTAGACTACTTGTCTGGTGTTTCGGTCGACACCTGCGATGATTTGTCTCTTATTTACATGTACCTGGTTGCTAATTGATGGCAGAGGAGACGTTGCTTGATGTCTTGATGATGGTGTGAGACCCAGTTGATGAGCTGAGGACTCATTATTGATGCTTCCGTAGCAGTGATGCGTCTTTGTGTACTTAATCCTATATTTTAACCCCTTGTGACATCTTGGAACGGAAAAAGAATAGCAAATGATAAGGGAAACTTGTTTAAAATCGTCTAAGCAAGTTGCTCTGATACAAATTTAAAATTAATTTTCTCCTTTGCATCGATGTGTAAAAGGAAGTGTACTATGACCCGCTTCGGGTGAAGGGGGAGGGGCTGACACAGAACATAAGCATATTTCGTACACCTAGACAGGAAATAAATGTGAAAGAAAGTACTATACGTCACCTCACTGCTGTGATAATTAACATAAAAAGGAAGAGAACATTCAAAAAGACAACTCCAGCTGTTATGATGGTGATGCGCGTCCCCGTCGGTTTATGATGCGGAGAAGACGATGGTAGATCTACTTCACGATTGACTGCAGGTAGATCATCGCGATTACCAAGCTTCGGAATGTGAAAATGAAATCCTGTTCTCGTGGACGTCACTCTTGTTGTGGGCAAAGGCTGGCTTGCCGTGGTCTTACCGGGGTCAGTCGAGACAAGTGGTACTGTGTAAAAACAAGCAATTATCACGAGACGGCTGTACATACTTCCCTTTAACATACGCACAAGAGAGACGCGTGACATAACTGCTTCTACTTTATACCAACTTAAACAGCAACAGAAAGTTTCTCATCTAACGCTTGCATTTTCTATAATTTCTAAGTTGAAATAAAATGAATAGCGTCAATTTTAAGTGCAAGGGAGGCAGACATTTCATAAATACACGTCCTCACCACAATCCAAATTGTCCGCGTCGACCACCTCGTCAGAGTTCTCGCGCTTGACACCGAAGTCATCGCACAGCGTGTTGCTTCTCCCGTGACAGGGAAGCAGTAGAGGTATTCCCGGGGGACAAACACGGCAGGGATAGCAAGAGTAGAATCTGTGCGTGTATCCAATTATTTATGGAAAGGAAGTAATAAATAAAAGGTGACTAAAACAATATTCAAAATGCGGCTATGGCTTAAGGGTGCTGGGGAAAAAAATCATGGAGTCTCAGGCCATGTCCCAAACGGGCTTCCAGACCTACAGCTAGGTCTATTTTCAACGCGTCTCCACATATTTCCAATGGAGCGAAAACCTGGACCTAGATCTAGATTCGGATGCAGCCTCAGCACCTGTTGAAAGCAATTAGAACTGATTAAACAGTGTGTAAAAATCTGTGCATAAATAGAAAGGTTAACACAATTAGCAGCTGTACGTTGCCCCATCTCACAGTACCTCATTACCGTCTGATCTCCATGCAGTGTCAGCATTTTTGTATGCCAACTAGTCCTTGAGACAGTATCGAAACTAGTGTGAAAACGGCAGTCGTACTAACCTTAATTCGTCTCGCTTGTTGACATAAAACTTCAATTCGCTCCGTTGGCTTGAATCGAGAGAAACTATGTCACGGACGACGACAACATACTGGAGATGTAGGGCACAGTGGGGCTCGGAAATGGATTCTCCTGTGCTGTTTACACCATACGTATTATTAATGAGGATTTCGTAGAGTTCGGGATCGCGCCTAAGGTGACGGCGAAGTTTCTTGCTCAGATTCGCTTTCTCATCTCGCTTTGCTTCGTCCTGCCGGTTCACTTCTACGCGTTCCTTGGTGCCTCCTTCATCAACGCGTTCCTTTCGATTGCGTCCCCGACTACCACTCCGCTTTATTTTGAGCTTCACTGCGCACTCCTTTTCTAGCTCTGGAAAAAGACAGCTGACATCTTTGGCAACCTCTATGCTGACCAGACTCCTCCCAGCAGCATCGACAGCATAGGCTAAAGTCTGATGTTTCTGAGTGCTCCCTCCGATCAGCCAAACCGAGAGCGAAATGAGCAGCAGAAGCGACGCCCTGCTGAGGACATGGCAGAAAGATTGACCACGACACATCGTAATGCGGGTCTGGAAAACTGGTGAGAAAGATCAAAATCAACGAAAAAAAAACAAATCAACGAATTGTAGAAACGCTGAAATAATACGCGGGGAAGCACTGTAAACAGACTTGCACTTGTCCATGTATTTGTACAGCGACAAGCAGATCGTTTGATGACTAATAACCAACTCAACACAGTCAACAATAGATACCGAACATCATTATACCTGGTAAAATTCCTCAAGTCCCAGATTTTAAGTTTTGTTATGTCTGCCTGTTCAATGCGCCTTTACCGACCCATTCACACAAACCACTGCGCAGGCTGGAGTTTGGAGTTTAGCACGTTATCTGAACTCTCTGCCAACCCTGACATCACAGGCAAGAATAGTCACACAATCAAACTGGGATAAAAATACCTGCCTTTGATCAAGTCAAAGTAAACAGACTTGCACCTGTTCAGTCTGACAAAGAAAGCATCGTTGGCAACTGTTTGGCGCTGCTTTCTTTGTCTGCGATATTGAATGGCTCCAAACTAGGAAACATTCCCGCCATTCTGGACAGAGTCGTAATCCAGGACAATCATGCAGTTTCATAGCAAACACAAAATGCATCAGGAAGAGACACCATAAAAGTGCACCAAACAGAGGTACAAAGTCCGACCTAAATAATTCCCTAAGCTTCCACCAAAAGTTGGGAACTTACACTCGGCATATAATTCTATTGTTTTATCACCAGTAATATAAAAAAATCATCTAAACCGAACATAGTTTTCGCTCAAGAACGGCATAACACCATTACTGCGTTAGCTTCAAACCATGAACTACGAACAGTCAACATTGTGACGCCACAGCACTAAAAGATCAGATTGGTATGGGGGTACACTGAGCTGCGCACGCGCCGATCCTAATACGCAGTTCTTTCCTGCATAGAGGAGTATCGAAATGTTACTTCATCGATCGTTTACTTCATTGGTATTGAAAAGTTTATAAAAAAGTACTTACAAGTTTGATGTAGGACAGCTTAGAAGGTTTGGCAATCCAGGAGTCCAACTATCTTTCACAGGCCGATCAGACGGGATAAGTGAAGATGTGCACACGTAAGCCTTCAGCAACACAGGAACTAATGTATAGCGACATCGAAATCCTAAAAACAGGGTATCACATCAACAAACAAAGTTCCGACAATGGAAAGAGGCGGAGATAGTCGAAGTCCAAGACAAAGGGTAGCTCAATTGCGCAATCCGGGGTTTCCCTTTGCCGCGGCGAGAACGAGTCAAAGTCCGTCACGGTCCATCGCCCAGTCTGGCAATGGCCCGCATGGCCTTGTGTTCAGTCTGTTCCAACTTAGGCTCCCTTGAAGTCCTTCTTTCAAAATTGCATAAATGTCTGATAGACTTCGCAATGAAAACAAAAATTAGAAATTTGTGAACTAATATCGCAGGATTAGTTTTTACTTTACTATTAATAAGCCAATTCCACATTCCAAGTGCGCATGTGCACATCGAGATTGACGAGTTGTACTTAGTTCTAGATGGACAAAAACAAATGAAATTGGCAATACAGAAGATACACTAACCGACCATGCACTCAACGGATTTTTATCGTCAATGAGCATTTTAATTATTACTCTTTTAAACAAAAAATGACAATCGACAAAACATTATATATACTTATCAACATTGAATAGAAGTCGTATGATCTGATTTATTAAGACAAGTTCATTTACAGAATGGATCCGTTAACATTCAAACAATTAACAGACCAGCTTTTGAATTATGGCCATCAAAGCATTGAAGTCTGCGTAGAGACATCAGAGGTACAGTTTTCCAGATGAATTTTCGTTTTCATCAATGGCCGACGAGTGGTACGACTGATTGGCGCGAGCGTCAGAGCGGCACCTACTCTAAATCGGTCCGGACAGCATGCCGAGAGAAGCACACGCGAATATAGCCGCAGTGACAAGAAGGCTCCATGTGTAGTCTCCCGTTAAGTCGCGAAGGCCACCTGAGAAACACGTGCACTTCCTACTCGTTCGTGAACCAGCAAAGTTGAGTTTCGACCAAAGGAGCCTCCGTTTCTAAACGGAAATTTCGCCCTATCGTGGTTTAGCAAGGAGCTCGTACATGTACATGTATTCCCCGCACTACATAGAGCTACTTAGCGTACTTAGACTTAAGAGACCTAAAAAAAACCTAAAAATAATTCCAACTTTTTGGCGCCACCAATACATATTTTTGTTCCCCCCTCTTGAGAATTAAAACAACCATCGCTGAGACACAAGTGGACAATTTCAATACAACGCCCCAACTCCATTGGTTGACTCACAAAATCTGTACTCACACAAAGTGTCTCAGTCTATCTGTAATTTTCATGGACTCATCCAAACAACACAAATTCATAAGTGATTAAATAGAAAACCGTGTTATTACAAAAGCTGTGAAAAAATATGTGAACATTTCTTGATTGTACTATGTCTTTATAAACGGCCATAAATAGACTAATTTATAATAAATACATTAAACAGTCCTGAACAGTCGGTATAAAAACTTTGTGTAAATATTAGAAAAACAGTAGACGTTCACGTTATTTTCTCAGTTAAAGATGGCCAAATTACTTAATTTGAAAACTCTTCAGTATACGGCCAAAACGGTTGAAATGCTTGAGGGTGACAATGCTTTGCATGAACACATTACCAAACTTCACAAGATGAATAGGTTGTCCGAGTTATTTGGCTCCAGCTTGAAATTATACACGAGTCCATGGAACGCGGCTACAACTGCTACCACAAACACGTGCGTGTCAACCGTAGCCAAGTAACTAAGACACGGTCATTTATCCCTAAAGTTATGAATTCTCTTATCCACCATTAAAACTACCTCTTTAAACCTGGGGGACTAGTTTGTTTTGACACTTGCTGCTCAGAGATTACAAAATACTTTAAACAAGATGCTAAATACCGTGTGTAAATTGCTGGCAATTTCAATTCTTTCTTCTCTGACTACGCCACTGACTCTTACTTCTAAGCAGAAACAGCTTATTGAGAATAAGCCAAGGTTGGTGGCTGAAATGAGTGTACCCCGCAGATATGAGAGGTAGGCTATAGTAACCATCATTACCAAGTATGCTTTGAAAGCAATGCAGAACATCTTTACTGTTGAAATGTACGACCCCGTCTCGGTATGTCTTAATGGCCGATCTACGGAATTTAGGAACTTGTTCAAGTCACACTTGTTCCGGGTAGATGGGATTTCTGTTTGCATCTGTCTTCTCACGATATATAAAAGGCACAAAAAATGAATCCTCTTGGGTGGTTGCTTATTGAAATTCACCTCTGGTTTTAAACGTGAGTTTCTTGACACACTGATTGTGAGTCGTCATGGATGATAAGTTCGTATTTGATCTCTTTTGGCTGCCGCAAATCTTCTGCTATGTCTTTTTGCCCCACTGCTTCCAATGCCAACATCAGGTCTCTGAGCGTCGCAAGACGTCCCAGGCTCTTCCTCCAGCTTACCAGGGCTTCGTGGATCTGTTCAGCGGTGTTATCGGGGTATCTGGCAGCGATGTGCTCGATCCCGACGTCCGCACCGTCGCCCATCAGCCTCCGGTACAAGGGCCGCCATTTCTTGACCGACAGTTTCTCTTCGACAAGCTGGATGTGGGCATCTGTGACGACACCTGATGCAAAAAAAAGGTGAATGGATCGACAAAACAAGGAGTTACATTTTCTACAAATCTGTGGGAGTTAGAGAAAAAGATGAGGTATTCGTTAATAATCGTAATTTGAAATCGCTCTTCCGTGAAAGATGTACGCTTGTTCTCTCAAAACTACTCCACACCATTATACCATAGAGCTATTAAAAACATACAGCTCTATGCTCCATACAAGTAAGACAGAAAACTACAAAGGGTCTCACCTTCTTCTTTGTTGCTTGCATTCAAATACGATCCCGTCAGTTTCTAGGAGAAAGAGAAAGAAGTGTGCATCATTATGTATCAATAATAACAATGACAAAATAATGTTACTGCCAGCAGTATTTTGCTTTCACGCATCACATCTGGCAAGATTCTGTGCAAGGGTAAATTACGCAGATTTCTGTCGCCCAACTCGCGCCGCCAATCTTCTCCAAGATCAATACTAAAGCAACCAACTGTGACCCAATGGTCACTCATCAAAAGTAGCGCGCGCCTAGCAGACTATTGAAACTTGAAAATGTAGCACTTGCATACCGTGAGCAACATCTGCACACACTGATTGATACTGTTCATAAGTAACCCAAGCAGTGAAAGTAATTCCTCGTCTTACCTTTGCTGACAGAGGTACAGTGACAAGGATGTGTGTCGGTTCCCCCTTGGGCCAGTTCTGCTGCTTAACGCAGATTATCGCCTGGAAGAGAGTCAATTCCTTCACTTCAGCCGGGTTCTTTGGACTGAACGAGAATGTCTGGCGGGAGAACAGTAATGGTGAGCAACATCGAATCAGCGACTGGATTGGAAACACCTGAAAAAGATCAAAGAGAGAACCCAGAGTTGATTGATCATGTGCTGCTTTTGTTGTCTTCAACACAGAGAACGGTGTTTAACTACAATCAGGGCAATTGACTTGAGTTCACAACTACGAAACACTCACTTTTTTAGCTGGTAGACATCCATTGTAGGTATCTAGTCTCCACTTCCAGTGGTCTCCCATGCAATCTTCCTGGACACTGATCTCAAGAGGGGAAGTTTCTTTGTTCTTCTTCTTGTAGCCCAGGATGAGTGGGTAGTAACCAGTGTGGCACTCACTGCCTCGTTCGTTCTCCTTCACATGAGCCCGTGAATCCTGTTACATTTAGAACGAGAAAAAAATTTAACTAAACAGTTTGATTCTTGCAAAATGCACGATAAAGACTCTTAATAATTTCAGTTATCTAATAACTGTTTTAGAACCGTGATGTTTCTTACCTTTATTGGATCTAGAATGTAAACATTCAGATCCATTTGCTCACGACCTTCGACCTTAGTGTGGTTCCAGTAAACTACAGCCTCCAAGTGAAGTGGATGTTCTTTGTGACACCCAGAGCAGCTGTATTTCGAGAAGTGTGAAGTTGAGATATTGAAGTATTTCTCATCCACTGTGAAAGTCACGTCCCCTCCTTCCTCAGAAACTCTGCGACAGCTTTTTCCTGACTTGGTCAGAGTGCACTTGTGTTCAACAAAAAACCATTGTGACTGTGATTTGGCGTCATCGGGCAGTAGGGCCCCGTCACTCTCTGGCTCTTGGTTAAAGTTACCAGGATTTGAATTGGTGGCAGCAGTGGGATTCGTGTAGTTCACACGGAAAGTCCAACCAGGCTTCATGTGAGCACAGTGGGGAAGCCTCATCCTGACATCCTTGTTAAATCTCTCTAGTCCGGGGGACTCAAATTCCACCAACGGAGTCAGCCAGAGGGAGTCCGAATCTTTAAGTTTAGGACCCGCAATATCCGGCCGTAGAGACACTTTGGCAACAATGGTCTGACTGCCGTGGTCAGCTGGGATAGCACCTGGTGGAATTTCCAAAATGACGTCAGAGTCTTCGCAAGCGAGAACACCCCCTTCTGGGCCAAACTGGCCGATCATGACCAACCTATATGGATCTGAACCTTGAAGGACTTGAACAGGGGCACGGGTGGCCACACCTTCCTGTGGAGTGGCCAAACTTGTGTCAGAGCCTCGCTCGTAGCCAGGTTCGCAGAAGACATTCAAGTTACTTTCCTTTGCTCGCTGAGGGATCAGTTCACTGTGAGGGAGGTATCGACCTGAGGTGTTCACTTCTCCAGAGGTCGCTCTGGAAGTAGAACTAACACCAGCATCGTCAGAAGTAACGTTCTGCCTGTTGTCGACTTGATTTTCTACTGACGTTGGCTGCGATGCTGATGGGGTGGCACGTAACCGGGGAGTCGACAAGGCATTATTGAAGCATCCACTTCGAGGTCGTTTGTGCCATTTTTTGCACTTGGATCTATTAATTAAACACAGATAACGACCCAGAGATATGAATAGAATGTAAAATGAGAAAATAAAAGACAGCGCATTAGGAATACAGTTTAAATACAGCAAGTGTTACCATCAGCAGTTGTCCACCTAATTTTGTGCACATTCTGATGAAAACAATTTCCCGTTACCTACCTCTTGTACATGATGACAACTCCAGCAATGGCGAGCATGTTGAGAGTCACCACACCGACTGTTATCAGAGTTATTTGAGGTACAAGTGCTTTATGTGAAGGTGGGGATGCAGTGACTGGCAAGTGAACTTGGTCATTGATGTTGTTGTCCCCAGTGCTCTCGTCTACAACAAACAGGTTGCCAGCCGTGGTCCAAATCATAAATCTCGTATCTGACAATGAGGCAACAGGTGTGGTGGATGGTGAAGGAATCTGCGGAACTGAAACACAACGAATTGATTAAAACACCTATCACTGCACAGAACTTAAGAGATAAGAATTAATGTAGCTTGGCTCTGGTTTCTAATCTGTTGTGTGTGTTTGACAACAGCGTGTAAGCATCCCCTCCAAACGGTCATCTTCCAATTTAAGCTACAGTTCGGGTTTTTCCAGAAGCCACTGTATTTCGACAGTCATCCAGCGACAGTAAAGAATAGAATGATACATCCTGTTTACCAGTCGCTCACTTCTACTTCCACTTTGACGACGAATGATTCAGTCACGATCTAACATCTCACCTCCATGAGGCCACATTTCCTTCATTATTTCATCCGTTCCTTCCTAAAACTTGCTTGTGCATTTTACTGCCGTACAATTTCAATAAACACTCTCCACAACAAAGAACGCATGTACGTTACATACTTAATACTTCAAAGGACTGAAAAAAGCACATCCTTCACGGTTGAATTGATAAACGTACTCAAAGCGCACTGAAAACGGGAATACGAAATGGCGCCTGATTTCGAACTCTTGGCCGACAGATTCCGTGCATACTTTTAGTAAAACAAGAAGAAAATAAATTTCCATCACTGCCCGAATCCCAGCGCGACCTAAGGAAACGTATCTTGTTTAACAGTTTCTGCTCACATGTTTGGTTTTTTTTGGAGGGGGGTTGCAATTGATAATATTTTCATTATCAATTCGGTGGGTAAAAGTTGCGTTCGCTGGTGGGGGGGGGTGAACTTCTTCTTAAAGGAGGATGAGCATCAAAAGATTTCAAACAGATTTTAAAACAGAACTACTGCGTCAATCATAAACACAAATCCATTCGGGAAGCATGGTCGTTTTCGAAAAAAAAAGGTTACGGCAGTCCTGTAACTGTCGGTTAAATAACTTACTGCAGATTTGTCGGTCCACGTCGTACTTGTAGTCGGGGTCGACACATTCTGTACTGCAAATGGTGTCCCGTTTCCGATGACAAGGCGAGAGGATCCGCACACCGGTCGGGCATATTCGGCAGGGTAAGCAAATGTAGTGTCTGCAAGAACAATATTGCAAGTAAAAACAAATTAAACACAAGCCAAACACAAGAGTTCACAATTGACTCTATCATTCTTTTAAAGAGGTGCTTTTTCTATCGAAAGTTGATAGAGTGAAATGATATTTTTACAGACCTGACTTCTCCACGCCTGTTGATGAAAGATCTTACTCGTGGGTCACTCCCGTCGTACCCCTTTCGGAGAATCTCCGCGTACTCATGGTGAAGAAGGCACCTTGGTTCGCGGTCTGTGATGCGCGCCGTCCTTGCAGGCGTTTCGGTCTCGGGAGCTGCGTGTGTGGACACGGGTGCGTCTGCCGTGCGAATGAAACTCGACTCTAGACTGCGTTTCGACAAGGGACGGTCAACGACAGGGAACAGATCACGCAGCCCGATCTCCGTGTTTCCCCTGCTGAGGCTCGCTGATGGGGCCAGGTCGTTCTCTCTCTCCAAGGGTAAGCCTCGAGCCACTTCCACCGTGAGGATCAGAGCTAGCACCCAGATCGGGAGAAAAGAGATATGTCGGATGTGGTCAGTCATCGCTAACCATCTAGATGTCGATCAGTTAGTACCTACCAAACAAATTGGACAAGGGACAAAATATATACTCAGGTAAGCGAGTGTCTGCAGTGAAATCTCTGCGCTTTTTTTACTTTTTTGGTTAGGGTAAGCCTGAGGCATGATTCCGTGAAGGTCGTTGTGTTCTTTTGGGGAGGAATGAGAGATGGTTGGGGGTAATTCACTATCAGTTGAGTAGCTGTAGGCCTACCAAATCTTGCGAAAGGGGTGTCCCTAGATGAAAGTGAAATGAGTAAATTTCTGCACTCTAGTAATAATTTAATTAAATGACGTTTCTTGTCGTCAACATCATGCTGAAGTTACGCTTAAATCCAAGCCGAGTGCAAAAACGGCAGCGTTGTGGCCTCCACTTTCATTTTATTCCTAAGCACACTATAGGGTGATTGGCCAAAGTTTGGAAAAGCAGTGACCGTTTCGGACACGGCTTGATACGGAAAATGGCGGATTGAGGAGAGCCGTAGGAAATGGATTGCGTTAGAGCAAACGATCTAATTGAGCTCAATCTTTTTTTAATATCTCTGTTTGATCTGCAAAAACATAATTAAAGGACTAGAACCATACACTTTAAAGCACTCCATCGTCCATTGAAACAAAAATAATACCACATACTTGCGACTAATTTTATGCATGCATAATAATGAAACTATGCTCTGTAATAATAGAGCCAAATTGAATTCTAAGGCAGTCATATGGTGTGTGAACCAACTTTCACAATATTAAAATTCAATTTCCTTCAACACCTTCATGTATGGCCTACAACTCAAACTTAAGAATCCACAGCACTAGCGCCTCACTGACGGAAGTTATTCAGTTCATCTTTACTTTCACGAGAAAAAGCAAGCAAGCAAACAAACAAACAAACAAACAAACAAACAAACACCCCAACCAACCAACAAACAAATAAACAAACAAACACCCCCCCCAACACCCCAACAAACAAGCAAACATATAAAAAACTTACCAAGCTGGTTGAAATTCTTAGCAGGTGTATCGAACGAACGGATATTTGGTGAAAATGATGATAGTTGCAACGAAACTCTTTATATATAAGGGTTCATGGGGATATCCTCTATTTTTAGAACCGGATGCAGTATAGGAATTTCCCGTAGACTACAGTATTACACAAGGTACGCTGCACTACAATCTGGACAATAATGAAGCATCCTGTTAACCTGTGCTTTTACTTTCATTTTCCATTTCGACGATTAAGTGCTTCAATCGTTTCTAGTTTTTTTTTATGGAAGTGGTCTGCACAGAATACATTGGTTAAAATATTGGGGAGAGGAAGTCGAGGGCAATGGTGAAATCGGAACCCCCCTCCCGAAAATGGTGCGTTCCGAGTTGTATCATCTGTTTTTTATCAAACACACCGTTCTTTCATTTTCGATTTGACCAGTTTATATTGAGTGGTTATAAGTCGTGTGCTGAATCAGGGCAGGCTTTTTTGCCTTTTTTACAGGGTATGTGAAACCAAATCCATGGAAATTTGAAAAAGTTAGGTGCTCTAAATGTACAAGTTTTTTGGGGGGAGAGCATTTTAATCAGTTCAGGGGATGGGGCTTCAGTTCTCTACATTACCAGCAAAGGATTTTATTTAGCCACCGAAATTCTCCTGATAATTTTTGAAACTTCCAGAAAGTTCTTTCAAGCTCTTTTATTGTCGGCAGCAATTTTACACCACTGCACGCATACTGATCGGAACCGCTTTAACTCCACCACTAACCTCCAAAAATATGTACATGTATAACTCTGTCGCTAACGCTACACCAAAGAGCTGTAGTTAGATTACACTTTCTAGAAACTCAAGTCGCTTTGTCCAATGAAACCTTTAAAAACTCCATTCTGAAATTACAATGTGTCAGGTTTTGTTGAAAATTGAGGAGTAGGTCAGTGTTAGCTTACAAATAATTTAATTATCTTAACTTAAGGTGTACTAACATTTAATAATCATTTATACAAAACTTTGTCTTTAGTGAGGGTTGGTTCCACCTTGAATGAATTTGACCCGAGCAAGGAAGGGAGACAGCAAAAGGGGATTTTACTCCGACCACAGACCATTCTTCGCTCCAAAATTTGCGCATCTGCAAGTTCTGTAGTTCAGTTTGAATTTGAAAAACACCGAAAAGTCCTTGCAATAAATGTAAGGAGTATTTCACCTCCTGATAGTAGGCACAAAAACTTTGGCAAGGCGGTGATATCACGGGGATTTCCCAAACAGTGCCCGGTAGCATGCCCGCCTATGACAGCCGAGGTCACGTTATTTCTATAAAAGGATACGTACACCCCAACCCCAAAACAACCCACCTTAGGAACCAAAGTTCACCCTATTGAATAAGTGCACAATGGTAACCACGAAACTGTAAGTATTTTCGTCCTTATAACTTCCTTGTTGGGTAAAGCTGGCGAGTCTCTTCCACCACAGGCTAACTTTTTGTTTCCTTTCAAGAACACTCTATCATTGTTGACGATGACGTAGCTGATTATTTTCGTATTTAAGTCGTGTCGGAACATGGTCGGAATTGCTTGGCTACAGTTTAGAATTAATTACACGCACGTTCACGCAGGCAGCAAGCCAACGGCTTCATGCATTTACCATTGACACGGACGCATAGCTTGAAGTTGCTCTCCGCACGCGCATATCATAAAGAGGGAAAAGGGGATGACCAGTCCACTGGCTTTTGTAATCACAGAGTACTCAAAGAAAAAATGACATTAAAATTATATTGATGACTCATGTTTGAAACGGTTGCGATGGTTGGTCTGCTTTCCTTGAGTTGAAAAAAAAATCTACAGTCGGTTGGAAGCCGGTATGCTTACACAGAAGCAGTTTACAACAGAGGAAGTTGGAAAGTGACGCTTGGGCTTCCCCAAAATCTCGCAATAACTTGGAACAAGGAACAGATTTCCCCAAAGGTCAGTCAGTTTCGCTCAGTCATTCGGCTTCCATCGAGCTATGATAAAGTTCACTCGTCCCTATCGCCCGTAAAGGGCGCTCAGATTGACTGATCGCTTCAGGATCAGTGGCTGACAAAGTTTGTTGGAGCCCTTACTGGATATATATGTTATTAAAACGAAACGACAGTGAGTCCACATTAATTCATGTAAGCTGATTTGAAACAGCCTACATTATTACATGTTACACTGCACCGATGACGTCACTTTTTGTGCGTTTCACAAACAAGCCAGTGGGGGCCCACGGTCCACTGAGCACACACACGTAAATAGAGTGTTGGCGTCATCAGCAGAGAGGTTTATTGAAGTTACCCATTGAGCTTTGCACCTTTCGTGTGTAACTGAATTCCCTTCACTATTTGGAGAGAGCCAACAACCCATCCGTCTGCGCGCGCTGAGGGCGCACGATCGAGTTTGCCACGTCCAAACAACTTTAACCACACCACAGAGGGCGCCAGTTTGGCCATGAGCACACGTGGCCAAGAAGCCTTCATCTGATCTCTGTAACTTGACCGCGCGTTGAAAAGTAAAAACTCACGACAGCTTCAACTTGTCCTCCACTGTTTGTTCTAAACATTTCTTCCTAAAACAGAAATTGGCATCTTTTTATACGTGCTTTGCTGCAAGGACGCCACGCAAACGGAAGTCAATTTTTGGTAAAATATTTGAAAGTTGTCAACAACGCTTTTACATTTTAAACAGAACGAAAACGCAGCGATAAACCACCCGCTAAGCATAATTTAAGAGTTCAATGACTTCTGAAACCCTTGTATGGTTTATTAAATCCCAGTTTTGTTGCCAACTGAACCACATTAATTTCTTCACATTTTGGAATCACATAGGCGATAAATTTTTGCCAATGATTTTGCTGG
Organism: Acanthaster planci; assembly: GCF_001949145.1. Next base: position 737,803 of record NW_019091372.1, read on the forward strand.
AAAAACAAAAATAAACTTGAGAGAAACCTCGCTGGCAAATATTATGCCTTTTACACATCGCTGAAAATTCAATTCACGAAGACAGAATTTTCATTTATGAATCAGCTTTTCCATTTTCAAAAAAATGAAATACACTAAGCTATCATTTGGCGGTGAATATAAACTGTACAAAGTGTACGATGTGCTAGGCACAAGCACTGTCGTATCCCTATTGAACCTCTCTACAAATCCTTCAAAATCTACTACATGGCAAAGAAAAATCAATGCAACCAACTTCAATTTAATTCTAACTACCCACATCTCTCTGCAAAGATACAACCTGAATGCACCAAAATCCTTCACCTGCCTCCCTGCTTAAAGGGGAACACATTCTTAACCCTTAAAAAAAGTCCTCCGTTATTGCGTAAATGTGTTCCCTGGAGGTGGGTTCTCCATCCCTCAAATTTCGCCAGCAATACGGGCGATTCACAATAGTGTGCCTCCAAGAGTTTGCAACGCATTGACTAATCACAATGCACGAAATCTGTTGACCCATTCCAAATGCCCAGCGGGTCGACAAATTTTGCGCATTGTGATTGGTCAACGCGTTGCAAACTCTTGCAGGTGCACTTTTGTAAAATGCCCGTATTCCACGTAGTGTCAGAGTCAAGAGATTGTGTGTACAGTACATCACGAAGCAGGGCAGTGTGGATGATCCGCAGTATAATCCAGGCATGTACACTGTGTTGGTGTCAGGCTGAGCACAGACAGCCCAAGGTCCACCCAAGACCTTGAAATAACGCATCCTTTGAAATCATTAACAAGAGCTTTTGCCATACAGCCTCAATCCTTCAGAGCCTTGGGAAAATTTGGAACAGTTAGGATCAAAGGCTTTTCAATCCTAGGTAAGAGGCAAGCAGCTGTGCTCCAAAATCTCCAAAACCTCACCCCGGACTTTGTAGGATTTGGTGAGGTCATGAGTTAAACTACAAGAAATAGCTTTACATACATGTATTTACAGGAATTTAAAGTGGCGGACAAAAAAAAAGAAACATTTAACGGTTTTACCACTTCTGCAAGTCCACTCAAAAGTCATATTCCGACAAAAGCCAGATATGTTTGCTTTGATCTCTTCTCCCACATCCAGCTTCACTAAACCTAAAATTCCTCTGGCATCTAGAACAGTGGAAGGACTAAACCATAGGATTCCTTTCTTCAAATCGCATAAGAAACTGTAATTCAAATGAACAAGAAACAAAAGCAACCAAAGTTTACTTCACCACAGCAGGGAAACTTGAAGAAAAGAGGGCGGAAAAGCACAAGTCCTAGGAGCTGGAGCCATAAATTGTTGTGCAACCAACAATGTTGTGGATAAATCTATGTGTCACAAGTCCCTGCAAGTGCATCACAAGTCATCCAGACTCAAGTCACAAGCTGTAAAAACAAATTTCTTTGTCACAACTCATTCGATTACTTGTGACTGAACTTGTGATGGACTCAATCAATCCCACCATGCATACCTCGTGAAGTACCGAGGCCAGAGCTGCTACACACAATAATGGGCTCCACATGGATCAGTCACAGGTCTTTTTAAGTTTATGGCGCCCTCAAACAGAAAGGTACACCAGGATGGGATAATGGCAGAGCAGAGATTGAGTCAGGACTTACCCCGTTGATGCCAGGTAGTGATAAAATGGTGCTAAGTACTGGAACTCTTCGCAGAAAATTGATAATGACAGGAAAAAATCCTCTGTGGGAGATGCATAAAAAATGATTGATATCAGCCCTAAATCCAAGAGCATCCTTGCTAAAAAGACTCTATTGTTGCGGTTCAGTTAATCCTAAGACCTCACACTTTCCCCAAGTCTGTTACAAGTTCTTATACAACCTCCAAGTCCATCGAAACCCCAGGTCCATCACACGACCTCACACTTCCCCAGGTCCATCACATGACCTCACACTTCCCAAGTCCATTACACGTCCGCACACGTCCTCCAAGTCCATCCCAAGTACTTGTACGATATGTTAAATAAGTCAGCCAGAAGTCCTCACTTCTATCACATGTCCTCAAATTCCATTGTAAGTTTCACATGTACCACAACTTCATCACAAGTCCCAAAGTCCATCACAAGTCCTCACAACCCTCTTAAGTCCATCATTAGTCCTCAGAAGTCCCCAAGTTTATCACATGTATCACGCAAGTCTTCACATATCCACCTAAGTCTGTCACGAGTCATCCAGTTTCAATTCAAGTTATAAGCTATTCAAAAGAACTGTGAGAAAGCATTCCTTTGTAAAAGTTTGCCAATCCTGTGAATGGACTCACAAAGGGGATTATGAGTTATGACCAAGGGTGTGAAAGGACCTGTGATAGACCAAACCTACTTCATTTGCATAAAAACAGGAAAAAGTGTGAAAAAGTGCTGGCTCTACAAAGAACGGGTTGTGAGAGATGATCTCGCAGTCCATGTTTTGAACAACACACCCAATTTGTCATGAGAAAGGTGGCTCTTTTAAGATCCAGCACTAGGTATTCTGTGACATTCCTCTGGCACACCTGCAAAATTTCCTGCTTTAGATCCACACCGCAAAGCTCAAAAGGCCAATGGACCAACTTACCTGAATAATAAGAAAAACCCATACGTTTCAACGAGCATTCCGACTAGAGGCCATCCTATCAGTACGATGACCATACCCCCAATGAAGAAACCTGTGGCTTTAAGCTTGTGTTGCTGGAAAAAGAATCGAAACGTTCGCTCCAAACCGATGACACAAGCTAAGCCAGCCAGGAACAATATCTGCCAAGGAACCGAAGGATCAAAGTCAGATGAAAATCTCTTTCAAATGAAATCTTTCCTTCAGTTACTGATTATGATGCCAAATTACGATATCAAACTCGAGCCGAACAGCTGAATCTGTAAATCAGACACATCATATGATGAGGCTTAAACACTTGCCAGCAGGGGATTCAGTGTTTACGGTTCAAAACTTTTGAAAAACAAAAACTGGTAAAGTGTTTCTGCTCACTGCAACAAGATTGAGCAGATATGGACACCTGTCGCACCGTACTGTGATTAGCACAAGCCTTGCTGCTTATCTGCCAAGACTAAGATATTATTGAGGTAGGGTCTCATATGTAATTCAGAATGGTTGGAACATTCCCTTTGGAACCATTGAGAACTCAGCATACCCATTGCACAGTTGCCTAAAAATGGTCTATGTACAAAGAGGACTGCTCTCTCAATGCTGGAGCATTCCCAACTTATAAGACACTCACTAACAGTGATGAAATATTCAAATATCTGTAAGAAAGGCACGTTTCCTTCAAGTGTGGCTCAACATCGGTGCCACTGACAAATTTTCATTTGATTGTGAGCAGAAGTACTCTCATTTTTATAGGCAAGAAGATATTTATACAAGTAGCCAAACAATGTCATACTTACATTTCCGATAGCCAAGAGACCTTTATCGAAAAGGAAGATGACTCCAAGGAATAGGAAGAACGCACCAAAGCCAGTAAGGCCTATACCAATCTCTGAAAATATAAACAACCCCCCCAAAAAAATTGTCTTAAAGAACAGTTCATGTGGTGAATCAATTACCTACATGTATTCTTCATGTTCTGATATATCTATGTACATGTAAGTGTGGTGGAGCTAGAAATTTGTCATACATTTTGCAAGCGTCTTTTCATAGGAGTAATTCCCTCTAAAAATACAGTTTTTGTTTAGAGTTCCCTCGAACTTTTCTGTTAGTGTATTCCCATATCTACTTTGCTTCAACCCATATAACTTGGCCTCCATGCTCGGACCACACTTAGTCTGAAGATCAGACCAGCAGAGATACTATCACTGCTCATGTATTTTTCCTCCTCACTAGAGTGTGCGTTTCTGCTTGAGTCGGAATTCTGTCTGCTTCTAAAGAGTCAGTCATTAAAAGCCAAACTCTCCTCACTAGATCTATTTTGACACACTGTGTTGGTTTCTAGTCCTTTTGATTTTTCCATCTTTTTCTGGGGGGGGAACTCTTTAATTAACAAATTCTTTTTGTCCCTTTTTTTTTTAAATTGGTGTCTGAGTCCCTATTAATTCATTTTCCTGCAACCTTCCCCTCAAAGATCCCTGAGTAATTAGTTGTTTTTTTTACAGTATTGCGAGTTCTCCATAGTAAGCCTTAACATGCCGTTTTCCCTGTTACATATATCCTCCTTTACAAATGATGGATATGCTACAACCCAACCATGCTGATTACGGAACCTGTTGCGACTAAACTTGGCACAGTCCTTCACGCACAAAATGGCAGAAACTTTTTAGAGTACTTCAAAGTACCGTTACATGAACCGTTACCTGTTGAAATGTCAACAGTATGAACGAATATATGCACATGCTCGCTGGAGATAACTGGTCTCAAGATGGGCTTCAATCGAATGATGGTGCAGATGATGAAATATTTGTCTAGCGTTAATAAGCCTTATCCCTATTAGCAATAAGGCTTATGAGTAGCACTCCACATGCAAATGCTGTTGTCATTCCACAACACGTTTTTATAATAGTCTTTTTTATGTTTCATGTGCACATGCTCAGTAGATTTAACGGGGGAAACGAATTCATGACAGCAAGGTTATGTGATGTTTGGAGAATGGACGCTCGCGGTTGTTACTGTTGTAGACGATTCGTTGCCCTCTAACTTTGTTCATGCACGGGTACCAAAATCAACATGGGGTCGGAATGTGCACAATTTGCTTAACAAACTTCCATTGATGCTTTGACAGACAAAAAGATGTATGTACATGTATTTTGTGAAGGTGGTGTTCAGTATTGGTTGGCTGGATTACACGAAGAAACACTCAAAGGGCGCCCTCACACTACGGCAAATCGTAACATTACGACGAGTACGACTGATCACGCTGCGCTGATCATGCTGATTGATGTGATACAGCTAGCTAACAAGCAGGCCTACAGAAATGTAAATCACAGTTTTCTTTCATTTTCTTAGAATTCATTTTCCACTAAATGCGCATGTTTTAATGTGAAATTATCTAAAATATGCAATTTTACTTCTAAACACGCCTAAATACTTACTCTGAAAATCAGAAACTTCAAACATGTTTGCCGAATTTTTATGCTGAAGTAAGCCGTATGTTGATGTCGTCTGCAAAACTGACGTGTATTCAGCCTCGTTCAGTAAATCTGGCCGTTACTTTAGTGTGATGTAAAAATACGAAGTTGTTTCTTTGACTTCAACAACAAAAATATTCTGATAATAGTTACGGTAGTAATTAAAATTTATTTTTGAATTACTAAACTTATATACGTTTCATTGTTCGTCCAACGCTGTTATGATGTAAACATGGCAAGAAAATCTAATTCGATGAAGTTGTCTTACGCCCTCACGCGTTCTGATAAAAATTATTTTGGCCGTGCAGTTAGTTGTACTATTCTCTACTGATACGAAAAAGCAAAAAAAAAATGAATACAATTAGACAGATGAAAATAATATGCACAGTTTTAAGTGAGGTTCAATGATCAGGCTCAGAGTGCTAAGCTCTGTGGCCACGCCCGGGATTTGTCGGATTAATGGGGTCAAGTCCCCGAGGGAGGCCTTCCGGTTTATTCATATATTCGAAGTATTCTGATCACGTGAGGAAAAACAAATTGGCTACATTGGCTATATTTCAATGCCACCATTTTGGTTGACACTTTAGCAGAATACCCCGCCACCCCGCACGATCATAGCCAGGTACAGGTCAAAGTGTCACACTCTTCTCAAGGGATTTTCACCCGTGTACCCCGCAACCAGTTATTCCAGGGGTCGTTTTTTTTTATAAGAGTGGGGGTATTCTACAATTAATCCGAAACTTACGAGGCAAAGGGCTGGATGCAGTCTAGTCGGAAACACGTGTTCGCAGGCCATTTGAGCGAGTGTACAACATTTCTGCTGTACTCGTCAAGCTTTGAGAGTTCGGTTGAGCGGCAAGGTTAATTTCCTCAGAAACCTTGTTTTTAGTGCTGAGGCGATAATTCGTCGCTCATTCTGTGGGCTAATCTCTATGAAATTTTTGACAAGAAAACCTAGACCTTGCCTAATCTACACTGTAATTATGGGCCTAACTATGCAGAGTCTATGCGCAAAATTGTGTACAAGAAGACGCATGCGTTAGTTATGGCTCTTTTTAACAAAACGTTATTACAGGGTTATGTCAAATTCAAATTTGCAGCAAGATGTAAACTTGTGAAATTTTCCACACTATGTATTTAGGTGGCTGGGGCAAACTGGCAAAGCAAGGGGAAAGGCAGTTTAAAAAAATCCAAAAGGAAAAGCCACTAGAGATACGACAGGAATCAAGGTAGGTTGCCTACTGAATTGGCCCCAGATGCAGGTAGACTGTGGACAACCAATGAAAGGTACGTAGGCCTACTTCTTACCCACAAATGTGCTCCTGAGCCTTAGGTTGGAATTTAGAATTTGGCATGGTCAAGACTGGAATGACAAACAACAGTGGACTCGCATAAAGAGCTTTTATGAAAAAAAATGCTTGAAAGTTGGTATAATGGAGATTTTATAGACGACTATTAAAGAATTCACCAACTCATGAGTGAAAGAATGCTATGCAGTTTGGGGTGGAGTTTGATGGAAAATCTGAGGTGGGTTTTGAGGCTCTGCTTTGAGCAACTTATACTTGAAAAAATTTTTTAACCCTAACACTCCTCAATCCTTCACCTGTTGGACGACTGAGGACTGTTACGGTTAATGTACTGTCCAATGCAGTTACGTCACCCTTTCTAAAAACACACCACACAACGGCAATAAACACACAAAGACAGCCCAAATCTGAAATATGTATGCCCAACATGAAAATGTTTATAAGCCATAATTGTTAACAGGAGCTGATTAATTTCAATGGATACATTTGAGTTAATACATTTGAGTTAATAGTTCAAATTTTCACACATTCTTTACACCATTTGGTAACAGAATACCTTGAAGCTAAAGAACGTAATCTGGCAACCTCAGTTACAAGACATTACTGAAAAGGTAGTCAGGGTACGGCAATTGTGTGCGCATGTCAGTGATGTCACACATGCTTAACCGTCTTTGACTGAGCCCACATTTTGGCAACTAGTATAAATGACCTGTTGGTCTAGGAAGCACTAGACAATGCCCCCAATTTCCGTCACTGAATTAGTCCATACACAGACATAAGATCACACATAACACGTGGTTAGGTATTGTAATTTCAAGTCCTCGTAAAGCTTTTTAAAGATTGGTACAATGTCATTGTAATTGTCAAATATGTCAAGAAAAGATGCTTACACTAGAATAATGTATTCATGATGATGTTTCTGTGTCATAAATATTGAAGATTTAGTCAACAGTATTTAGTCAAACATTTAAAACAACTTAACAGAGGTACAACATGGTATCTAGTACATGTAAATTTCCAAAAGTAAACGTAACCCTGAATAGATAACTTTAAACTGACTGCACCTACATTAAAATGGATACGGAGATGTCTTACAGCAAATGTAATTAAAATAAGATAAATTTACCAATCTAAACTTACTTTCTGTTTACTTAAAAAGTATGTATAAGAGTGTGAATAAATATGAGCTAGTCACAGTGAAGCTGGGGGAAGAATGTTTCATTCCTTTTCAACCAACACGTATAATACCCAAATATTTAAAATAAACTACAATCACAGTTCTTTTGTATGAAACATATAAAATTAAAAGGAACAACCCGTTTGTAGGCTTCCAAAGTTGTGGGATTAAAGAGGGTGTGGAGAATACATAAATTTATTCAGAACTCAACGGAACAGAAATTCAAAGACACAAATAACATCACCATTACCATACAAGCATATAACCTTAAACCTTCATTAAAAACATAAATGGTATAACTGTTTGGATACAAAATATCGAGAATACAAACAACTAAAATTGTCTTGTACATTGGGCAGATATGTGATAACTTATCTGGTGAAAAATACAAAGAAAAAGGTATAAGCGTTAGTTTACCAAAATTTCCAACATTATGCTGTGTTAATATCTTTCACTTACAGTACAATTTGTATAAGTTTTCTTAAATTTTCTTCAGTATTTTACAGAGTAAAATTGAAGCTATTTCTACCTTATTTCTGGCAATAGAGTCCACAATGATTGTCAAGTAGAATTTCTGGCAATGTACATGTATAGGCCTGTTTATATCAAGTAGAGAGTACATTAAGCTCTTTTTAACAATCTCACAGCTTTTTGAATGCTTTCGGAACATGATCACGACTTCAAGTCTTCAATACAGTTAATTTTTTTTCTGAAGCTTAAACATTCCCATACATTTTTAAGTCTGTAACAGTTTGGAATCTACATGTATATAAAGCCAAGATGTCAATGTGCAAATGTACATATACAATGCTATAGGACGCACAGAAACCATCTACACGTTATATATTCAATGAAGCAGCAGTATACTTTGTAAGTTAGTGTTATGAGGTGTCGATAGCATTGTATATGAGGTGTTGATGGCAGTGTCCATTTGTTTTTGATCAATGAGGTACAACCCCTCACACACATATACCTGTGTGAGGTTCTCCATTCCTGAAACAGAATCTCAGGTGCCAAATCGCTGTGGTGCTGGCAAATTCAAATCCTATGATTCTGCTGAGTATAACCTCTCCCAGATTTTTTGTAGTCGTGCATGTGCAATCATTTAGATAAATAATTTGCTCCTTTCTCTTCAACTGTGAGAGGTTTGAGGTTGTGAGCCAAGCTCCAACTTCATCTTGTATAGAGGAGAAACCACATGCACCTGTTGTTTATACCACCAGGCACGAATTTATATGGGAAAATGTGACTAAAACACCTCAAAAACACCGATTGGATCCTCTCTTTTGAGTGTATTTCCTGTGAGAGGAAAGCAACATGCACGATGCCAGAGTTATTTCTGCAAGCAGAGTTGGTGTTTTGTTGAAAGTAATCAGGAACCTCAAGAGTCATTACATGGCATTACATGAATGTACAGACCGGATGAATGAAATATCTGTTTTTCACATGCATTATCTGGCTTCACTTTTGTTTCTGTGAGCATGGTATACGTACATATGCACGCAGACGTCTGTGCAAACACACCAAGACGGAATATTACGTTCACTTCCCAACCTTTAGTATAATGGAGAAGCCACAATGATTTACTACCAAGCTATCACTGGAGTTTGCAAACAGACACGTGACATTTTCAACTGGCCCAGGTACTCCACCAGGCTTTGCATTGATAATTTTTTTTTTCACTCTTAAAAATCACACTCCATTATTCTTTATTCATACACTGTTTTCCATAAAATATGAACATGATAAGTGGCACAGAGATTGACTTAGAACTGTCAGGACTCGACACCAAGTAGTTTTAATTCAGTTGATTTAACTCTACGAATGGCAAGCTTTGTCTCAAGACACCTGCATCACAGCTGTAGCAACTTTGTTTGCTTCGACAGTTCATCTATGTCACATCATATATCGATTACAAAGATTATTGAATAAATTTGTGTTACATCATGTGAAATAATGCACATCTTACGGATGTTGGAAGTAATGAGCAAACTCGCATTCACATAAAAATACCAGTTATACTGGCATGTCAAAGTTTTATGTTTTGGTCAAAAATATTGTAACAATGACTCAGTGTAAAAAGGACAGTCAGTACTGCAAACAATTATTATTTTTAGGTCAGAGTGTATTATGATGGTAAATCACGAAATGATAAAATTTTACCCAAACCTGAAATGAAACCTGTGAGATAAACAAAACAGTTAATTTTGCAATCATGTCGAATCACATTTTTTAAGACTACGTTTGTCATATCGGGTCACTGACCTCCTAACTTCATTTCAAGAGCTTTACCTTACTGTATAGACCACTTAGACAATTCAATATTTTTGCCACTGGGTATGCTTTTGGGTTGGAGCAAAACTGATGGCTAGCGAAAAGAAGTTCAAAGAAACATTTGGGTACATTCTGGCCCAAACTGTATCTTAATGAATTACATTGTAAAAGTAAGCCTTAGAAAAATGATACAGAAATATTCATCATTAAATAATTACTATTCATTTTCAACCATGAATACTAATCAATCTGCTCGTGTGTAAAGGTATACATTTAATGAATGGATATTTGGTAACCTTGTTATTATTAATGGCATGAATATTCAACACCCTCTTCTGGGATCATGTACTAAAGGTAAATGGGAAAACTCAATCACCCGTAACACTGATCAACCTAACAGAAACACCTGCAATGAATATTTTAATTCACTGAAAGTGGCAAAATGCAAAATAACTCTCCGCTGCCTGTGCATGAATATTGCTAACGTAGTTTAAAGAATATCCAACTAAAATATGCTACCAAATACACATCAGTAACATTTTATTTCATGTAACGAATTAATTGCATAGAACTGGCTTTAAATCTTTATATACAAAGTAAGTTGTACCAATTGTAAACATACAAGTTTACATAAAATTCCACTGTAGATGAAAAAAAACATTTCACATATAAACAAACTTTATTCAACCCATCAACGTATATACAGTAAGCATCTAAAAATCAGTAAACATATAAATAACCATGTTTATGCTTATGCTTAGTGTCTGAATACATTTAAACAACATCAACAAGAGTTAGAGGGACAATTTAAAATGCTGCTTTAAACAATACTGGGTGCATAACCCAGTTTTGGATATGTGAATTCTTTCATGGTTGGCAAATCTGTTAAAATGACTTCTTTACATGAAAAGTTTAGCAAATAAATACAGTTGAGCCCTATCAGACACTGTAAATCACAGAATCGTGCTGGGCCTAGCAAGGTTCGATCATTAAAGGCACAGTATGCAGCTTGTCGTGTTCCTCCTGAAACAAACAAGCATTTATTAACATATACTGAGGGTAATTTTACCTAACAATTTGACAAGCTGCTCACTAGCTTGTATTGAACCAAACATTACGTTAATTGATATTTTAGCCACTTAGTTCTATAAAATGCCGAGCTTCACATCCATGGAAAGTGTAACTTTGCAAGGAGTGGAATCCAGCATCTGGCTTTGACTTTCTGAATTCAACTTCCTGAATTCTTGCTGAGACTTGGGTTGACACTAGGCTTTAGCCGCAAAATAAACCTATGTATTTTTCTTTGAAATTTTGAAATGAGAGCCTTGTACACTTGGCCACCGCCGAAGCCTTCATTTGGCTTATTTACGAGAACAAAACAAAATGGTGGTAGTGCCAAAGCTGTGATCAAAGTCTCACATGCACATGCAAAGCCTCTTCATGTAATTCATGTTATTGTAATTAATGCATGCTTTTGACAGAAACAAAATTTGGCTGATTTAGAACGTCTAAGAAAATGTGTATTTGGTTTGGGATAAGTAACATGCTGGCATCCGTGGCTTTGCTACGCTTTATGAATTGGAGACCTTTTGGGGGGGGTGTATTTATTCTAAGTCGCTTAAAGCCATGATGTGTTGTAAAACAACCTGCACATTAGCCTTGAAGTCCATGTTTATGCTTCTGGGCATTGTTTTACTTACAGTTTTTTTACAGCAGAGTAGCCGGGATTCTGAGCACAGGGCGGGGGGCTTCATGTTAAAGAGGGGGAGGGGCTGACTGGATGTTGGACATATACATGTGCATGTATGCCTCCCCCTTAGCCACGCCCCTGTCAAAATTTTCTGTATCTTTTGGTCGAATAAATAAGACCCTCACTGCAAATCCTAATGCATGTAAATTTCATAACACTACAATATTACCATGCCCCCTTTCTGTGCATGCATCAAACTGTGTAGTCATTCTCCAAAAAAAGAAAGGGAAAATGGAAAACAAATTAAAAGCAAGGGATGCCTTGTTAGAATGATTGCCTGTGGGGAATGACATCACCATGGTCACCTCATGCATAAAGAGCAGTTGCTCAGCGATTTTATGCGAGATGTCTGTCGTCCTTAACCCGGGTCTCCATCAGGAGAGTGGAACTGACGACGCCGCGCTGTGCTACACTGCACTGGCGAGGGGGCCACATTTAGGGCAAGTATGATATCAAGCACGATGAATAAATCATGCGCTTGTGTTGTAATGTGCTGTCGAGGGAGCAAAGTACTGATGTCATGCCCTCCGTAGGGATTACGGCTCGCCACGGTCGATTCTATCAGGGGAAGAGAACCAGTTCCGTCCAAGAAGAGAGAACCCTGAGTGCAAGACCATTTTGTCTCGTGACATGTGCATGTACATGTGAGCATGATTGTATTAAAAGTAATTAAGAAATTGTGAAATGATAAAACCATACTGGTATATGTACCAGTACATGTACATCGTATTCAACAGGATATATAGAAATGAGGCCTAGGCCTACAGACTTGGTTTCTGAATTCAGTGCTTTTACTTTATGTGCATGCAAGCAAAGGACAGGCCCAGCTCAAACCTCTTGTCAAAATATTCCCCCCCCCCAAAAAAAAATATGGATTTGTTTAAATTAAAAAACTCACACCTCCAACATCCACCTGTTCATTCTGTTTTAGAGGTCCCAAGATAATTAAATGAGGCAGATTTAATTGTGTAGATGTACATGTATGTTCAAAACTCCTGGCTGGCATTTTAGTACTGCTTTTGAAAGATTATCTACCTGCTGCCAAACCTCCTAAATAAGAAATGGCAAGTTTTTGTGATTACTGCTACATTTGGGCAAGGATACCCTACGAGTATATGCATAATTGATTTTCCTTTTTCACAGACACTATTTCACAGTTCAAAGTTATTTTGTTTGCTATGTGTAGTTGGGAGGCAAGAAAATAAAAACATGCACCCTTAAAAAAAACCCAGGAAAAAACTGGGTATTTTCTTTCATCATGCATGAGACAGGGCAGTTTGCTTATATTTTTTACCTCTCCATAAGTGACACTTCTTGTAATAGCACCTCTTGCCTTTCATTTCCTTCAACAGACCGGAAGGAGATCCGTAAATGAGCTTGTGAGGTTGATGATTTTCAGGTGCAGACTGTCCAGGTACTGATGAGTTGAATTCACCATCAATGCAATCGGGGGATGTTTGAAGTGAAGTGCACATCAGTGTTCAAAGAGGCTGCTGGCTGTTGCCATGGAGATGGGCATCTCATTGTAGGAGGCGCAGCAACTGTTGTCGTCATCCACCTATTAAACTGAAAATTGGGTAAACAGTAACAATCCAGCTAGTAGGGGTGGAACATGGATCAGACGAGACCAGAATATTATACGAGTGATGAAAAAGGTTAAGGGACGTTGGGAAGATGCAGGGGAGGTCAGCTGAAGAGACAGGATGAGGTGGAGCTATACATGTACATGGGCCAGTGAATAAAGAAAGAGATTCTTGTCTACAACAACGTCCTTTTAACTCTTCTTAATACCAGTTGTTGAAGTTTCCTTGTCTTCATCCAGCAAAAGTGGTTACCGAAGAAAATATTTGATGAGCAAAATATGTACATGTACAGGAATCTCAAGATCAATCTTAAAGAGGTTGACATTTTTTGAACTTCCCCTTTGCCTGTTTAGACATACATGTGTAAACCTCTCCAAGAGGTGCCACTGGGGAAGAAGGTGCTTATTTGTAGTTCGTTGGGTGCCCAGCAGAAGGGCATAAGCGCAATTCGGCCCTTTCGCTGGGAAGCATGATCACAGCAGAAAAAATGTTCCCGGCAAAAGGGCGTAAGAAATACACTCTCTTTTAGTAAAAACAGATATAATTTACGACAAAATCAACCTGGGCTGTACAAAATGCAACCTTTGAACAGCTTATTAAAGGACTTGGGCTTTTTTTCTTTTTACTTTTTGCCTAGAATTTTCATGTCATTAAAATACAATAGTTGCATACTTTCGGCCTTTTGCCGCGAAAAGTTTTTCTGCTGTGATCATGCTTCCCGGCAAAAGGGCCTAAGTGCTTACGCCCTTCTGCCGGGCACACGAGAAGTTCATGAGAAATGTGCACGCAGAATTAGAGTGGAGGGAGGAATACTACAGAAAAGCCTTTGTTCAAAAGTTACAAATGCAGCTGGAAACAACATAGGTGTCTATGTTAGCGGTCACAGCCATTTCCCATAGGTGCATGTGTTAGTCACAGCCACAGCCAGTAAATCAGACACAGCCTACAAAAGTGGGTTAATTCAGGAGAGATGTGGTTCGTAAATACAAGATGGTGCTTGAGGGGAAAAGTGCAGAATGATTAACTCTGAGGCGCCGACTTATGTCGTGAATCATGCCTTAAACCTTGAGTCCAATGTCCAATGGATTACTGCGAATGTAAAATGAAGTCGTATCACCACTGCTGCTTCTCAAAACACAGCCTTGTTTCTGCCTACTGGTTCTAGCTTCTTAAATTTTAGGTTTGGATTGTGGAGATACTTGCCAAACATTGGCATCAGAACTTCCAGCATGATCACAGCAGAAAAAAGTTCCCGGCAAAAAGGGCGTAAGAAACACTCATTATTTAAAAAAAAAACTCATAAATTTACTCCCAAATCAACACAGGCTGTACAAAAAAACCACCTTTAAACAACCTACTAAACAACTTGGGAAAAACGTTTTTGAACTTTACGCAAAGAAATCTTTATATTTCATAAAAATAAAATAGTTGCATACATATGTCCTTTTGCCGGGAAAATGTTTTTTGCAGTGATCATGCTTCCTAACAAAAGGGCCTAAGCGCTTACGGCCCTTCTTCCCGCCACACAACGATTTATACATCTGATCCTTTTGGAGATGAATCGTGGGTTGGGAAAAAAAAGCAAAGTTTGCAGAATAACCTACATGTACCGTGTACCTACACAACACTACATCCAAATGTCACGGCGATGGCTGAAGCCACTAAGATCAACAGCCGGTGCCCATCGACATGTTGTATGACTGGTCACAACCAATTGATGTGGATACCACTTACTAGAAATTAAATTTGAATTGACCTTGGTTTAACAAGCCGCCTTATTTCAAATTCAAGTGGGCAAAGGGTTTTCATTAGAATGCAGATTACCACAACTGGACTCGATATCCCTTATGACTCAAACATTAACTGACATAAGATTTACATCCAAAGATGAAAAGAAATTATTTCAATTCCTAAAGTGTCAAGCTATTAGGGTCAAAACAGGGATAAAATGCCAGATTTACAATTTTTCTTAAATATCCCAGTGCTTTGTGGAGTGAATAGAATACCAATGTGTCGTTTTAGGCAATAAATGTCTCCTCCATCCAATGTGTGTAAATATGTCATTCTCACCATATTGATCAGAGGGAACATTTTTTTCCCTCTTGGAAGTTTGGCAGGCATCTTTTACCCGGGTCTTGGGGTAAAAATGCCTGATCAAAATAAATTCTTCAGCAAATATTAAAATCGATTGAAATATTTATTCATTTATCATTTTAAAATTAATCTACAATTAAAGAATAATAAAAATACCCCGTTTTTTTTAAGTAATAAACTGATAACCACAGCTGCACCTTTGAAGGTCGTTTAAAAATTGTATTCTTTGCTTCGTTCTGCATTTATATGCTGGTACTTGTCAGCAATGTTTTATTTAGTAATGTATCTAGGTGTATTTAGTACTTTCTCTTAAAATGATGGATGCAAAGAAATGGTCACGAGTTAAAAGAGAATTCGCCTCATGAGAAGAATAAATCAAATGTCAGGTACTCATGTTCAACCACATTTTAAAATCTTCGAAAGGTTATTCCTCAAAAACAATGCCTTATGTTGCCAGCTCAAGTCACAGATACTGTCCATGTACACGTCTGAGAGGACTGAATAAATTCTAGCGATGGATACAAGGGGCTAATGGCAGTGGAATGCCGCCGGGAAGAGATTCTCCGCACGGGGACAGTCTGCCACCAATTACATTCCCCCCGTGCAATCGGAGACATTTCAAAATGTCAACCCGCCAGTGTTTGTTGATGTGCGCTGTGTTTTGGGTGTGCGGAGCAGTGTGTTTGTACCCACACTGTACTCTTCCCTGCACTGCTAGATTCTGTCTTATCAATTACTTACAATGACACATGTATACAACAGACGTGCGCGCACATGGCACATACAGGCATACCCACAATTATAATTTTCCATGCCCGTCATACACGTACACTGCATGAAAGGCACTGCAGCTTCAGAGACGACTTCTAAAGTTGAAATGAAAACCCCAAACAAGATCAATTTCACCTCTGGTTGGAACCAGAAATTCTTAAAAATTCAATTTTTCTCACGACATACAGTACCAGCAGTTTCTTGACTTTAACCCCTTAACCCTAACCCCCTAGGGTGTATGTAAAATCGTATTAAAATTGGAGAATTTGGGACTGTTAGGGTTAAGTTGCAGTATAAGTATGTACATATTTACTGAAACAGTTGGCAATAAATTCTGCTGTACAAGAGGTACAAGGAAGTTGTTGAATTTTTCTCGTAAATCATTTAAATTTCAACACTTTCCCAACTTTATACGTCTCTTTGCCTCAATTAAGTCACGGGCTGAAATTCGTCATTATACTTATCAGTACATGGAGAGCTGTAAATGTGAAGGTTACACATTACATGTCCAAACTCCTTGACAACAAATGGAATAATGGAAGATGAACCCATCCGTAATTTTTAATTACTGGATTCACTCAGAGTACATGTAATTTGCCAGGTGCAAATTTACATTACTGCTTCCGTACCTTTGCACCTAAACATGACAAATAAGATTTCCACCATCGAGAGTCAAGTGAATTGAGCCCTATTTCAATTCGTAAGAACTGATACTCCTCGGCAGTAAAGGCTTAATTTGCACAGCGCATTTCTACTGAAAAGTTGTGTTATTGCAGACAAGAAAATGGTCTGACAAGAAAGAGATGGTGTTGTTTAGAATGATGACGTGACTGAGTGGTCTTATCATTCCGACTTATCAACCTGTCTAGAGTTAATGGCCACAGCGGAAAAGCAAACTCCAGACACTGAGGGCGGAGCTCATCAATAAACTAAACCACAGAGCAAGAGCAATGCCGGTAACAGTAGATGTACAGGAGGTCTGTGGCAACACCAGGCTTGGCTGATCAAGCCCAAGGTTGTCACTCAAGTCGTCCTTTGATTAGCACCTTCTAAACAAATTCCCTGCCATGTCTGTACTGTGTATGCACATCTGGTAACTACCTGGTTATTTTCCAACTGTAGTTTTCAACTTGTCAAGTTCAAACAGAAAAGTCAAAACCTTTTACATACAACACCTCCAATTTTATAAAAACGGTTAACTTTTCCTTACTGGAAAACATTTTATGAGCTCTCATGAATTGAGAGCAAAGTGGTAAGACCTTGCCTTATGGTTTACACTCATAACTGATCAACATCAGAGAATTCCCAATAAGGCAATAAAACAGGTGAGTGAACAACCATATGTTGCCAAGGAACCACAGGTACAATAGGTGTGAGGCTGCCCAAAAATGATAATTTGTTTGACCACAATTTTGGAGGAAAAAAATTACCGTGCAGTCAGGCGTCTCCATCAGATCATCACCTTCACGATTCATTGACAATTTGCGAGGTCGAGTGAATTGAAAAATTTTACATGTATTTACACACGCAAAAGAAAATGCCGGTATCTACATGTACATGTACAGGCATTCACCGTGTTCAGGGGACAAGTTCTTTTGTTAGGGAAATTTGAACCGAGTTGTGGGGTCATTTCTGAGTCCCCACAAAATACATGTAGGTGAAATGTCGAGTGTATGTCCCCACAACTACGGTGCCTGGAGTCTCTGTACCTTGACTACACACGTGCTATGCTTTAAAGAACCACTTCAACTAAGGAAGTACCTGTCTATCCTTGGTAGTCACTGAATTGTTTGAAGCTGAAACTTAATTAGGTCACTACCTGTCCTCACCTCATGCAGTTATATCATGCATTAACAGGTGCTCCTATGTACAACGTACACGTACCTCTTACCTCAACCCATCACACCACAGAAAAGGCCCATGAGGGCTAAAGGCAACCAGTGACATCTCAGAAACTGAAAGGCATAGCCTACACGTACGTGAACCTTGTAAGGTTCGGCACACCATGACCATTTCCCACATCACTGGGCACCTCCTTTCCCCAGCTTCAATTATTTTGCACATCTCTGACTTTGGATTTCATATCTTTGGTTACAGTAGCAGCAGTCCATGCGGACACATGTACACACATAAAAGACAACGCCAGGAATATAAATTTAGAATTCACGGTCTTCATATGGATCCAAAGCGAAGGGTAAAAATCGAAACTGCCTGAAAAAAGTTCCAAAAGGCCCGATGTGCAAATGGTGCTTTATTATACATGTAGCTTTAATCAGCTAAACAGGGAGAAAACTGGGAAGATAATCATGACACGTGGCATGGCAACCTTTCATTAATTCTCCGAATCCATGACCGTGCTGCCTGTAACGCTGTCCCATAATCCAGTCTGCCCCCCACCCCAGCTAACCGCTAGGTATGTTTATAGAGACTGTTGCTTACAGCTCTCGCATGCACTGCCCTGAATAGCAGCAATAGGTTCTGGACACAGCCCCACCCGACAACGCATCCTGCTCCTAATCATACATGTATGAGCCGCAGCAAACAAACAGATTTAGCAGAAATCTAGCACAAGCAGTCCAGTAAAATAGTAACAGTCGGGGGAGAGGAGTTGTACACACATTTACAAGATAGTAAATGTACATGAATGTGATCCTACATTGAAGACCTCCCCAATGCCCATCCCTACTCCACAAAACCAGTGCTGTACATGTACCCGGTACATGTAATTAAATGCATCACCAGTCCCTGCAAGGACATCATAAGGTCACCGTGAGCTATCCAATCTTAAGCCAAATCACGGGCTATTCAAAACAACCGTGACACAGCACACCCTTCTCGCTGGTCACCCTTTAACTTACAGGTGTAGAAGTCTTAGGAAAGGACTGAACGTTACTCTGAGAAATGCCATATTTGGAACGCTTGCCCATTCTAGATGTTTTCTGTTCATTTTGAATACATGCACATGTATCTCTGGCCGTCCTTGATAACTTGTGCACTGCACTTCTGCCGCTGGTTTTTCACGGACAGATAAACATCTGAAAACCGTTTAAATGAAAACCTCATGTAGGTGAACTGTGGCTAATCCTCATGCTAAAAAGGAACAGGATTCTAGTTTTGAATCCACATGTTATTAACAGAGAGAAAAAGCTCAAGTTGCACTTCATTGTTATAGGAAAAAAGACAGTCACTTGAGGGACTTTTAGGCAGAGTTGGCTAAAGAGTGAAAAAACATTTACAAAACAAACAAACAAAAATGTCTGCGTAAATACTCCACCAAAACTACCGCACTATGCCAATGCCAGTCTTGCCCGGTGAGCTATTCCGCCCCCACTATGCTAAGTAATATTTCCCAGCTCCTTACATTATTCACAGCCGACAAGTGGCCACTTTGGGACGTTTGATTGAAGGTTGGTTTTACTAAAGTGCTCATTGCAATTCAGTGGAGACTGATCATGTTGATTAAGAGGAATATGCGGCCCTGACAGAGAAATTCTATGTTTACTGTCCTTTCCCACCAGGTATATCAAAAAAACCTGAATGAATTTACGGCACAGAAATACACAAGATGTGGGTACAGGTACATGTACATTACCGTACCAATTTGTTTGGCAGGAGGGAGGATAATGCTGAAGGATAAACTTGGAGCAACTGAATTCAAAATGATAGAAAAGGCCTCCAGGGAAGGAGATAAATATTTTAGGATATCAGAAAGAAATAACTACATATGCTGGAGTTTTTGATGAAGCACCGCTAGTCAACGAGTAATTTTGGCTGCAACCTATATAACCAATATATATAACCAATATATTAGCATACATATACATGTACATGTATATTGCCTCGTACACCTCAACACTATACATGTCGTATGCACTCTCGTAGATTATTTTCATAAGCTGGATGCATCTTTGTGGATAGTTTACTGTTTCATTGCTTAGGTTTAGTTTCTATTTGTCTCGGTACGATTACATGTACATGTACCTGCTTGGTGTTGAATTCCAAGATAGCGTGACAATAATAAAATAAACTTAAACAGTGGTCCAGGCACAGAAAGGAACAAAACTGCAATATCAAAAGGCTAGACGAATTCCAAAAGAGTTCTGCACAGTGTGGACTCAAACTGACATGCACGCACCAGTACCAAGTATCAAGTCACTGTATACCTGGATGCAGCACTGTAACTTGTTAACCTCAGTGCCCTATTGGTGATTTTAATCACACATTGGGAACAGGAAAGGGGTAAAAAAACAGGTACAATGTACAAGTAAACTAGACAGGTTTGCAGTAGCAACATGGATATGCCTCTTTCTTGAGTACTGTACGGGGAGGTTCTGAAGAGACCTGGTGGTACTCCATGTTTCGGACAGTGCGCTCTGTCCGTCGTCGGGAGACTGCAGAGGGTCCAGTGATGAGGCAGCTATATGACGTGAAGAGGACAGTGAGGTGTACATGTGGAGAGGATGCTGACTCTGGATTGAACCGGGGGGCGTTGGATCCAGAGTTAGCAGCCTAACTGCCCTCTACACCCCATATAAGGTGCCTCAATCACTGGACCCCCCCGCTGCCTCATCACTGGACCCTCTGCAGTCTTCTGACCA
The DNA here is from genome assembly GCF_001949145.1 of Acanthaster planci. Next base: position 758,453 of record NW_019091372.1, read on the forward strand.
TGTTGAGTACCACCGGTTCTTTTCAGAACCCCACGTACAAAAAAGAGATATATCCATGGTGCTGCCGTAAACCTATCCAGTTTACTTGCTACCTTCACTATGAAAAGCTTCAAATCCCAATGTACAATGTACATCGTAGATGCACATGATATGTACTGGTAATACCCAAAATCCCAACTGGTACGGGTAGTGTAGTTGTGGGCACTCCACACACAAGCTTTAATAAGCCTTTTTGTATGTTTTTTTTAACTGAGGTCATTCTCAACCTGACATCTACCGGTATGTCCTGAGAAATGACACTTTCCTCATTTGCATGCTTATTGCTCTACAAACATGCACCCTCTCTAAACACACAAAAACAGTGAAAAAAAGATTGATTTGATATCCTTACTCAAGAATGACCACTGTGAAAAAAGATTGATTTGATATCCTTACTCAAGAATGACCACTGCTCAATGGGCAGTGACCTCAAGATACTACAATGTGCATGTAGTACGTCCCCTGCTGCAGTACACCTTGATGTGGTTGGGTACTATGTGCCTCAGGTTCCTGATGTCAAGAGACATGGCTCAGTTCAGTCACCTAGAAGAAAAAAAGTCACAATAAATATAAGAACATGTACATGTACCCCAGTAGATGGTATCAGCAGGGAAAAAATGACTGCTATATGACAATAACCACCGCACCAGGGGAAAAAACATCTCCAAACAGTGTGCTTCAAATATGTATAAGAAAAAACTCCCTAACAGAAAAAAAATAACATACATGTACATTAATTAAAAAGTGATATTGTGTATTTAAATAACATTGTACGATGTACCCCGGTAGGAATGCCAGGGTTGCCCACAGAAAACTGCTTTATAAACTCACAGAGATAAAGAAGATTACAAAGATCAAGACTATAACTGACTTGATCTAATTTGGTCTTGGTCTAAATTCATCTTACTGGTACACACACACAGGAGGGACAATATCCTACGCAGCCTCAGAAATCCTCCTCAGAAATCCTCCGTATGTACATGTAATTGATGCTGTGTGTGATGTGAGCAGGGCTTAATTAAGATTGTCCACTGGAGCATACCGGGAGATTTTCATGACCCACTTGGTCAAATGGAGGCTGCTTCAGATGATTGCATCCTTGAGGTGGGCACCATGAGGGGTGGGATGTTACGGGGCCCAACGAGGGTGAGAGAAGCTGTGTATAAGTTAGTCTGGCTATGGCTAGGAGTACAAGTCTATGGGAAGTGGCTGTAGTGGCATACAGTACATGTGCTTTCTTTACATACATGTATTTGTAAGTCATAACCACAACTTTTGGACATGTAGGTGTAGCCTACAGTGCGCATAGATGTAGCGTTCATCCAGCCAAGACAGGCACAGACTGGTTACCTGAACTCAAGGAGAAAAAAGGCAGGCAATATTCTCATAGGTGAGATATCATGTTGCCGTGACAACCTACCCCTCCCTGGAAGTCTGGCTAGCCAGGCTTCCAAGTCCATGTATCATTCAATGTAGCGTGTAAACTGCCCCTGAGTTTATCACTGACCCAGATTAGAGCTCAGTATGAACAGGTACTCATGGGTGTGAGTGGGAGTCAGGTAAAAGTTGCTCAATTAATAGCTATTGGTCTCAGGCAGGCAAGCCACGAGGTGTACAAATAAGCTGTACCAGTACCATCATCATACCGTATTTTGTAAGCATGTGCATGTATGTGTACAGATATGGTTTAGCCTTCTGAGTGCTGGCGCGTTGTCCCTACCCTTTTTGGAATTTAGAAATTCTTTTAAATTCACTGCTATGTGAAATTTTCAATGTCAAAAAATATTGCCAAAAAGGCGAAAAATCTTGAAGGCCTTGACTGGGTATGTACAATGTACTGTATATAAAAACCAAACAGCACATTCAGAAAGTGACAAATGTTATGCTGTGTGTTGAAATGAGTCTCCCCTCAAGGGACCAATTTGTGATTCATCATTCCAACTGAAATGGTGTTTATTTGCCTTAAGGGCACACTAACATGTTTATGTACAGGGTAACATACTGTGCTTCTTCGGGTTACAATTTTGATGCACCAATACCAAGCAACTTACGGTGCATCAATCAGCATCCTGTATTCAAGATTGCCTGTTTGGTAAAGGACAGCAGAATAGAGAAGAAACAAATTGAAAATCATCCCCTGAAATATTCTCCGGCAGAGATGCCGTAGTGATGTTGGTTTCTTTCATGAAAACACTACGGTAGGCGTGCAAACTGCCCCAAATATTCTCGTCCAGATATGCACAATCTACGTGCGTGTACATGTATTTACTTTCAGTGTCCAAGACCAAGGTCACACGTGCCAGTACATTGTACATGCGCACAGCCTTCGCACGTGCTTCTTAATACATTTCATACCAGTAAGCAGAATCGCTAAACCAGGATTTTATTGACATTACACGTACATGTATGTGAGCAGGTAGACAGAGGTGAAAATTATTCTGAATTGATTTCTATTGTACATGTAGCTTCAAAGTGGGGAAGGTGTCTGTGTGTACACATTTGTGTACACTGCATATGTGCGGGTAAATACATAAAAAAAAGAGACTTTGAAATAATAATAATAATAATAACACATTTCTTATATACATGTAGCGCATCACATAGCACATCTCGATGCGCTTCACAGTAATATTATGAATAAAGCAATTAATGAAACAGGTGAGTTTTAAGTAGTGACTTAAATTCGTTTTCATTTTTGACAGTTCTGATATGGTGTGGGAGAGAGTTCCACAGCGATGGTGATGCATACTTGAATGAACGATATCCATAAGTCTTAGTGCGAGTGACAGGTGTACTGAGCAGCAATGTTTGAAATGATTAACATACACATGTACATTGTACAGGCAATAAAAGTTACACGTTCTGCACATTTGTATAATGTACTGGTATCTTTTTGGACGGTGTCTTCCCAGGTTTTGTCACCTGAATTGGCTTTAGTCTATCCGCCCCGAGCTGAAGTGCACCCCAAATCGGCAAAAGGACAGACAGGTGCTTACAAGCGGGCTCTTGTGTACGCAAAGACCCTACATGTGCCTGCTGGAGTAAATTACATGTAGTTACGCGTACTCGGCGTCAAACACGCATATACTTGCGCACCTCATGGCGCACCCATGCAGTGAGTAAAAAAAAAAAGCCCTCTTTTGCTCCGCTTGGAGTGGATAACGAAACATCCTGCGTACAATGTACAAATATACGTGTATATAAGTACCCAGTACAGTGTGCTATGGCACGGCTACACACACTGCCTGTACATGTTATGGTACATGTATGACATTTGAATCATCATTAATTTATCAAGTACCAGTACAGTACACAATGTACCGTACCTGCTTCCTCATTCTCACCACTTATTCAAATTATGTACGGTAGCTCACATGTACCGGCAATTTACACAGGTATCAGCTATACCTGGACATGTACATGTAAACATGTACATGTTCTGGTACCTTTACAGATGGCTATTAAGCTGTGTCTAAATTAATGTTACTTGGTGAGAGGTACACATGTACATTACAGGTACCGGTACATGTGGTTCATCATGACATCTCAACCCTAACAGTCCTCAATCCTACAGCTTCAATACGATCTTACCTACATGTACATCCTAGGGGGTTAGGAATAGCTCTGTATTTGGATGAACCATGGAGCTATTAAACATGGATGAACACTGGCTAACAGCCCCAACCCTGACAGCATAATTGCTTCATGTCAGAGTCACTCATCTTATTTTGATCATCACTGACGGCTTAACAAGCTACATGTAATGTACATGTACATGTACATACAGTACTGCTACCGGGGGTACATGTATATGTACCTACAAGTGCAGTTTCTAGGGCAATTAAGGTACCCGGCACATTAAATGTACATGTACATACACTGGCATAAAGACATTTAGAGAGGAAAATGTTCTTTTCAGCCACTCCTCTCCGAAAATCCTGCAAGAGATCACTAGAGCCACCAGAGATCATGCACTTGAGGCAAGTCTATGGTACATGTTTTCCAATAGAGCTAGCACTGCTCTAATGACATCAATACCAGATGACTGATTTGTTTGGGGGAAGATGACGGTAATTTTTCTAGACATGTGACAGATGGGTTTTTACACAAAAGTCTTCAATATTTGTACTGGTAATAACCAAAAGAATGCCAAGTGCGGCTGATATTCTGAGACTGCAGGTCAAATCGAAGCCAAAGAGCAAACTTACCTCTGATAATGCAATTCAATAATTCTGCTCCAGGTATATTAACATGTGAATTATCAAGGCTTTGCTTGCATATGTGCCAGCAGGGCCTTTTTTTACCATACTGAACAAGACACATGTGGTTGTGGGTGTAATGCCAGTTAGCAACCTTGCAGAAGCATGATCATCCTAAACTCTCTCCTGCAGTTCTTTGCTCACGACTAACATTGAATCATTCTCCCAAACAATTTTTTTTTCGAGTAGAATTAAATAAAATGGAAAAAACTCTACTGAGTCCCAGCAGGATGGTTCATGCACTTGCTTCAACTTGAAGAAAATTTGCTAAAATCAAGGGCTGCCATTAGCTAGCGGAATTTGTAGTCTAACCACCTGATCAGCACAAACCTTACCAGCATGTTCAGGCTTCAAACCTTGCACTTCTGACTGAGTTTCTAGCATGACTGAATCCAGTTTGGTAAACGTTTTCTGTGTGAATTTCACACCTCAAACATCTGCTCACAACAACTCGTGACAAAAATTGAAGTGCGCCTACAGGTTTCGGGGAGCTGAGCAACTTGATCTTCATTTTTTGACTGGCGAGTGCATGGACATCAGCATGTCTCACACCCTTCAGTACACTGTGGTTTGATCCTTCCTGTGTGAATTATTACCACTGCAAGGTGTAGGCAATCATACTCTAATCAAGAAGATGATGCCTTGTTGAATGAAGGCTCTCCTTGAGATGTACCGGCAATTACTTGGAAATAAGTGGAATTTATGACAGACTCCTTGGCTGATGTGAAAATGGTACATACATGTACATGTATACATGTACATGAGTTGTTCAGGCATTGAGCTGATGTGAGGATCAGATTTCAGAGTAAGAATTGTTTTGCTATAGTGTGGTGATGCGCTACAGACAGCCCGACAGACTGACAGACAGACAAAAAACCCAACCAACACAGGTCTACTTGTAGCAAAGTGTAAATGATCTGCTCCACAATAAAACTTCTAAAGCATAAATTTCAGCATTTGCATGAATTGCATGTCAGAGAACAAGTGTTACTATTTCATAGTGTAGCTACATGTACGATGATCCAGGGTTAGACGTTCTTCTGCTGATCACAATTAAATTGTTTACGATCAACAGAGCTGGTCAGCAGAAACCTTCCATTTTTATTACCGGTACATCTCTCCACTTCCCCCCATTAGGCACCTGGCCTTGGCAATCAATGTACCAGTAAATCATAATTGGTATAACTTCACATCAACAGTAAGAGGATGCCGTACCTTGATGGAAATGGGTGGCATTCCTGTCAGCTTGTTAGCTAAATGCCATCCGGGATAAACTGAGAACACTGGTTTGTTGACCTTTAGATTAGGTGCGATTGAAAAAAAAATACGACAGCACCAGGCACATGGACACGGTGCAACGGGAAGGAAATTCACGGCGAAAATGTAGCAAATGCACTCGTTATGACCTGTAAATGCTCAAGGATGTTTTTAATGATTTTTAAAAACTTATCAAAAGGGCACACATTTCTCAAGACTACCTCGAATAGAACTTTGTGACAGCCGGTGTAATGAATGTCCATTTATGTGTCCAGTTTGCTTTGGTTTCGCAAAACGAGAGGAGCTCTCTGTATACATGTACAATGTACCTTTCCATCACACACTCACAGGTCAAGGGGCAGTGTTGTAGTTGAGTACTTTCCGAGTACAATGTTCTCTGCAAAATA